>CM034149.1:260584825-260870473 GCA_019776745.2 Taxus chinensis | reverse complement strand
CTCGTGGAGAAGTTGATCTTACTTTCGATCTGCTTCAAAGGCACAACTTTAGTGTTACACCAGCACACTTCTTGTCACTGAGCTCAGCCGACCGGTTTTCTAGGAGTGTCTCACCTCCACGAAGGAAGCATCTCTCACTAGGAACATCCACATCACTTTGCACAGTGCTTTGTTGCTCAGTGGGACCATCCTCCCAGCACACATTCTTTTTCCTGCTGTCCAAATGGTAGTACCATGGGGAAATGCTATGGGCCCTCTGGCAGCAGAAACCAAAGCACCAATTCACATATATTTGCATTCATCATGTCATGTAGTATCCTTGATGTGACCCATGAAGATTTGTCGGTTCACCTTTTTCTGGAAACCTTGCAAGGACCTGCGGCGGAATGGTTTCAACATCTACCACCTGGATCTATTACTAGTTGGGCCACATTACGAGCTACATTTGAAGATAGGTATAAGCCTTCTGAAGACGCATTCACATTACTATCAAAGATCACTCACCTAAAGAAGGAGGTCAATGAAACAATGCACGATTTCATCACTCGTTTCAATTCACTGATCAACTGTGTCCCACCTACCATGCTTCCAACTCTGGAAAATCAGAAGTGCTTCTTCGTAAAGGCCATGAGCTCAAAAGTAAATTTTTTACTCCTGTAAGAACAAGTCACTACTTTGGTCCTCGCCCAAGCTGCTGCCATACGGATTGAAGATAACTTAATAATATTTGGTGAATTAAAAAGAGAACTGTCCAAGCTTAAAGCTTCAATCCCTTCTCCCACCACTTCATCTGATCCGACATTTCAAAAGATGGTGAATGACTTGCTGGCATTAAAGAAGCAGTTAGCTCAAGCTTCCCCTAGTTCCTCGTACCTTGGATATTCCACGAAGAACTTTCACTTCCAACAGTGTCCCACATAGGCCGCGTTTGCCTGCAACTGCTCCGCGGTTGGCACTTGAGGCTCCTCCGGTCAACGCTTTAGCTGAGATTGAAGAAGAAGAAGAGAAAAATTATGAAGAACCTTCATCACCAGGTGAAGATGATCAAGATGTCGGTGAACTGACTGGCGACTCTACTCTCGGGTATATGGAATTTGATGAGGGGGAATCTGATGAAGAAGAGGGTACCCAAGGGTATGCAAGCGGACAATCACATGCTGTTTTCACCCGCTCGCAAGGAAAAGAGGCAAAAATTGATGCCAAGGTGCAGAAAGAGAAATCCCTGTCAAAAACTCCTCCAATCATTGTAAAAAGAGGTAATCCCCTTCCGGCTCAATTAGTCACTAGGTCTTTTTCAAGAAAATATTTTTCCCCTGTGTCTCCTCCGAATCAGCCCTCTCATGTTCCTATTAAGGCCAATAATCCTACTCTACCACTGTGAAATGAGGGACTCATTTCTTCATCAACGTAACCCTTGGCCACATTTGACATTATTGATCATGCTAAAAAGACCAAGATCCAAATGTTTGAAGCCGAGTATCTTCAGTCAAACCCTGAACAGCTTGTAAGGTTAACTGAATACATTCAAAGTCAAGCTGTCATAACCACTCAGGTTTCCCCGAAAGGAATCCTTTCTACTCCTCCTTCGTCCCGCATAAACGTTGCCTCGACCTCTGCATCAGGCAAGATAGAACCTTTCTATCTCTCCCTCCTAATTAATGGCCACAAACTAAGAAACTGCATAATTGATTTTGGGGCTTCTGATAATGTCATGCAAGTAAAAGTTTCCCATGCTTTGGGCCTCACCCTTACCAAGCCTTTTGGCAGATGTTATTCCTTGGAAACCAAGCAGGTTCCGCTAATCGGTCAAATCAAGGACGCGTAGTTTGCATTTGCGGCGTTCCTAGAGAAAAGAGTAAAGATGACCATCTTTGTTGCTGATATTCTAGTAGCATATGGAATTCTATTAGGAAGGAGTTTTTGTAGTGAGGTTGGTGGAGAGATTCATATGGACTGGTCTAAGGCTAGAATCCCCATCAAAGGTATAATGCAAATGTTGGAGCCAGAATCACAAAAGAAGTACCTGGTTACTAACTCCGATGACCCCAATGCCCAAATTCTCTTTGAATCATCAGGGATGGGAAACTATTTCTTGTCTACTAAGTCTGAAAAAATGGATGTCCTCATCCAAGCAGAGGATCTTAACAAGATTTGGACATTATAGTTTGATGGCAGTTACGTGACTAGTGGATGCGGCGCTGGAGCCGTGCTAATATCTATCAAGGACAATATTATCCCTTTCTCCTTCAAGTTGTAGTTTTTCAACACGAATAATACTGCTGAGTATAAATCTTTGCTACTTGGCATGCAAGCCACAAGGGAAAGAGGAATCAAGAATCTGAAAGTACATGGTGATGCAGAGCTGGTCATAAATCAAGTTGAAAGGATATACCAAGTAAAGAATGTAAGGCTCAAACATTACCGCAACGCGGTATGGGATAACATCAAAGAATTTGACGCTTTTTCAATAAAATCCATTCCGAGAGCTCAGAATGACATGACCAACTCATTAGCCGTCTCAGCATCCCTCATGCTCCCCCACCCAGGTTTGAAAACATACACATATACCATTGAGGTGGTTTTTCACCCAAGTGTGCCAGACAATTCTCAGCATTGGCAGGTATTCAATGATGACAATCAACTCATTTCCTTCCTATAAAAAAGTGGAAAATTTTAGTGAGCTTCATTTTAAAGGATCTACTTCCACATGCCGTGAGTCTGTTACTGATCAAAATAGGGAATCCGATGGAAACGATGGCATATGTCAACTCAAAGGAAATAAAATTCTAAAGGGTTTGATTTATTTGGAGTGGTTATTTGATATACACGACCGTTTTGTCAGAAAGAAAATGCAAGACAATCCTAACTCCTCCCCAGAGACCGAGCCATTCAATCTAGGTACTATGAACATCCGCACTTTGTAAACATCGGAAAATGTTGCACACCTGAAGAAAAGTGGAATTTTGTCAAATTGCTGAAGAAATACATGGATGTATTAGCATGGTCTTATGCCAATCTAAAGTCTTTTAAGCTAAGAGATTTCCAGCATGAAATCCCTTTGAAAGAAGGTGTCAAACCCTTTTGCTAGAAATAGAGACACTACAATCCCAAGGTCTCGGGTACCATCCAGGCTGAAATTAAGAAAATGCTATATGCAAGAATCATTTCTCCTATCCATCACAGTACCTAGGTTACAAATATTGTGCTAGTACGCAAGAAGAATGATGAGATACACATCTGCGTAGACTTTCACAACCTAAATCAGGCATCCTTAAAGGATAACTACCCCCTTCCCATAATGGATCAGGTTCTGCAAGCAATAACTGGATCAGAAATGTTGTCTATGCTTGATGGTTTTTCTAGCTACAATCAAATTGAAGTCTCACCTGAAGACCAATTCAAAACAACATTCACTACCCCCTGGGGTACATTCACCTACAGCAAGATGCCCTTTGGCTTGACTAATACTGGTGCCACCTTCCAGCGGGCAATGGACTTCACATTCAAAGGTATAATGGGGAAGTTCATCGTAGTTTATTTGGATGAATTAACTGTGTTCTCTAAACAGAGAAATGAACATTGTGATCATTTGGAGAAAGTATTGGCCAGATGCCAAGAGCATGGGATCTCCCTGAATCTGAAAAAGTCTATTTTTGGAGTCACAGAAGGAAAGTTACTGGGGCACGTAGTCAGCAAAGAAGGAACAAAGATAGATGTTGAAAGGGTTAGGGCTATCCAGAGCCTTACTTTACCAACAAGCAAGACTGGCGTTCACTCTTTCTTTGGAAAAGTAAACTTTCTCAAATGCTTCGTTCCTGATTTTGCTGAGAAGACTCGCCATATATCAAACATGATGAAAGGGTCACCAGCTTTCCGGTGGAGTGAAGAAGGAAAGAAGTCATTCGAGGAGATAAAAGCCTCCATCGCCCATGTGCCAGTCCTGGTATGTCCTGATTTCTCCAAAATTTTATCATGTATAGTTATGCATCTAAGCATACAGTGTCAGCTATCCTAATGCAAAAAAAATCTGAAGATGTTGAATCCCCAATTGCATTTATGAGCTCCCACCTCAAGCCTCACGAATTAAAGATGTCTCAATTGGAAAAGCATGCCTTCGCCGTGGTCAAAGCAGTCAAGAACTTCAAGTATTACATTATAAACTCTCATACGGTAGTTCTAGTTCCTGACACGGCAGTCAAGTCCATCTTAACTCAACAGGAGTTAGGGAGTTTGCGAGGGGAATTGGATCACAAAAGTCTAGGAGTATGATCTAAATATAAAACCAACCAAGCTAGTAAGAGGAAAGGGCCTTTGTCATCTCATGGCTGAAAACTAAGGTTCAGAAGACCCTGACTGAAAAGATGATTGCATCGATGGAGTGCAAAGCCAGCTGGAGAAAGTCGATTCACTACCCATGGTTCGATTTGTCGTGACCAGCGATGAATGGTATTCTGATATCATTTTATTTCTCACTTATGGTGAATGTCCAGCTCATCTAACTACAAAGGATAATTGTGCTATAAAGCTCAGAGCAGCCAGATATGTCATCTGGGATGACGGTTTATACAAACGCAGAATATTTGGCATCTTCTTGTGATGTGTTGACAAACCACAACAGACAAAGTTACTTCAAAGTTTTCATGATTCAGCCTATGGTGGTCATTTCTCTTCTTCCGTGATAGCACACAAGATCATCTAGGCCAGGTACTATTGGCCAATGATTTTCCAAGATACAGCCACCTGGGTAGCAAAGTGTGAGCCTTGCCAGCAATTTGTTGGTAAGCCAAAATTGGCTACTTTTCCCCTTATGCTGGTCGTCATTGATGAACCATTTAGGAAATGGGGAATCGATTTTATCGGTGCACTCAATCCCCAATCAAGTGCTAGACATAGTTATGTCCTGATAGCAACAGATTACATCACAAAATGGGTGGAAGCCATACCTGTCAAGCATGCCACTTCTGAGGTTGTTTGCAGTTTCATCAAAGAAAATATCATTGTCAAGGTTTGGCGTTCCAAGCAAGATTATTATTGATAATGCTTCCAACTTCTCTTCATGGGAAGTTATTAGTTTTTTCTATGAATACGGGATAACCTTGGCTCACGCCTCAGATTATTACCCCCAAGGAAATGGTTGAGGCAAAATCCATAGTAATAAAAACTTAGTGACCATTATACGAAAGCTAGTTGATAAGAATCAGCAAACGTGGCAAAAGTCATTGTATGACGCTTTGTGGGTAGACCGTATTACTCCAAAGAGGTCCCTCGGTATGTCACATTTTCAAGTGTTATATGGAATTGACACTGAACTTCCCATTTCTGCGGAACTTCCTGCTCTGTGCTTGGTATGAGCGATTGAAGATGAGACTTTCCAAGATTCTCTTGAAAAGAGGATCATGTATCTAGCAGAGCTCAAAGAAAAAAGAGTAAGAGTGGTCGACAGGATCACCGAACATCAGAATCAAGTCAAGAGACTGTTCGATAAAAAATCTAAGCAAAGAGAGTTCCAGGTGGGAGACCTCGTCCTTTTGTGGGACAAACAAAAAGAGCCAAAGGGCATGCACGGAAAATTTGATTCCCTGTGGAGAGGACCTTTCAAGATCAAACAGCTCAATGGAGAGAATAGCTTCTATCTCTCGTATCTAGACGGAACTGATCTCCTGCTTCCCTATAGTGGGTAGCATCTCAAAATATTCAGGAAGTAGAGCTTGCTCTCTTCTTTGTATAGTTTGCTTTTGTCATGTGTTTGCTTTCGTCATGTGTTTGCTTTTGTTGTGTGTTTTCTTCGCCCTTGTTTTTGATCTCTCTTGCCCAATGGATAGGCAGATGAAAATCTGGGATTCTCTACCCTTAAATTTCACTCAAAGATAGTCCCCGAAAAGAGCCAGTTGTTATCCCGTAAAATTGACAAGGGTAATTTTACAGGTAACCCTACCAAATTTTTGTTTCAGTCCCATGGCAGGGTCCCTTAGTGTTTGGAATGATCTTAAAATCCCTTCCGGGAAATCCAGTTTTCCGAACTTAGTCATTTTGGTCCTTTTTTGGCTAGGGCGCACCTTTTTTCTGTGCAACACAGAATTTATCTACGCCCTCTCCATTTTCTTTGGCACACCCTTTAAGGTGTTGACACAACAATTGTTGCGCCTCCTCGTGATGCACCTTTCCTGCCTATGCCAAGGCGCATGCGCCTTCATGTCAACAACACAAAAGTTGTGCCGTGTTTTGGTGCGCCTCGGCACTCGAAATCTAGTGTTGATAGTCCTTTAAATGCACTAAAGGCGCACATAATTTCGTGTTGACATGTGTTTATCTATGCCAAAGGACGCAAAGTTTTACATGGCGACACGTGTTTTGGTGCACCCTTTGTAAAAGTGGTTGGCGCATTTATTACACCTTCACCTATATATAGGTGCATCCACCCTGTCACTTTCACAATTGAAAACACGTGATAATTTTATTCCTCTACGCCTGTCAGCATGCCTGTCATCCTCGTGTCATGTTCGTGGACCCCGCTTCGTCTCTCACGTTCTATATATTCTGGGTGAGTGGTCCTTGTTTCTCTTGTGTTTTCTTTTTGTTGGTTGTTTGTGTGGTAGGATACAATGGATCTATGAGGCCATGAAACCCTCCCCCTCCTGCTGTTCTTGCAATCTCTCTCCCCAAGCTGTTTCCATCCCTCTTTCCAGATCTACTGTTAAAGAGGGCTCCGCCTCAAAAATCTGACCTGGATCTCTTCACTACGCCCCTTCACCATCTGAATCCCTGAAGGAAATGGCCTAAAAACACACTCAAACCCATCAGGGAGAGAAGAAAACTTAACAGTCCATTTTGGACTGCTTTTTCCTCTCGGCGCATTCGCCACGCCTGTTACATAAAATACAGTCACGCCCAGAAGGCGCACTGATCCTGCTTGCAACATGAAAATTACCCGCGCCATGTGAAACCGAGTAAAACCTAACAATGGCACAGGCGCATCCCCTCTTACAGCAGCACAATGTCATGCAAGCCTTCCCTATGCCACGCCAAGTTCCCCTTTTGCGCACATAAAGCCTATGTTACACACATCAACCCTGCGCCCTTCGGTGCACCAAAGTTCCATGTAACATGAAAAATATATGCGCCATTGGCGCATCCTGTCCCCGTGCAACATGAAAATTATCTGCGCCCAGTATAAAACACATATGAATGGCACAGGCGCACTTCTGCTTACAATAACAAAAATGTCATGTGCAGCATCCTTGCGCCCTGCGCCCTTTGGCGCTAATTTGTTCCTTGTAACACCCTCCTTCTGTGCACCATACTATTAACCCTGCAGCCTGCAGTGTCCTTGCGCCCTGCGCCTGAAGGCCTTAAAATTACTAACTCTTCATTCTGTCAATGCTTTAATGGAAGATCTGACGGCTAACATGGCTCTTTTGCGTTGGACTTCACTCCTCCTTCTTGCAGATCAGCAACTGAACTCTGATCCACATATGTCTACATCAAGCAAGAGGCCGACCAAATCAAAGGGAAAAGCTAAACTTACAGAGGAAGAGATGAAGTACAAGTATCAGAGGGTCAGAATGCCCGAGTCCCAGGCAGAATGTGACCTGGATATAAGAGACTCTGAGCTCGGTCACATTGACATGGAAGATTTCTGGGCCAGAACCAGAAGAGTCACAGGAAGTCCTTGGATGGACAAACTGGTGGGCAGTGGTCTGCATTTTGCCAGAGGGATCCCCGTCAGTACAATAAACAATGAATTCATGATGGTAGTGGCCCGCTGCTACAATAAAGACACAAGATGTGTCAAAAATGAAAAAGGCAAGGTTATAATCAACCTTACTACCTGACATTTCGAAATCATGCTTGGCATCCCTCACCACCGGAATTTCGTGGCCGTGAGCCAAGAAGACTACATTAAGGCATGGGAGGATAATGAAGACCAGTGCATGCAGCTGATGAATGAAGTGTATTTAAATAACAAGAAGGTGGTAACCAGATGGCCATAGGTTATTCACCGTAGCGATTTCTCTGAGGAACTAAGTGATACCATCACATTCCTAAGTAGAGTGTTTGGGCTTTCTGACACCCATTACTTTCACAAATGGATGCTCAGGTACTTTGAAACTATGAACAAGAACGTACCAGATCAACGCTTCGAGTGGGCGGAGATCATAAGCAGCACCATATCTGAGTAGCTCCAACAACTCACCACAATGGGGAGGTTCTACATGAACTCCTACGTAGTTTATGCTGCAGCCTCGGAGAGGGATTATCTAGCATTGAGCCGATGTGGGGTTTGGCCCCAGGTGAGAATATATGAGTACTACCCAGAGATGAAGCTGGAGAATAGCATCCCGCAGTTTACCAAGATTAACGACACTTTCTTCTACAACGTCATCTACCTTTTGAGGCCAAACATGACTCACGGTCGAATGACCAAGAGCATTGTCACAGCAACTGAGAAGTGGGGAGCACTGTTTACCCAATTCCCCACCTTCACCTATCTCAGAGCGGCCAACTTCTTGGGGGAGCCCACCAAATTACCGAGATATGCCGGCCCCAAGTTGATCCTGTTAGAGCTGTCCAGACAGCTCATAACCTATCATGAGAAATGTTTGAAGAGGAAGAAGGGTGGAACTCCTTTCCCCCTCACAGTGGGCAGATACACCTGCGTTTCTCATCACAAAGCCCGGGAAATGTTTGCAGAGCTAGAACTGCTCAATCTAAAGCACAACTTCCTGGCCAGGCCCACTTTTGATCCAAGGAATTGCCTTCCCAAGGAAAAACTCGATCCAATCCACATTCCACAGATCGAGGATATCTACATCGACCTGTACCACGAGGTCGAACTCAGAAGAAAGGACCACTCTCGCCTGGCCCTGGCAGAGATCATTCAGTACGGCGTGGCCATTGTCCCAAAAGGTTATCAAACTACCGATCAAGAAGTTGATCAAGTGTATCTGGACACAGATGGGGACAATTGGTCATTTTCTGCAATCGACAGAACAAAAGCACCCCAGACTATTGAAGAAAGGGTCAAGGAGACATTGGGGTGGACAGAGCACTGGTGCAAGATGAATGGCCTTATCTACCTTGGGGTAGATTTCACCACATCCCCTTTGGGAAATGCACCTGTCAGGCCAAAACATTTTCCAAAGGGAAAAGGTAAGGACAAAGAGGGAGAACCAAGCTCTGCTCAAGAAGGAGCTCCTGAGAGTCCCCCTTCCACCGCACAAGAACAGGTTGTGAGCCTGTTATCTCCAGAGAAAGAAGCGGCCAAAGATGTTCCGATGGGCACATCCACTCAGGGTGTTGCCACTGCTACAACTACTGAGGTTCCTTCTCTCCCTTCTCTTCCTCCTCTTCCCCCTCCTCTCGTGGCTCAAACGACCATCCCTTTGGTCGTATCTTCTTCCCCATCTTCCACTTTTCCCCTTTCCTCTTCCTCCATCTTCTCCTCTCTTGCGGAGCTGTCCCCCACCATTTCTTCTCTCATCTCTCAGCTCCCTTCCATTCCCACAACTACTTCTCCTGCAGTATCCCTTCCTCCCGTGAGCACTTCGCTGGCCTCTCTTTCAATGCCGCCACCAAGTGTCTCTACCCACTTCCCTTCAACTACTGCAGCTGCCCCCTCTTCCACTTCTGGTCCCACTCCCATAAGTCCAGCTTGGATCTCTCAGCACCTAAGCCAACATAAGAGGAAAGTCCCTATCACACCGATGGACTTCTCCATCATCCAATCAAAAGGGGCTAAGAAGCAAAAGGCCATAACCCGCTTCTCTCAGAGTGCATCAGGGGAGAGGGTAATGGAGATCGCGTATCCCAATCCTTCCAAGAGTAAAGAAGATCTGTCTCTGATAGATTATACAGTGACCCAAGTCACAATGGGAACGTCTTCTGAAAGCCTTCAGGGAGAAGCCCTATCTGCAGTCGATGCCCTTTGCAAGAAGCTCCAGGAAGCAAAGGAAGAAAAGAGGCTATTAAAGGAGAAAAATAAACATCTTCTCCATGCCTTGCAGAAAATGGGCAGTGCACCTCCTACAACTGCCACCGAAACTCCTGAGCCCCTGAGCCAGGATAAGATAAATGAATATGCCAAAATCGGCGAGCAGGGTATGGCAGTATCCACCTGGAGAGACCAAATCCTCAAGGAAAGTGAGGGAGTAATCGTCAGGTTCACCGAATTGTATCAGAATATCGATCGGGGGAACAAGGCACTCCAGGCGATTGCGGGACCCATCTCCGAAGAGTTGGACCATGCTAGGCTGCAGCATGAGACCTTCCAGAAAATGCTCGACTGTTCAGTCAAAGATCTGGTCAAGTTCGGCGTCTTCGATCACCCCAGAGCCCCCAACAAAATCCTTTCTACTCTGGACTACCGGGTCGATCAGTTGGAGTTTGTCCTAGAAAAAATAGATAAAGTCAAGGAGGAGGCCTTGGAGGCTATGCACCAGATGGAGCAGATCATCCTGAGAATGTCCCCAGGCTTGCTCACTCCTTCTTTCACTTTGAGGAAGGTAGACAAAACTATTCGGATCTTCAAGGAGATCATCTCGCAGGGGCTGGGGCCAGAAGTCACCTTTGACACCGAATCCATCAACAACCTTCTGGCCTGTCGTGACTTCATAGGGTACCTGATAGAGGCAGGAAATGAATATTCCAAGCTCCCAGAAAAGCTCACAGAGGAGCGGGAAACTTGTGAAGTTATCAGTGATCATCACAAGGATCCTGCCCAGGATCAACTTCAGCCCATGATCAGCAAGTTCATGGAATATCGGGCCCAGTTCCATATCACCTCTCCTGAGCAACAGCAGAAGCAAGACACCCCTTTTCAGCCGTGAGACGATGATGAATAGTCTCCTTCCTCTCGATCTTCTTTTTGTAAATATCTAAGAGTATGTTGGCACAAATGATGACATCATCCATGTTGCACCATGGGATGATGTCATCCACCAAGTTGCCAAAAGTCAACAGTTGACTTTTAGATATTTTGTAGGTACTTTGTAATTAAGTCGTTGGTTTCTTTTTGTCTTCTCTCTTCTCCTTCTTCTATATATACTTGAATGCTTGTTGTATTCAAGGGGTGGATATCTTTCAGATGAAAAATAGAAGTAGGAAGAAAAGACTTTGAGCTTTTGTAACAGAAAAGATATTAATACAAATATTAAGACTTTGTGCTGAATATGCGTGTTATGAGCATTTTAATCTTTCTTACGTCAGGTTTATGTGCTTATTCTGTTAAATCTATCTCTACCTTTTTGTCATTTATCCATCAGTATTGCTCTGTTCGTTTATGCAAGTAGGTTTGGCTCCACTTATTACCAATCCCAAAACATAATCCTTCTAATCCTTCTGCTTTGGAATTCATTTCTTTTCTCCCTTCAGATCTGATCTTTCTTCACCCTTCCTTTCTTTCCCTTCTTTTCGCAGTTGGAAATACCCCTACTAGGATGAGATCCCAAACCCCGAAGGCAGAATATTGTGAGACTTGCACAAGATTCCTGCCGGTAGAATAACAATAAACTAGTTTCGCTTTGCTGTCTCAAAGAGGGGCTATACCCTGCACACTGTTGGCTCGTCTATCCATAGATCTACTCTATTTGATGTGTAATCACCAAAACATCTAGTTACAAAACCCTTGTGGAATTCTAGTTTCTTTTGCACTCATTTAACTACTTGATGTTATATTCTAGATCATGGATTATAATAATATTATGTTTATTAAATATTACTTTATGGGGTTTAATGGTTGTATAAATTGTGGGGAATCATAGCAATTGTGTAGATTGATACATTTATTATATTATTTATGACTCCATATTTAGTTGTGTAGATTGGCCCAATGAAAAAGATCCATATGAAGTTAGAATGATCAACCCTATATTTTGTTTAAAGCATGTTGTAACCACCATTAAGAGACATATTTTTATCTTTTACACTCTTAGAGGAGTCTTTGATGAAATTTTATATCCATCTTAATCATAACGATCTATTTGTCTACTTTACCTAGTTTTAGGTAGAGTTATGATATTCTTGCTAGTGACAACCTTTTGGGTGAGAGATCATAGTGGTTGGGATAATTATATGGGCATCCTGCTCTATATTTGCATTATTTTTGTTATCTAACATCATTTGGGTTGATGTAGGGTCTCTCCCCTAGGTTTTATAGAGCCCAAAGAGTTAAAGTCAACCACCTTCCTATTTTTTGACCTTGAATATTCCCTTCTTGGTGAATAAGCATATAACTAAAATGTATTATTCCACCCTTCTTCACTCATCTAAGAAGTGGAATAAATTTGGGATATGAAAAATTAAGGTCGTTGTCGAGATTGTTGTTAATTGGTTCATTCACTATACTTCTTGCCTTTGGAAGACTATTTCTAGGGTTTTTGGAGCTTCATTCTATTTTTTGAGATAATCATAGTTTGATTTGTTGTATTTGTTCTATCATACAATTTGTGTGCATTTATTAGTTGGTTAACTCATAATTAGCCAACAAAAGTTTCCAACAAATTAACGCCATTACTGGTTAATCGTCACTTTGGTTTTAGTTGGCATGCCTTGGTTTCATTTTGAGATCTATAGTTTCTTTTAGTTTTAATTATTATATATTTTTTATAAATATTTTAGATCTCGGTATTCCTTTAGAAGTGGCGACCCCCATATTGATTTTTTGACCAATATGCTTCAGTATTTGTTTTGGTTTTCAAACATTTAACTATTGGTTGGTTTATTTTTTTAAAAATTTCCAAAAAGTTCACAATTATTGCTCTCACATTTTTCCTAGATATTAAGTGTAATGGTCATTTCGAAATTTATATAAATGAGGTATGCATGCAATATTTCTATTTTATATAAAGGTGAACTAATTTTGTTTTGAGCTACACCATATACAAGTAAAGTATCATCTTCAAAATCCTAGCCATATTTCCCTATGCATAACTCGAGTATTGTATAAGGGGAAATGATTCCAAATTTGATACTATAATAAAAATAAATTTTATAGAATACAATGAAAAAAATGAGGAGAAAATATCATGAAGAAACCATTTTTATGGATGAATTATTTTTAACACAAGGATAGTGAATTCTCTTATGAGATTAACAAGAAAAAATACCACTTTGAATTTTGTGTTTCTACAAAACTTGTCACATGCTCATCATTGAGTCATGAAATTTTTTAAAAAAAAAAATCGAATTAAGAAGAAAATATTTTTGTTTTTATTTGAAAATTAAAATTTTCCATTTATTTAATAAGATAAGCACAAGGAACTAGGGAAATTATTACGCCGAAGGCGTTCTTGTAGTGAGGTGAGACCTGCTGGTTCTGACGCAAAACTTCAAATGTATGGAGGAGATTTAATGAGTCGTTGATGTACGCCACGCTTTCGGCCGTCCACGTGGCTGATTTCAACGCAGTGTCTGGGAATTTGAAGATTCTGCAGGCCCTCACCAGATATGTCGTGCAAGCATGGTCTCCAAACAGCTATATCGCTTGATTTTCATGTCAATTTAGTGCATAGGTTTGACATTCACCAGTATGGAGATTGGAAGTTTTTTCACCCATGGTTTCAGCTCGAAGCACCCTCAAAAACCGGCCTCGCACTCACCTCTTCTCCTAACAAAGCTAAAATTATTATGCGATGAAATGAACATAACTGTTTTTTTCTCCTATTTTTTACTCTCATTGTTTTCTGTCGTAATTTTGTTAATAGCTATTTTAAATTTTAATACATCCACCTGATGTATGTAGAGAGAGAAAGATAATGAGGGAATTACAAAGTACCCACCGATCCATATAGATGGAAACTGTGCGAGGTGTGTGCTTTGAGTCTACAACGACATTGTATAGATTTCTCAGAGGACGCACTAAGGAGTGAATCCGAGGCCGTTGTTTATCTGACATAGATTCAAAGTAGGATAAGTTTAGAGAAAAATAGAATCACAATTTGATTTTTAATGTTTTCGAAGTAGCTAATTTTCACATATTGCTATTAATTTTGGCAAAGGTCATAAACGATTTGTTGGAGGCTAATTACGCCGAAGGCGTTTCCTCTATGGGAAAAGCACCACCTGACGTTTCTACGACTGTCTTAATTTCGACGGTTTGACGGCCGTCTGGACGTATGTTCTTTTTCACCTATTTTTAATAGTTGGTTTGTGCATACCCAAATCTCAATCTCTAAATTTGTGGATACGGGAAACATGGATGAAGCGGGTCAGATTCTTCTCTAAGAAATCTTCGTCGGTGAGCCCTGTAACGCGCGGGAGCAGTGGGGAAGATAGAAATCTTATAAGAAACTGCAACAAATGTTATGTTATACTTACAGGAGCAGGAAACCCTTTCTGTTTCAGCTCAAACCGTATAGAGGATCCGCGGTCACTTGTCCTCGGTGCTCAAATCAAATTTCCAAAACCAGCTGCTGCTACACATTTCCTCGGCTCATGGATTCTACAACGACAGGGCAAACATTTAGGGCGACGTCTCTGCAGGTAAAAGTCCTTAGGATAGTGTGGTCGATGAATAGGCGGAGACCATCATTATATTGGTGCCTGGTAATGGAATTGCGCCACACCAGATTTATCTAGGGTTAGATCAGGTCATTTCTCCTATCACCGTATAACTTCCAATAGCAAAGAAGTTATCCCCTCAATGTTTTGTTTTCTTTAGGAGGGGGACAGGTAAATTCACCTTCTTGCATATTTTTATACTACGCAAGGTAGTTATATAGGCTTCACCATGTCTATTATGTAGGTCAATTATTTTTATTACTGCAGCGATGGTAAATTTGACAGCAATTTTGACGTTTTGCGACATGTTCAAATTTAACTGGCGTTTACACGTTTTAAATACCGTATAACTTCCAATAGTAAAGAAGTTATCCCCTCAATGTTTTGTTTTCTTCAGGAGGGGGACAGGGAAATTCACCTTCTTGCATATTTTTATACTACGCGAGGTAGTTATATAGGCTTCACCATGTCCATTATGTAGGTCAATTATTTTTATTACTGCAGCGATGGTAAATTTGACAGCAATTTTGACGTTTTGCGACGTGTTCAAATTTGACCGACGTTTACACGTTTTAAATATGCGATTACGTGTTTTTAATGCTTTCGAATCTTGGCGTTTTGCGGTGGACGAGAGATATGGCTGCGAACCATTAAATATTTCTAGCCCTAGTAGAAGACTGCGACAAATATTTCCTCCAACATTGACACAGACACCCAAGAAATTAGT
Organism: Taxus chinensis; assembly: GCA_019776745.2. Taxonomy (NCBI): domain Eukaryota; kingdom Viridiplantae; phylum Streptophyta; class Pinopsida; order Cupressales; family Taxaceae; genus Taxus; species Taxus chinensis. The sequence goes on along the minus strand of CM034149.1, from coordinate 260,855,250 downwards.
TTAATTCGTAGGAAAATAACTAAGAATTCATGCGCTAATGTAGAGTAGCAAGAATGGAGTCTCTGCATCCCAAATACGTTGAGCCTCCACCGCAGACAGGTCAGTCTTGAGCATTTGGTTATGTGACTATGGAAGGCCCTCCTCATTGTTGCACACAACTCCCACCTAGCCTACCTCGCTCTCACCCATGATGGCCTTTGCCTGGCCACATCCAGCAAAAAGGCCACTCTCGTCAGGATTTTCAACACACTAGATGCTACCCGCTTGCAAGAGGTATGTCATATCTTCAATTACTCAATTGTTGCATATTTTATTTACACTCTCTTCGTATCTATGGAAGGCCCTCCTCATTGTTGCACACAACTCCCTCCTAGCCTACCTCACTCTCACCCATGATGGCCTCCGCCTGGCCACTTCCAGCAAAAAGGCCACTCTCATCAGGATTTTCAACACACTTGATGCTACCCGCTTGCAAGAGGTATGTCATATCTTCAATTACTCAATTGTTGCATATTTTATTTACACTCTCTTCGTATCTATGGAAGGCCCTCCTCATTGTTGCACACAACTCCCACCTAGCCTACCTCACTCTCACCCATGATGGCCTCCGCCTGGCCACTTCCAGCAAAAAGGCCACTCTCATTAGGATTTTCAACACACTTGATGCTACCCGCTTGCAAGAGGTATGTCATATCTTCAATTACTCAATTGATGCATATTTTATTTACACTCTCTTCATATCAATTTTCTTTCCTTGGGTCAGCTCTGTCACTTCCGTCTTAAAGAGGCGAGATTAGCAAAAACAGAGTAGTTTGTTACCAATTTTTTCTAGTGGGATGTGTAGTATTGCTCTTTTTCTCCATCTGCTCTTTAGTCTATTAGCATAAAATTCCACAGGTCTCTTACCCCTAAATCTTTGAAGCGTACAATCTATATTTACAAAAGTTTTGAACAAGGTTCGTATTGGAAATTCAATAAGGATCCAATGTTACCTGAAACAACTGTGTTTTTTTTCAAAGAATTGAGAGAGGAAGATATCATGGCCATTTCCTTGCCATGATTTGAACTATTTAGTTTTCCATGAGCCTTACAACATTTAGATTTACGTGGTCCCTTTCATCTGAGAACGCTTCTTGTGAAACTTCCAGCAAACTAAATATTTTACAGAAGAGCGTAATAAGTATCCCGACAGCATCTTGAATTAACTTTTCCCTTAGCTTAATATATTTTTTACGCCGAAGACGTTCCCCCTATGGGAAAGGCCCTTGCAGACATTTCTCCAACTATGTAAAATTTGACGGCCGTTTAGACGTTTTTTTTTTTTTCGGGTTATTTTTTTCGGTTGTTTTTTGCATGTAATGGTTTTTGCGAGGTTTCAGTCGCCCGATCTGTAAACTTAACCCTAGATATCCTCCCTCTTGTGATTGGTTTAGGGTTTTCCGTGAAATGGCAGTTGCATGTTTTATTGTTGAGAGAGAGGAGTGGTAGAAGAGTGAGCGTTGTGGAAGTCAGATCGTCCACCGTAACATATTCACCTCGAGAAATAGCAGAGGTGGTAGTGCCTTGAGCAGGAGGAAGCGACCTGGCTGCCCTGTCCGTCAATCATATTTGGAACTGTATATTTGATTAATGCATGTTAGTATACATGGGCGCCTACTCGGAATGACCTCCACTCTCGCACTAGAGACTATACACAGTGGGTATTTATTGAAATCTACATCTTCCCCTAGCGATGGTTGAGGGTCACTGTTTCGGCACTGTGGTGGATTGAATAGTAGACAGAGCCTCCTGCCATGGTCGATCAGTAGTTCCACGCCCAGGGATTAGTGTTGAAGGGTTTGTTCTCCAACGCACCTGAGATCCGGTAAGAGCTCTCCCTCTGTCTACAGTGTTGTTAACCCGACCCATGTTGTTTCCATGTGCCTCTCCTGCCAGCTGTATTGGAGTCATCATAATTTGTGAGGAGAATATGCACTTGTTTTGTGAATATTGCAGTCCATGGGTTGCCCTCCGCTTCAGACATTCCATCAAGCTGTTAGATGTTACCTACCAGTAAATCAAATTGCGATGTTAATCAAATTGCATTGTTGCATTGTTGAAAGTGGCAGTTTGTCCTCTGACCATGAATCTGGTAAGTATTTACATGCTTCATTAGGGTCTTAATCAGCCCATGCGAACACGTATTGAAAGAGAACTTATTTCCCCAATAGTTATACTGCTTCATATTTAAATATGAGGCTTACAAAGCTCTGTTATTGAAGTTTTTCCACTTTGCACGTTATGTCACTGCAGGATAGTAGTATGATGGTAGATCTGCCCTGTTTTGTAAACTGTATTGGCATATCTTCATAAAAATTGATTTCAGGTGTTTGTGTAAAGCGTTCTGCTACTGCAGAACAGATTGCTGAACGGTGTTTAAGACATTTTTTTCCATTTAAATTTCCGGTTGTCAATGAGTAAGATTTTTGTTTTGTTAAGTAGAGTTTATGGGTGGGTTTTATGGATTCTCTTGAAGGGAAGAGGGTAGCTAATAATATTGATCTGAGAGAGTGACATGGGGTTTGAGCATTGAGCATATTTGAAGCACCCACAACATGCTTTAGCACAAAGGTGTGCTCCATTCCTGTTTTAGGCTGAATTTGTTCTTCTTTTTTAGTTTTATGGACAGAAATTGGGAATATGGGCACTTACTAATTTGTACCCTTGAATTTTTTCTCTTGCTCTATAGGTCTATGCACTGAAATTGGGAATATGGACACTACGTAATTTGTACCCTTGAAAATCTTCTCCTGTTTTTAAGGTCTATGGACTGAAAATAGAAATCTCTCTGTGATTTGCTTGTGGGTATTGCCTTTGACCAGTCTTCCCCTTTTATCCTTGAAGCTTTTACAACAATCTACGTTTGATGTGCTAACATGATGGGCATTTTGGTTCCCACCCACAATTTCACTACTTCCTTCTAAATCTCATAATGTGGCATAGGAGCCGGTATACAACAACAATTGTTATGAAACATAACATTGAATCTAGAATCCCTCCAACAATCAGGGACAACCACTGACATTTTCTATGACGCATCAATGTTACCACCAACATTACCTTTATTTGTTATTGTCAAATTTGATAGATACAATGGCCCATGTTGGGATCCCTCCAACCCGTTACATATTTGGATACCCCTATTTCATGAGGGAATCAAAGACAATTGCCGAATAAAATGGCCTGATGATTAACTATCCACAAGTCCCACGGACTTACTTTGCATAGAGCAACTATCAACATTGGAACCACTGAAAGGCAAGGTTTGACATTCACAAATTTCTCCATAGTTCCTTCACTTTTAAATATGTGCATTTCACCTCCTTTTTCATTCAAAAGGTACTCAAAAATGGCACACATACCAACACTCGGAGCAAGAAGAAAGGAGGAGTCAAGACTACTATCCCTCGACCAAAACAACCCGTCATAAATACTACCCTCTACTTTGATAGCACCTCCAGTACTACTTTAGTCAACACTTATTATATCCAAAGAGGCAATTCCATTCAAGGAGTATCAAATGTATTAATGTTTAGTGGAAATAAAATTGGCCACAAAATGCTACCATTCATGATATAAATTCTCTAAATGTACAAAGGTCTTCATGTATTCATGTTTAGTTCATATATCGTGATATAAGATTTGCAACTGCATATCTACGATTTTGTAACAAATTTAAATGTATACACAGAACATTTCGATGTAATGTTTCATATATAATCCAACACTTCCACTATCAATCACACCCCTTATCAACATGTTATCGACAGTATAAAAATGGATTTTTCAACAGCCAACCAACCAAACAACCGATGTAACCATTGTCTCAAACACATTGCAACACAAACACAATTTCCCCCAAATAATTACAAACCACATTCACTACAAAAGTAATTAACTATCACTCATGATATAAGATTTGCAAATGTATATGTACGAATTTGTAACAAATTTGAAATGTAGAGATAGAACCTTTAAATGTAATGCTTCATCTATATTCCTACACTTACAAAATCAATCACACCCCTTATAAACATCAACTACAAAAGTAATAATTATCCCTCTAAATCAAATAACATATATCGTTCGGCGTTCACATTGCATTTTACACATGCGATTGCTAGTTTATGTACAACATATACACAAAATATTACTTTTGTGCATTATTTTTTGACAAAGAAAGGGTATTAACAACATGTGTCTAAAGTTGAATTTTTTAAAGTATCTATGGTAGTATTTTCCATGTAAATCATTCTACGATACCTAATGAAGAAAAATGCAAAGTGGACGATTGTGTTAAAATTGTAATGTTATGTGTTAGAGAAAAAACATAAAGTTCAAAGAAAGGGATAAAACCATAGTCTTTTGAATACATTGTTGGAAAATAATTTTATGTGGGATATAATATTTCACCAACTTTTTCCATTGGTCTGGGCATTTGAAATTAGATTGTTGATTTAATCTAATTGGAATTAAACCTTATTTTAGAGTAAAATAATGTAACTAATGATAATCAAATAATTAAGTACAATAGTGTGCAAGAACTAAACATTCAAAGATATAACACCCTAAGTGAATGAGAGAGGGATGATGACTTAGCTGATTTTGTGCAACGCAAGATTGATCTCAACTTTGTATCTACTAGAATATGTTGTAAAAAACATCGTAAAGGCTCAATAAGGGTTTAGAAACCAGGGAATGTACATGATAGATGTTTTCACAGAAGGGAAGGAGCGCCCCAGGTGTTAATGATTGATCTGGGCACATGCATTTTCTAAAAATGCTCAGAATTTGGTCTTTTATGGGTTTGAAGGTATTCGTTGTTACTTGCTCTTTTCCTCTTTGTATTTTCTATTAGATCATCGATCACACTTGTAAAAAATGAATACCTGCATATCCCCATAAACCACATCAAAAATAATTAAAAATATGTGGAATGGGGAGTCAGATTGACCCCGAAGGTCACCCAAAGAATGAACATATGATCAAGAGTTGTAATAAATCTCAAAATACATGTAGTTCTATGTGTGTGTGTATCTGTTTCCCATGCCATAGGTTCCCCTTGTGCAAGTTTCACGATGATAGTGGGCTAGATATATATTTTCCTGAATATGTAAATTGTGTGTGATGGAATAAAATCCCCTCCTATACAGTGTATGTATATTAATGTATCCCTTTTCCCTTATATAAAGGTGCTAAGATATGTTCTCTGTAGTGCTCTTGTAAATTTTCTACAAGCTTAGGTGATGATAGATAATGCTTATAGTGCTTGTCCCCTTATTTAGAAGAAGTAACTAAGTATATATATGATTCCCTTGTTTGAATTTTGTAATTAACAACTGAAAGGCTGACCTAAAGTGTTAAAAGGTGACTAAGAAGCAAAAGGTTCCAAAAGAGTAAGAAGAAGAAAGAGAGGGACACAAGCACCTAGGAGGGATAAGAGCGTCTGGGTGCTTTTTTTCCTAAGTAGGTGCTAGTGTCTGAGGCCATTAAAAATTAAATCAGTCAAGTGCCAATAGAACTGTAAGATGTGTAAAGCCAGTAAATTGAAAGAGCTAAAGCAAAAAAAATTCCAAAAGGAGTTGTTAACCCCTAGTTTTCTTTCTTAGGAATCATGTATACATTAGTATGTTTTAGGACCTACAAATTTACCCAAGTGCATATATTTGTGTCTACATGTGCCCCCACTTTATGTTGTTGAGTGAATACTCGATAACATAAAGTATATAGAAGATGTGTACCTTATAATCTAGAGAGGATTGTAGCTGATAGCGTGCCATGTGAAGAATGAAGTGATCACAATGTGAAGCGTGGAAAATAGGATAGGGAGGTATACCCTAGGGGTGAATAGTATGCATAGTAGCATGTTGTAAGAAATTGTGCTTGTTGATGTGAGTTGCTTCTTGTTGCTTGTAAAGATGGACCTACAAAAGAATAACAAGAGAGTAGTTAAAGTCTTGTATATGAAAAATCAGAGTAACGTATGTATATGTAAGTAAAAAGTGTGTAAAAGTAGTATCTAAAGAAAGAGTGCGCCTAATGTATGAGAGAGTATATGATAGAAAGTTATCATGTTTAATTTGGAGATGTTGCTAGATGGGGTTGGGAATGATCAATTCCCAACCATGAGAGCGTCGAGCCATGGATTTGAGCATCTTTCTGCCAAGGATGAGGTTTTTGGGCGATCTCATGCCAAGGATGAGTGTTTTGGGAGATCTCAAACGAAAGATGAGTTTTTTGCGTGATCTCACGCCAAGGAAAAGTTTTTTGGGTGATTTCATGCAAAGAGAAGAGTGTTGGGGAGAGAGGTATATTTCTCTCTCCTTCCATGACACTTCTTAAATGATAAGTTCCACTGCAGATTGGGACATCCTGATTTGTAACTGATTTATATCCAAATTATAACTAAAATGTAGCATAATTATATCCAAATTATAACTGAAATGTAGCCAAATTGTAACCGAATTATAACTAAGTTGTAATTGAATTGACTGAATTATGTAACTGAAGGAAAGTGTTTGATACTGTAGATCCATACTGTAATTTTTTGGAAACTATGCTCAACTGAAAAACTACCTATTTTTCCCCCAAGACATAAGCACCCAGGTGGGAAACACGCACCCACCATTCCTTTATGATAATGGGTGCTAGTTTTTGCTCTATGTTTTTTGTCCAAGTTATATTTTGGACCAATTTGTGACAGTTTAACTTTGCCAATTCTGTATTGTACTGTTATGCTCTAGAGTTTTTTACTACTAGAAGGGTGATTTATTCATCCAATAGTTTCCCCCCTCGTTTGGGGTGCATGTGATGAATGTAGGAGGCGGCGACCAAAAGGAGAGGACCTAAAATTGATATGTATATCATAAATTGGATACCTATAGGGGGTAGGGGATGTGCATGGTAGAAATTAAGGCACATGCACACAAAATAGGCTATAAATAAGTGTTAGTGTAAAAGAGCTAACATACAATGGAATATAATGTATCAAGAAAATATGAAGACAAAAGGGACCAGGAAAATTGGGTTGCATACAGAGGCCATCGTTCACAATGTCACAAGATAATTAGGGCTGGAGTGACCATAATAAAATAATGATAAAAAAAGACATAAGGCATAACCCAAAAACAATGGAAAACAACAAGTAACAGATAATAATGGTTGTATAGTATCTTATAAGGCAAATTCTACACATGAATTACCAATTAACACATGTTAGAAATATAAATAGTATGTCAAAGCATGTATATATCAGTGAGAAGTAAGTGATAGTTCCAAGAAGTAGTAAATACTGTAACAATAGGACCTGTGATGTATAATAGGTGAGTAGAAAAGGTAGATGCCCCCAAGAGCCTTGATGAGACTGGTAAAAAGTGGTGTCAAACATCATGTATTGTGTAAGAATATATAAAGGTCCTACATTCACCTCAAGATGCCATGTGAATGTATATGTGTGTATATAAAAATATAATCACATACTAAGAATCCAACTAGTATATGAAACAAAGTGCAACATGTAAGTATTATAGGATAACAAGAGTAAATACAAACAAGATAGGTAGACACCATATGATTGTGATGGTGTGATGTGATATGTAATATTTGCATATGAGGGGAGACGCGTTGCCACCTAGCTAAAGTGTGTGATGTGAGGTTAATTTAGTAATTGTGCCATCAAAAGTCAAGTATGAACCATAGAACAAAATGGTGTCATCGGGTAAGGAGGTAGAGTATGTAGTAACAACATTGTGTTGTATAGATATGAAGAAGTAATGATATAAGAAACAAGTGAGGAGGTGGGAATTATGATGCCCCTAAGTGTGTATATCATGAGCTATTGGAAAATATATGTGATCATTGTGAGCAAGAATAGCCAAAGTATGTATAATAAATGAAAAGGATGTATACAATATATATATAAATAAGTATGTGTCTCATGAATACAAGGATCCATAAGTAAGAATGAGGAGAAAATCATGTATAGAGTCACATATGAGTGGAAAGGGAAGCCATAAGTAGAGATAGATGTAACAAGGTGTGATCATAGTGTAGATAAGAAAAAGTGCTGCTAGAAAGATTGAATTAACGTGTAAAGAAAAAGTATAGTATATGTGTGCATGTGAGTAGTATGGATAGGAAATTGCTGATTAGAACATGCGATTATGGGAGGGAAGTTTGATGCCACTAAGTGTATGAGTGATATAGATATATCTGATGATAGTAAAGAGGTCATGCCATGGTGGCGGGTGTTGAAATGTGTCCTAGTCATCGACATAGGCATTTTCTAGATCGAAAGGAGGATGTATAAGTTTTATTTTAGGAGGTCAGTGAGGGAGATCAACTTATGGTGAAGGAATTGGTTGTTCTTCCTTTGATGGTTTGGCCTTAGATGGGCCTTGTGGTGACTATTGCATTATTGGATAAGGAACATGAGTTAATATTGTTTGATTCTTGCTATACATATAAGAATCCAAATTGGGAACACATTGGGGTTTGGTAATTGAAGATGATCATGTAGCAGAATGTTGTGTAGAAAATGAAATAAAGCCTTGATGCTCAAGTTTCTTGATTATTTGTTCTAAAGCATAATATTCATTGTCATGATGTCCATTAATTATATGATAATTGCAAAATGGATGACCTTTGTATTTTGTAATTCGATAAGGAGGGTAGTAATGAGTAGGTGACAAGGTGATTAACAACTAGTGATATAGGAGATCAGAGAGAATATCGTGTTTCCTAGCATTTCACTCAAACTAGAGAGGTGATTGTTGTGGTAATATATTGACCTCTCTTGTATGAGAACATGTAATAGACATGGGATTAGGATAAGGTGTAGAAGAAGAACTAGCATGTACAGGAGAAGCATCCTTGAGATGTTGAATTTCAGCTGTGAGGGATGTAATCGTTGTTTCCATAAATTGAAATTTAGCTTGAAAAAAAGGTGTAAAGATTGAATTGACTTGAAGATGAATTGATCAACTATGTTATAAAGACTAATAGGGGGGTCATATATACGATTGAAAATTGCACTTACTTGTGAAGGTGGCATTTCGCAAGGAAGGTACATTGTATGTATGAATTTTTGAGAGCATCTTTGCAAACTGGGTACTTTGTAAGTAATTGATACAAGGATACTTGAGGATCTTTAGAGGCCATGATATGAAAGAAAAGGGAATTTTCAAAATAAGATCCCTAGAAAGCAACCCAAAGGATAGGACCAAGGATGAAACCTTAGGAATAAATATGTATATTAGATGTATGATAGACAATAGATAGAAATATGAACCTTCATGCAACTAGGGTTTGGTGTTAGGGAAATACAATTATTATGGAATAGGAAAAATAAGGATCCCAGTGGTTGAACATGAGTTGGGGTTCACCAAATGATTAAATATAATTATTTGAATTAAACCTTATTTTAGAGTAACTTACTGTAACAAATGATATTAAGATAATTAAGTATAGTAATGTGCAAACACTAAGCATTCAAAGATGTAACACCCTAAGAGAATGAGAGAGGGACGATGACTTAGATGATTTTGTGCAACCTGAGAGTGATGGTGACTATGTATCTTCTAGAACAAGATGGAAACAATGTTGCAATGGATATATGACATTTTGGAAACCAAGAAATGTATAGGACAGAAGCACCCGTAGGAGGGCAAGAGTGCCTGTGTTTGCTAACATGTTCATAACACGGTATTTTGTGGGTCAGAAGTTTTTCACTATTACTCACTCTTTTCTACTCTGAATTTTCTATTAGATCGTTGATCACACATGTAATAAATGGCTACATACATACGCCAATAAACCACATCAAATATAATAAAAAATATGTATAATGGGGAGTCAGACTGACCTTGACGATCACCCGAAGAATGAAATTATGACTGAGAAATGCATTACATCTCATACCCCATGTATTTATCTATGTGTGTGTGTGTGTGTGTGTGTGTGTGTGTGTGTGTGTGTGTGTGTGTGTCCCATCCCATAGGTTTCCTTTGAGTAAATTACATGATGATAGCGAGCTAAATATAGATTATCCCGAATATGCAAAATATGTGTGATGGAATAGAACAAACTACCCTCCTATGCAATGTATATAGATCAATGCAACCCTTGTTCATTGTACGGATGTGCTATATATGTACTTGTTAGTTCTCTTATTCCTTTTGTGCAAGCCTAGGTGATGATAGATAATTCTTATAGTGTTTGGTTCCTTATTTAAGAGGAGTAACTAAGTATATATATGGTTCCCTTGTTTGAATTTCATAATTGACAACTAAAAGGCCGAACCAAAGTGTTACAAGGTGACTAAGAAGTGAAAAGGACCAAAAAGAGTAAAAATAAGAAAGAGAGGGACAAGAGTGCTTATAAGGGACAAGAACGCCTGGGTGCTTCTATCCTAACTAGGCGCTAGTGTCTGAGGCCATTAAAAAGTAAATCAGTCAAGTGCTGTCAGAACTATAAGATGTGTAAAGCCAATAAAGTGAAAAAGATAAAACAACCAAAATGCTAAAATGAGTTTTCAACCATTAGTTTTATTTCTTAGGAATCATGTATAAATTAGTATGCTTTAGGACCTAAAAATATACCCAAGTGCATAGATTTTGTGTCTACAATTATTTGACTATACATGGTAGTATTTTCTATGTTAAGCATTCTATAATATCTAATGAATTAAAATGAAAAGTAGATAGTTATGATAGGGTTTTAGTCCTATATGACATGGAAAGAAAATGAACATAAACAAGGGACAAAACCATATTATTTAGAAAACATGGTTGGAAAATGATTTTCTATGGGATCTATTATTTGGCCCACTTATTCCATTGGTCTAAGTGTCTTAAAGTAGAATTGTTGACTATTTTTGATAGTATTCCATGTCAATTTTTTTGGTGAGATATAAGGAAGGAAAATTCAAAGTGGACGATCATGCCAGGTTTCTACTGCTATATGACATTTAAAATCCATAAATATCAAAGAAAGGGACCGAAACATATTATTTTGAATGAATGTCTGGATAAGGATTTTTTTGTTTTTGGACCACCTGCCCCATTAGACCAAGTGTCTATACTTAGATTTGATGAATATCAGTAGTATCATTTTCCATTTTATGAATTTTGTGATATCCAAGGAAGAAAAATACAAAGTGGATAGTTGTGTCATGGTTATAGTGCTATATGGCATGTAAAAAATCATAAAGATCAAATAAAGGAGCAAAACTATGCTATGTTGAATGCATGGGTAGAAAAACATTTTCTATAGGATACACCATTTTTCCTACCTACTCCATTAGTATAATATTGTATATCTCCATTTGAAGGCCAAATTCCTTTTATTGAAAAGGTAAGAAGTGAAAAATAAAAATAATACATTGCTATATAGTTTAGATGGACAATATAGTAGAAATAATAAAATGTTATCACCTATTTTGTTAGGAAATACATCTTAGTGCTCCATTTGTATGTACGGGTGAATAATAATTACATGTGTAATTAGTATTATGGTAAATTAGTGAAAGTACATTTACTATGTAAATGTAAATAGTAAATGTAAACTGTGGTTAGTATGTGGTAAGTTAGTAAGTTAGAATAATAAAACAATTAGAATTGTTTTATTATTATATTGGTGAGAGGTTGAAACCATATGGGTGTATGGTTGTATATGAAGACAAATGTTGTTGTAAGGATTGTTATTTTACATCTCCTATATAATGGAGTGTAATGAAATAGTGAATGAATAATAAAAAATATAATATAGAGTTTTTGATTTCAATTATTGTCTGTGTAGCTATTTCATGGATTCTTTGTATTAGATCAGAGTAATTTCTACATATTTAATAAAAGAAACATTGTCGCATGGTCAGTCCAATAAACATGTCTCTCAAATGTCTAATATCAAGATAATTCATAATTGGTGCATATATGATCAATTAAATTTTACAAAAATACACTTTATTTTTCCAAATAGAACTGAAGGTCTTGAATTTCAATGAGTTTTTGTTATGTTTATGCATGTCAATATTGGAACCTTCGAAAATAATAACATGTTTATGTTTGACAATAGTTGGAAATTATTTGGAAGGAACAATGACAAAATTATGCAAAATTACGTTTAGAAATGAGTAGGAATTGATGGAAGACAAATGCAATCCATACAAGATTAAATCCAAAAAAATTGTGTTTATAGCATAAAATTTCATTATACATAGGAAAAGTAAATGATTTTTTTTTCTAGATATCATGATTCCATGAACTTAACATGTGAAGATACAATTGTGATTCGGGAGAAATTTATCCATTGTAAATGAGGACATATGTGTTTCTCGTAAACAAAAAATATTAGATTAAATCATGATCACTTATAATTTGTTCTATATGAGTGTGAAGGTTGCATGTATGTTTACATCTTAAAAAATTATTTAGATATGATATGAAAAGGGTTTAACAAAGTGTATTTTCCTTAACTTATTTACTTTAGGTGTAAGAATGTTGCAAGTAGAATATTTTTAATAAATTAATCACATTAATCACACAATCCAAAATATAGTTATCAATACAACAAAGAATAAAGTGATATCATAAAACACAAGAAGGGGTGAAATATTTATCTATGCATAGAGGTAAAAATTCATCATGAGTGTATAAAATGGCTGAAAAAAATGGTATGAACATAGAATTGGTTCATTCTTGGGATTGTAACTGAAAAATAATCATGTACATAATCATATATATCTAGCTAATGTGTAGTATGGTTTGGTCCTGATTTGTACAGTTTTGAACTTACAAATAGTTGAGCTCTATAATTTTTTTTTCTATTGTTGGTCCAGAAATATTCATCACTTTCTATTTCTAGGGTTCATACACCTTCGGCACCACCTGTAATGACCTACAAAAAATATAAAAACTTAAATACTGTATCAAAATTCATGAAATTATTAGATTTAAAAGGAGAAATTTGTGTGTGGGCGAGATTGGAATAACCTTTGTTATCGACCCCTACTAAACTAATCCAATCATTACACTAGGCCCCCTTAAGAAAAATAACGACTCATGTAGTTATCCTAATGTTGGTGTGAATAATGTATGCAACCTAAGCTAACCCCACATATTTCCCTTGCACCTCTTGACATGAAGAGTAATAAGCATAGTTAAAAACAGAATAGAAATGTACCCAACATAGCAGTAATGTTATTTTATGTGCTTTAGATTCTAAAAATGATCCCCTTTATCCCTTAAGATATTTAACAATTCCTGGAATTACTTTATCTTGATAATACATATCTCTAGGACATTTAAATTCTTTGAAATGGAGACAGCTGGACTCTTGAACCTTATTTGAGTGCTTTAGACTTGTGTGTGGCTACTGTAAAGGATGTGCATGTAATGTTGGAATATTTAGAATATCCTTGAGTTATGTAGTGTTTATATTTCATAATGAAAGTTTTAAAGAATTTCATGTGAGTTTTGAAGTAAATTTGAATTCATTATATAGGATTTTGTAGGTTAGGTATCACATTAAGGATAACCTAGGGAAGAAAACATGATGCACATCAGATATTGAGATTAAGAAAAGGTTTTTTATAAGGTGAAATATGGGACCAGATAGGTTGGCCCAAATTATAATATGGTCTAGTCATGTTCTATGTATAGTCTCATATAGTGATCTAATGATAAAAGAGTCATATTTTGAGAAATTTCCTTGGGGTGCAATATTACTTTGGATAAATGAGTTTGCATGAATGAATGTAAAACTAGTGTATATAGATTAACACATTATACAGGAGAGATAAGGATATGTCGATTAAGATTAGAATTTGAGAATTATTCATAGTGTAGGAATAAATACAAAATTGTCATTACCAAAAGATAAGTTACCAAATTTTAGTGTCTACATTCCCATCCTTTAAGGGTAGAATTGAAAATTACATACATAAAGGAATAACATTGCCAAGTGTACACAAAAACTTTATCTTTTCTCATTTTTTTTATTGGTGTTGGTGTAGAAAAAAATTATGCACTTATTACTATTACATTATGCCTATAGTATGTTTTTATATGCACGATTCCTAAGTGAGAAGATTAGAAACTGGTGAAAACTCTTTTAGTCCTTATATAGATTTTGATTGATTTTGATTGTGAAATTGTCTTATATTTTCTATACTTATGCTTTTTGATCATGTCACATGGATCCATGTCTTTATTCATGGTCTAGTTTTATGTTTCTTGTCTTAGGGACAATAGTTCATAGAAAGGAAACTAGTGCTTGGGCACTAGTGTACCTTCCTGATGCTTTTTCCCACTCTTGCTTATATTTCAGTTATGACTTGACACCTAATTTTGGATATTTAATAATTCTTATTTCATGTTTGGGGCCGAAATTTGATGTTATTAATGAAAGGAATGATAAGAAAATTGTTCCAAGCTGTGATCTGAGATGGTAATAGCACACCACATTAGATTTTCAAAACAAAAGAGCTAAAATACCATATATGGAAATCCATCATAATCCATAATGCTCAATACATTACAATAGAATGACATGAATTATTCAATAAGAAATATGTACCAATAGGAGGAGGGAAGTGCAACTACTACCTAAATCAGTGGTGAAGAACGCTCACTAATTGATACTGGTAGTTAAGTTAACTCCATAAGAATAGTAAGCTAACTCCACATAACTGAGAAGCTAACTCCATATAACTAGTACACCTAAGAAAGCTAACCCAACAAGTGTAGGGCTAACACAAGTGTAAGAATTATCCTAATAAATAAATAAAAGGATAAATAATAACCTACACTAACACCCTCCTGTAAGCATAGCTTAGGTGGGTGGAAAAGAAGGTGGGTCCTGACAACAATGTTTGATGATGTACCCACATATAACCACTGGAAAATAGACACCACAAGGTACTCAAAATCAGTAATAACAAATTAGAGAGCAAAATCCTGCTGTAAGATATCCTCAGAAGTTCAGCTCCAAAAACTTGTACAATGCTAAAGAAGTGTGGTGTGCATTATGGTCTGAATCCACTGCTCGATCATATAACTCAAAAACAACTGACACTGGGCTTCACCAAAATAACTCCATACAAGGAGACTATCAATGGAGTGATGTCAAAAATAAAAAACAAACATAAAACATAATTTGATCAACTGCTATAAATAGGTGTGCCACGATCTAAGAACAACCAAGGCAACAAGTCAAGGACACAAGATCCAAATAAATAAGAGTTCCACGATCCAAGAAAAGCCAAGGTAACAAGGCAAGGACATGAAACCTGAAGAAGGAGTATCAACACGACACCCTCCCATACTACAGAATGGGTAGAGTGATACCACAGATCTGTATGAGTTATCAAAATCAACTACTTGAACACTGAAAAACTAACATTGGGATCCACTAGAATAGCTCACCCACAAGAGAGACTGTTAACATGCCAAAAAAGGTGTCAAAAATACAGATCCAAAATATCTCAACAAACAAGAGAGATATAAATGTATACACCCATAGATACAAGAATGGAATACCCAAATTTTAGGACGTCGGGCTCAACCGAAATTACGTCCACAAGTGATCACAACACCCTCCCAAATTTGGCACTTTATAATTGAGTGCATGTAAATATTAAAATGAGTAACAATACTTTTTACATTTGAAATATTTGTATTAAAATTTCACCAATGCGTAGATCTCAAAAAAATACACAATTTCAATAAAAGATCACCTTAATCCGAGCTACAGATCAAAAGTTATAAGCTCTATAAGGTTTTGCTATTATACACGTGACATCCAAATGTCCAAAGGGTAAAAGAGTGAATCCACACGATACATGCTTGCGAGCAAAGGATAAAATCCTATGCCCAAAACCTAAAATGTCCGGAGGGTAAATCATTGCGTCCAGAGGGTACACGCTTATATCTGGTGGATAAAAGAATGCACCCAGAGGGTATAGATATGCATCTAGTGGATAAAATATTGCATCCAAAACTGAAATATCTAGAGGGTAAAATAATGCATTCGGAAGGTACATGCTTATATCCAATGGATAAAAGAATGCACCCAGAGGGTACAGATCTACGTCTAGTGGATAAAATACTGCATCCAAAACTGAAATATCCAGAGGGTAAAAGAATGCATCACGAAGGTACACGCTTATATCCAATGGATAAAAGAATGCACCTAGAGGGTATAGATCTACGTCCAGTAAATAAAAGACTGCATCTAAAACTGAAATATCCAGAGGGTAAAAGAATGCATCCGGAAGGTACACACTTATATCCAATGGATAAAAGAATGCACCGATAGGGTACATATCTGCATCTAGATTTGACTGTCTCAAAACATGGTCAAGTTTGCAATTGATTCTATGGTTTTTGCACCTTCCAAATCCAATTCCGCACTTCGTTTTGCATAAAAATGCATGTTCCAGAAAATAATAAACCCTTGTTTGCAAAGAAAAACTTACAAATGGATGTCTACATCATCTATCACTCTGATACCATGAAAGGAATGATAAGAAGATTATTCCAATCCGTGATCTCAGATGATAATAGCACACCACATTAGATTTACAAAACAAAAGAGCTAAAGTACCATATATGGAAATCCATCATAATACATAATGCTCAATACATTACAATAGAATGACATGAATTATTCAATAAGAAAGATGTACAAATAGGAGGAGGGAAGTGCAACTACTACCTAAATTAGTGGTGAAGAACTCCTACTAAGTGATACTGGTAGTTAAGTTAACTCCATAAGACTAGCAAACTAACTCCACATAACTAAGAAGCTAACTCCACACAACTAGTACACCTAAGAAAGCTAACCCAACAAGTGTAGGGCTAACAAAAGTGTAAGAATTATCCTAATAAATAAATAAAAGGATAAATAATAACCTACACTAACAATTAAGTGTCAAAATTCAAACAAAGGAACCGTATATATACATAACATACTAACTATTATAAGTGGAAATTGGGATATTACTTTCTATCTAGTACTTGGGTAAAAAGAACAACTTAAGGGCTGCATTTGGGATAGATTATTCACTTCATAGGAAAGGAAAATTATGAATTCCATGACACACATTATCTTGGGGAAAAATTATTTATAACCCGTTATCTTAGTGCAACTTGTACAAGGGAAACCTAGCTTCAAGGGACATTATTTTATCACACACACACACACACACACAAACTACATTGATTTTGAAATGTAGTGTAGTGCTTGATGAAAATCACATTGGGGTGACTTATGAAGTCAGTGTGACCCAAGAATTTACATATTTTATTTAGATTAATGTGTTCTTGAGTATTATGTAGGTAGTTAGGATTTATTTTACAGATACAGGTGTGATGGTAGAACCCTAAAAAAAGTGGATGTGACATAGAGTGAAGTGAAGGTGACACTATTAATCAATTAAAGAACTAGATCTACACACCTTATCAAGACACTAACGCACATGTGATCTTGTCCTCTTTTAGAAATTTATGACTGAGATAAATTTTAGATCATTGGTTTCTAGATGAAGCACATACAATATAGATCAATCCTTCCACCATCATTCCAGCCTAGATCCAACCTAGACAATAAAAAATCAACTTAGTCACTATTATCCTCTTGTTGGTTGTATTTTCTTGCCATTGGATGTTGATATATTACATGTTTATGCTATATATAATTTATTCCAGTGCTCTAATTAAGATTTATTTTTTAAAAACTAGTTGACACATTCTGTGGTGAAACCTAGAACATAAAGTGTAGTCAATGTACGTAGAAGAATTTAAATTATAAATAAAATGTAAATAACATATGTACTATTGGAAACACCAGGGATTTATTGAATTGAAGAGTGCACCAGTGAGAAATGTGAGACATGAATTTCACAAGGGTAAGACTAAACATACACAAAAAAAAATTCAAGTCATGAAGAATAATGAGATAATTGTAATAAAACAAGAAATGGTTCCATCCTAATACTCTGCTCCATATATTAGCTCAATAATAAGATGTACATATATAGGAGGAAAGTGTAACTACCACCTAGATCAATAGTGAATAAATCTCACTAAATGATACTAACAATATAGATGAATCCACACAAATAGTAAGCTAACTCAAAACAACTAGTAAAATAACTCAACACAACTGGTACACCTAAGAAAACTAACACAAGTGAAAGAATTATCCTAATAAAAATAATATTAGGATAAATAATGACCTACACTAACACCCATCATAAGCATATATCAAGTGGGTAGAAAATAAGGTGGGTCCCGAAAACAAGGCCTGATGAGGTACCCATGTAAAATAATTGGGGAAAAAGGGAACACCACAAAGTACCCAAAAATAGTGATAAAAAAGTAGAGAGAAAACAATTTCTGCAAGGCATCTAAAAGAGCATGGATCTAAAAATTCATACAATGTTGAAGAATTTGTGTGTGCAATGTTGTCTGAATATAGTCCTTGATCACAAAAAAAAAACAGACACTGGGATTCACTAGAATAACTCCATCTAAGGAGATTGTCAATGGAGTGATGTAAAAAGTTTAAAAACCACCAAACATAATTTGATCAACTATTACATATAGGTGTGCCACAATTCAAGAATAACAACTAGGTAAAAAAGGAAAGGACAAATGATCCAAAATGATAGGAGTGTGATGATCCAAGAACAACCAATGCAACAATGAAAGGACAAAAGACCCAAAGAAGTATGATCATCACAAAACCCTCCCAAACTACTGAATGGGTGGAGTAATGCTACAAATATATAAGAACTATTAAAAAATAAATACTCGAACAATGAAAAAATAATACCAGGATTCACTAGAATAGCTCCCCCACAAAAGAGATTGTTAACATGCTAAAACAGTGTCAAAAATACATATAGAAAATATCTCAACAAACAAGAGAGATACACTGCACTTGCTAAAGAAAAAACTCAAAACAAGGAGCATTATAATGCAGATGATATAAAAAGTGGAGCAATAAGCCGAAAGTTGAAGGAGACATGCTTGTAGAGTCCCCTCAACAAATGCCTATGTTGTTTCCACGAGTGATAAAAAATCCACCCCAAATCAACACAGATGGATGAATTAGATGACTGCATATGATTTAGTATAAAGTGCATAATTAGAGCATGCAAGTGAACATAAAAATTGTGTTGGGTTGATCATGTCTAACAAAAAAAAATTAGGTTTCTTAGGCTTGAATAAAGGTGGATAAGTCATATGTAGCTCATGATCCTAAAAAAGAGTCAAATAAACAAAATAGGTGTTATGCTAATGAGTGATACCAATGAGTTACATGCCTGAAAATCAATTTCATAGGGAGAATGCCATTTAATAGGCTGAATAGGGGAAGCAATCCCCTGTGAATGAATTCCAATACCTCTGCTAGAAAATACCAGAGAATGGAGCATGCAAGAACAAAATATAATGGTAGGCTTCTAAAAAGATTCATGCATGTGAGTATAAGAAAATTAAGTAGGATACACTTGGTGTGTTACTACAATAGGCAAAAATGCAGTAACAAGCGCAATATGATGAGGAGCATCAGATGTAGGAGCATGCTAAAAAAATGAAAAATAACAATGGGTATAGAAGTAATATTTGTAAGTGGATTAGGAACAGGAGGAGTATGAAATTCCACAGTGTGAGTGTTAGGAATATATTTTATTAGTGTTCCATTAATGTTTGGGTGAATTATGTTTTGTAATATATTATGAGTCATAATATTATAACTCATAATTTATTGTTATATTGGGTATTTTGATATATTGTTATACATGTGAATAGTACTTCAGGTTATTTGTTGTAACACCTCCCTATTTATTAGGAGGTGTTTTGGCTATGTAATTTGCTATATAATAACCATGAATCATAATATAGTTGCATTAAAATAATACTGAAGAAATAATAATTATTTTATTTTCTTGTGCAAAAATGGTGCGTGGCTTCTGCTTGGCATCAAAGTGTGCTTGGCATGGGTACCTCTACGCACTAGTGAGCTAAAGGAGACTAATTTGATTACATAAAATTGACAGTTATATACTCGTGCGTGCAAGGATGTTGAATACTCTAAAGGTGGACAAATATGGTGGACAACTATGTTTAAAAGCTCACATACCATGCTCCAATTCAACACCAAAGTAATATGTGAAGTAAATTACGGCCTAGTCCATATTATCAGTTGTAGGCACCATTCACCATTAAAACCATCCATAAGACCTTTCATCTTTTGTGTATGTTGCACACGAATTATGAGTCAAAGCTTTAAAACAACAATCACTATTTTTTAAAATTTCCATCAATTCCGTTTGAAATCTCCTGTTAATTGTTATGGTCAAGACATATATCATATGTCATTGATGTAGCTTAGAGTTTTAGATTTTATAGTATAAAAACTCATCCCTTGTTAAAATATTTATGTAGCCATTCATATACGTTTGTAGGTTAAAGGTTATTTTATTGAGTGGGATATGCTTTAATGTCCAAAACGTCCAAGTCTTCCCAGTATTTTTCATTAAGTAATATCTTTGTGATTTTTTTAATAGTCTTTTGTCATTATATTTTTTCATTCATAATAGGTCTTAGAAGAGTCATTTTCTCAGTGTTATTAAGTCGTCAAGTTCTAAATAATTTCATGTCATCAAAAGATATCTGTTAATATTGTTAAAAAGTTGTTAAATTGAAAAATTAATTAAGTATTAATTTTTTAATCTTTTGATCAAATAGTATTGTCATGGAAAGTGTTACATGTCGTCATTGTAAGTTTTAAAGTGAAAATATGCAAAAAAAAAAAAAAAATCCTCACAGACGCATTTTCGGTTGAAACCGACATCTTGGAAAATCAATGTTTTCACAGTGCGGGGTGGGGGGGGATAAAAAATGTGGAAATCATTGAGCA
This sequence comes from Taxus chinensis, assembly GCA_019776745.2. Classification (NCBI taxonomy): domain Eukaryota; kingdom Viridiplantae; phylum Streptophyta; class Pinopsida; order Cupressales; family Taxaceae; genus Taxus; species Taxus chinensis. The sequence continues at coordinate 260,834,286 of CM034149.1, read as the reverse complement.
TCATGTATTCATCGGATGAGTAAGAAACTCATTCATTAGAGGATGGAGACAATGGAGGCAGGAGGAAAATTAACGTCCTCAAGTTCATCACTACCTTAGAGGCCACAAATTTCTTTAGTGACACCTTTTGTTGTGTATGATGAATAAGAACAGATGAGAATTTTTGTTCCTGTGTGCAGTACTGTGTTTGTGTTTCCCCTATGATGATGATGATGATGATGATGATGATGTGGAGATTTGTACCATTGATACTATAGTAGGAAGTGTTTTTAATCAAATTGAATTGATGGTTGATGGGTCCCAATTCATGTATTCACCTGGATAGGTTGATGAACCCCTATTCATGGATGATGTAGTTCCCATAGTTAGTGTTGAGGATCGATACCATGTGTAGGCTATAGATCGACATGGTACTTGGTTGAAATGGTGTTTTCCCCCATGTTTGTACAAAATGGAGGAATGTTAGAAATATATTTGATTAGTGGTCCATTAATGTTTGGGTGAATTATGTTTTGTAATATATTATGATTCATAATATTATAACTCATAATATATTGTTGTATTGGGTATTTTGATATATTGTTATGCCCGTGAATAATATTCTGGGTTATTTTTTGTAACACCTCCCTATTTATTAGGAGTTGGTTTGGCTATGTAATTGGCTATATAATAGCCATGAATCACAGTAGAGTTGCATTAAAATAATACTGAAGAAATAGTTATTATTTGATTTTCCTGTGCAAAACTGGTGCGTGGCTTTAAGTGAGGATGATGTTGTAAGCGAGAAAGTGTCTTATTGAGGGAGTGTATTAGTTTATCCTTGTCATAAATGAGTTAATGAAGAAGAGAGTTTTATTTTTTAAGTGATCTATTTTGTTACAAAAATTTGACCATGTCCTCCTGAAGTCCACACACTTCAGAGAAAAAAAATTTGTTCTTAGAAACCATAATACATGCAAGAATGCAACACCCAAAAATTTAGGATGTTGGGCTCAGCCAAAAATGTGTTTGCATGCAATTACAACACCCACCAAATGTTGGACTTTTATAAAATAGTGATTTTTACAAAATAAATAGGACTAATGTATGAGAAATTAAAAAATATTAACTTTTTCAAAAGAAGGTGCTCAATTTCGATTCACCGATCAAAAGTTATTACAATTTTTTTTTCCCATAAGTAAGGCCTATTTTAAATAAAATTGCATTCAAACATTAAAAAATGCACTAAATGAGGATGAACCTATCCTTCCAACCATTCATTGGAATCAATACAAATTTTTGAAGATATTGGTTTGGTTTTTGAGGGGGAATTAACCTCCTACTAATCGGGCCTCACACTTCATCTTCGCCAAGTGAAGATACAAGTTTAACAAAAACCACTAAATTCTCCCTTAATATATTTTCCCAAAAAATGATTAATTTTTCAAAAGGCATGAAGTGATCATTTTAAGATAATTTAACAGTAAAATTTGGAATATCATGTAATGAAAGAGAAATACCACTTTGTTTCCATTTAGATGCGGTCCCACCAAAAAGGAATGCAATAGTTTTATGGTTTGAAAGTTTTTTTTTTTTAATTTTCTTTGTTGTTATGTCACCACCCAACTCCAAAAGGAAAGTTGTAGATCCGTCTAAAGGTTTGGAGACCAAAACGGAAGGTGATTGTAGGTTGTGGAAGCCAAAAAATGCCCAATGTAAGCCAAAGAATACTTTAGACTTAAAAAAATATGGCTCTAAACAACAAAAAAACTCCTTGAGACAATAAAAACATGGCTCCAAACAACAAAACCACCCTTCATAATCATGTTCTGATTGGAGAGGTGTTTAGGTAGAGATGGATAGAAATAGATTGGAGAGGACATCCCAATAGAAATATACACTAATCTAGACACCCAATACCTCAGATCTAAAATGTATTAGGGCAACAAGGAGCATTTTTGAGCCTGAATATTTATATTACAAGTGTTTGAAACTCCTAAGGGCCTGTACGCCCAATATGGACTGAATACATATTACTTATAAAAAAAAAGTGTGAACCCAGGGTTTGAAACCATGTTGGGAGGGTTGTGTCAGCTCCAATACACATTAAAAAATGTAAATTCAAGATCTCTATATGTCGTATTTGGGTCTGCATCACCTCAGAAGCATGCACATAGATTTTACACACCAAAAACTAGACAAAAAACCATCAAAACAAGCACATCCAATACTAAGTCTATATAAAAAAAAATCTCATGTAAAACTAGTAGAATAAGAACTAGAAAAACTCAATACCAACGTGATTTTGATACCATATTGGAAATGACAGGGATCCGGTGAATCGAAGATTGCACTAGTGAGAAATGTGAGATGTGAATTTCATAAAGGAAATTCTAAGCATACACACACAAAAATGCAAGTCATGAAGAACAAATAGATAATTACAATACAACAAGAAATGGTTCAATCTCAATACTTTTCTCCATATATTAGCTCAATAATAAGATGTACATATATAGGAGGAAAGTGTAACTACCACCTAGATTAGTGGTGAATAAATATCACTAACTAATACTGGAAGTAGATCTAACTCCACATAACTAGTAAACTAACTCAACACAACTGGTAAGCTAATTCAACACAATTGGTACACCTAAGAAAGCTAACACACCAAGTGTAAGAATGATCCTAATAAACAAATAAAAGGATAAAAAAAAACCTACACTAACATGTACCTTGAAAATTTAATTGTGTATAGTAAAGTAAAGATAAAAAAATCATGGAAGGGATATTCCTAATTTTTATGGGGGGGGATCCCATTCTTGTTGTGCTTGTGATTTTTTATTTGTGTTGAGATGTCAAAGCATTAGGAGTGATTAGTAACCAATTTTTTTGAAGGATAGCCCAAATTAGGAAAGTATTTGAGTGAACATGACCCAATATAATGAAGAGGTACCATAGGATATTTCCCGAAAGATTATTGCAATGAGGGAAGAATAGTGTATATAATATCTATCCACTATGATATCTTCCCACATAAGGAAAGAGATAGAAATATAGAATAACAAGCCAGAAATTACTTAGCCACTTTGATATCTTCCAACCCCATAGACCACACCATTGTGTATGGATCAAGGTCCAATTTTGTAATATCACAAATTGAAAAGGGAATGAATATCCCATGCTCTATTTTTTTGTTCTTTTATTTATTCTAATTTATGAAAATTTTGAATAATGAAAAAGGAGAAGAGGGTACATCCCCCTAAACTTATATTTGTATGAATTAGTGAAGATGGGATGAGGTATTCACACCCATTGTATTATAATATGAATTGTGTCATTTACATTTTAGTCTATGCCAAAAACCTGTAAATGCCCTTAAGAATCCGACAATGTTGAAATTTTCAATTAATTTCCCCAGGATGGAAATGTCCAATCTAGGCTATATTGTACAATGGTTTTGATTCATAATTTTTTGTATGAGTATTAGAATATTTCTTTTCCATTTTTATATATAATATACCACAATTAATTCCCCATATATTGAGGCATGTGAGATGTATAAAAAGAGAATACAACTCATAAGAAATGATTGTACCCATATTGGATAATCCTGATAGTCTGAGTAGGTTCACATGAAAGCATATCTTAGTGGCCACCATTAGGATCTTGTTCATATAAAAGGGTGTGCACGGTAGAGACCATGGTGAAAAAATATAACACAACAAACAATCATGTATAATAGTAAATAAATGATGCATGAAACAAGCATACTAGTAATCTATTACAAAATGACACAAACAATGTCACATATTTTAGTCACATAAAAGGACAAAGAGGATGTAAACATGGGACAAAAAGGTGTCACACACACAAGAATAATAAGGAGGCTACAAAATATACAAAATGGATATAAATGTGTCATAAAAAATAAAAGGAAATAGATTATATACATAGACGATAGAAATTAAGTAAGTTAAAATAAATAACAAGCAATAACTAAGGGGTACATAGAGCATAATAAGGTAGTACTACACAAGACACATGTTGTTCTTGTAGCTTTAAAGATAGTTCATATACAATATATAAGTAATTTATTGTAGTAATAAAATGAAAGTAATTGTAATGAAACAAAATAATTTGTTTAGTGTTGGAGATTACCCCAAAACTATTAGGGTTAAGTGGGAAGGGAATAGGATAACACTAATCATCATGTATTAGGGTATATATGCCCTACATAATTCTCAACATACCTCATAAAATCATGTGTGTAAATATTATATGGAAAAATATTCTCTATCAAAACTTAATGATATACACTCTATGTAAAGTAATAAGCTAACCATTCATGTCACAAATAGGTCATGATTTTGTATTTTTATAAATATTTGAATATTTTTAGATTATCTAATTATTTGATTTTTTTGTATTTTAAAAATTATCTACGTACAGAAGCGAGGTAGTGTGAGAGCTACCAAATGAGGGTATCATGAAGAGCTGAGATATACTAATAAATTGAAAGAGGGTCAAGCCTCAAATGTGTCACATGTGTAGTAAGAGATGGGCGGTCCTTAGAAATCCATGACAACCTATATAATCTGTGTAGGATCTATTGTATGTGTAATAGGATACCTAACAAGAGGCCTCTGAGGAATATACCTACTAGAAGATTCCTAAGAGGGAGATTCCCTCTAGAAGTAACATGTATAATAAAATACCTAATAGGAGGCCTATGAAGAAGAGACCTACTAGAAGTAACATGTGAAATAAAATACCTAGTATGGGTCTTAGGAGGGAAAGACCCAATAAAAGTAACATGTGTAGATGTATTAGGCTTATGAGTATCAATAATATCTTTTTGAATAAGTAACCTTGGTATTGGAGCCTCACATGGGATACCCTTGAATGTAAATTTTTGTTGTTGTAAATGAACTTGACACGTCGATACAAGATAGATGGTATATACTTAAAATAACTTAGCCAAGGGAAAATTATAAACACATAACATGAACCAAGAGAAACAATAATTGAAAAAGAAATGGACATAATAGTGGAACCAACTATAAGAGCTATAATTATAGGTCCAAGATTTGTCATAGTATTAAAGTTTACATGTATTTTATTATATCCAAGAGAAAAAACTAGCTTGAATATGCACATATTATGTCTAGAAATATTATCGATCAAACTACCATGCAATAGGAATTGAACCATAAAATTGTGAAAGTATAATGTGTCTAAAACAATGTCATGATTCATATCAATGCCATCAAATGAAATAAAAATCCTAGGAGGTGATATAGTAGTAATAGTTCTAATCATAGTGTCCAATGGATGATCATAAGGAGGAGGAGACATAACACAATGAACATGGTTGACTTATGAATTAGATTTGATAGTTTTGTGATAAAGAAACAAGTCATTAGAAATATTTATATTTGTGTTATCATTAGTAGGATTGGATGATTTATTGGTAATTTCACATTTAATAGCATTATCATCAATAATATCTTGTATCATATGAAAAATATTGACACATAAATATGTAGAATGAAAACACATATACAATAATCATAAAATGAATTTACATCAAAAAATTTACAATGAGGATTTTTGATATCAACTTTGAGAACTGAAGGGATGGATACAAGTTTCAACTCATGCAATTATTTAACCACTAGGTGAGTTATGCAAGGAAATCATGTGAATTGATGTTGAGGATATTATAACTCAAGATTTGTGGGTTAGGGTACAACCTTAACACTATACTTAACATTGATTTTGTTGTCATTAGATTTGTATTTGAAAGTAGGATTGCATTGAAACTTAGGATTAGATGTGTTGGGAGTAGTGAAAACATATTTAATTTTATTCATACTAAGGATCTTAGCTTCACACACTTTTATTGTATGACATAATTGATCAAATGAGTGAAACATGTCTAAGATAACTAATTATTACAAGTGGAAATAATGGTTTGAGTGAAGATATATTTGAACTCATTATCAAATATAATATTATTCATTTTAGATAGCATAATCCACTAACATAGAACAAAGTCACTTATATTTTCATTAAAGCCTTGTCATAGCTCAGAAATTTGAGCATAAGGTACCTTGTTTCTAATGTTAATAGATAATTTTGCAAGAAATTTATTATCTAAATGGGTAAATGCGTAAAATGAATGAATTGAATATCATAAAAGCACTATAGTGAGGCTATTATGAAATAGAGTAATAAGTAATGTGTCATTGAATTCATAATCCAAGAAATAAAAATGGAAAGAAAAAATATGCTCTTCAAGATCACCTTTTCCATTATAAATAGGAATTTTAAGAGTGAGTAAACCCATAGGAAAATGATAGGAAAACACTTAGAGAGTAATTGGGTTATGAAGAAATTAATTAAATTCCATGACATGAGAACACGTAGAAGAACCTTTTGTGTTTTTAATATTTGATATTGTAGATAATTAACAAGGGATTCAAGAGCTTGTGTAGTAAAACAAAAAAATAGAACCAATATGGTTATATATAGGATATGTAGGAATAGAAGTTGACATAAGTATATGTTGGTGAAATAAATTATTACAGGAAGGTTATTGGTTTTAACTAACAGTCACAGGGCTAGGACCATCCTTCTTGGGTATGGGGAGCCTCCCATTTATTGAATGTAAACTAACTAGAATTTTAGGGTGGCCGTTAGACCAGTGATCACACAAGAATACTCCACTAAGCATGTGGAAAATTTCTTGTACATTGTACAAGGGAGGAATTTTCTTTGAAAAGAGATAAATAGGAGATGTGGAAATAGAGAGAGGGGGTTAATGTTGTGAGTAGACTTACACATTTCACACACATTAACCAGACTAGGTACACATTCAATAGGAAGAAGTAAACCATGTAAGTAATAACAAGACTAATAAACTAGAGACACAAAGTTCTAGGAGTTCCTTAATTAATGACACAAAGTTATTTCTTGATTATACATTACAATGCTCGCAAAGATGGAAAGTAGAGAGGATTGATGAACATAGAAAAGGAGATAGAATAAATGTAGCTTTATTACTTGAAATAATAGTGATACAAATCCAAAAAATTACAATAGTCAACAATTTCTAACCCTTCGGAATGAAGAAGCCATCCCAATTTATATCTTACAAATTGTCTCTTCCTCTCCCCCCCATGTGACTTTTCATTTCACCACCACTTGGGAAATTTTATATTCCCTAGGAATGAAATTAAGTCCTTTTATTATTTTTGAAAAATGAATTTTACAATACAAAATTAATTCACTTAGGTGAATAAGAAAAAGAGTGAAAAAGTGCATTCCCAATGAATAAATAGAATGTTAGAGGGAGATGGGGGGGAGAAAATGGAAAATTTGGAGACGGGAAATCCTCTTGTTGATGAAGAATTGTCTTCTGATGGACCTTTGAGGAAATGTGTCATGAATGAAATTCTTGGCCTCTGGAAACCTATTGAACTCAAACACTATGATTGTAAATGCTTCCTCTTGTGAGATGTGGACACATTCCAAGGCATTGAATGAGTGTTCAAAAATACCACTAAGTGAATTACACCATGTGAACTCAAGATGGTGGATCGATCATGGAAACATGATGATCCTTTTGAGCATAAGGTTGGATTCAAAACATGGATATCATCACCTTACTCCCCTTGGATTCAAAATTCACCTCCGTGACAATATATCCTCTTTTGAATGGAGTCAACTTTAGGATGCTTGAAAATATTCTCACTCATCTCCTCCTTATTGAAAAATTTATTCTCCTCTAGATAGAAAGATTTCTCCCTGAATAATTTTTTTTCTTATGACCTCTTGTTAGATAAAAACATCGTGCTTACAATATACTTATTTTGTGAGATGCGTGTAAACTCCAAAGCATTGAATAAATGTTTAATAATATAGTTGTGATACTTTCAATGAGTGGACTTGTGATAACTTCTTAATCCTACAAAAATGAAGGTTTGGGGTACCTCAGTAGCTTGTAGTTCAAGTGAAAATATTTTATACATGCTAGTTCATTCTGAATTGTTCCTTACCATGGTGTGATTCTCATAATGTCCATAATCTTATAAATAGATTTGAATACAAGGTTAAATTTAGAATATGGATATTATCACCTTTCTCCTCGTGACTTCCTGAAGCTTCACAATTCACCAAGTAGTGAAAAATATATATCCTTATTGGATGGATTTAACCTTAGGAGACCAAAGTAACTTCTTGTCCCACCATTCCTTATTAAAAATGTATTCTACTACAAACAAGTAAAAAATAAACTCTGCATTCATCATCATAGTCATCAAACATATTCCCATGCTAGATCCTAAGAATATGATTGAGAATTAGGGCTTAATTTTTTAGAACCTATTTGATATCACTTTGATTTCATGGTACACATTATTTAAAGATGATGACCTCATTCTATGATTTCTAGGATGGAATAAAACACATTCTTGGAATTCACCTCTAAACTAAGTTTTTGAGAGTCTTTGAGGGATTTCTTTCTTGTTTGAACCATAGGGAAATTTCCTAGCCTTGCAATAATGGAAAAAATAAATGAGATAGGTGGAATGGGAATTAATACAAGTGATTTGAGCCCATTTTCAAGAATTTCTATTTATAGCAGGTCCTGATTAGGATGGCCAGTTTTTAGTAAGTTTTCATGATTTTCACTTTTTGATGTTTTTTACGTGTAAGGAGTAACACAAATGCTGGAATTTTATTGTTTTGGAAAATTAATATATTTAGACACGAGGGATGCTTAATAAATTAATATTTTTAGAAGAAGGTTTTCTGGTTGTCAGGATGGAATGGGACTGGTCTCAAAATATCATGTTTTGTCTCACAACCTTCTGCTTTAGTTTTCAAGGAATTTTATTTTGCAGCACTCCATAGATTTGAACAGGCAACTATATAGGATGAAAATTTCTTTTGGATTCTATAAATTATATAGAGCATCAATTATTTCCCTTTTACATTCAATTTTAAGGTGTTTTTGGGAGGATTGCATTAGTAAATTTTGGTGGAAATTGGGTGCACGATTTTGGAGATATGATAAAAATTCATTTTTCAAGATTGAGGGTTTTGAAAAATTATAGCAACATCACTATGAAACAATGGAGTTTTTGGAGGGAAAATCACAACACTTTGAATTTCAAAAATGATTAAGTGTTCATGAGTTGGGAGCTAGTCATATTCACTTACAATTTTTAACTCAACACTTAACCCTATAGTTAAATTGTGGTTTGAGGAGGGTTGACATGTGGTTACACCCTAAATAATAGGGTAAATGAGGTGAAAAGAGAAAGAAGGGGAAAATAAGTGTGCTTTGCACTAGGTGATGAAAAGTGGAAGGCTATGGTACACTATGAGGGAGATGTAGGGGAAAAAATTAGTTTCCCACACCTTCATAATCACCTCCATTGAGTATTTCACTAAGTGGGTAGAGGCCATGCCTCTCACCTATTTCATAAGGCTAAATATTTCTAGGTTCATCTTTAACCACATCATATGCTACTATAGGATCCCTACCTAGATCATTTTACAAAAAATGGCACATGTTTCAAAAATATGAATGTAAAGGAGTTATCTAAAAAATTCCATATCTTCCTACAATGGGAAAATCTGTATTACCCATAGTGCAATGACGAATCTGAAGCTTCCAATAAAATGATAAAATCAATATTGGAAAAGAATGCTGATAAACATGGTCAAAATTAGATAACATAACTGTATCTTTCCATCTGGGCTTATCAAACCTTATTTCAAACTTCAACCAAAGCCACTCCCTTCTCCCTCATATATGGTTCTAAAGATCTATTTCCCATAGAATTTGATCTCCCTTCCCTTCATGTGTCATTACAACACCTGGTACATGAATAATATTATTGCTAAGTGCATCTTGTAGAACTAGAGATCCTAGATGAGAGGTGTGTCTGATCCTTGGATCACCTGAAAGTATATCAGAACTAGCTCTTCCACATATTTAATAAATGGATTAAACTAAGATATTTTTATATTAGAAACATTATGCTTAAAGAGAATAAGAATAACACTACAAAAGAGTGTGAAAAACGAGAAAATTTTGAACCTAATTGGTTGGGATCCTACATTGTAAGTTCTAAGTTTGGATCTAGAGCATATTAAATATCTAATGAAGATGGAAAAGAGCTAAAATATCTTGTGAATGTTATTCATCTGAATTTATACTCATAAATACTCTAAGGGTATCCCTAGTACTGGGGGTATATCAGTGTAAACCACTTATTCCACACTCTCACCCTGTTCTACTCATTACATTCTTTCAAAATTCCTTGTGTCGCATGTTCCTCCTAATTAGGATGTGAATATCATGCTCTACTACTCATGTTCACCCTCTTCCATTGTATTTCATCCATTGGTATTCACTGGGATTATTAATTTATGCCATGATTAATATGGTTTAAGGACACCTTTCCTTTTTTGTTGGCGCGCGTATTGTTAGAACATAATATTAAGTTCTTATAATGTTTAGTTTATAATTAAATAATTTAGAATATATTTAATATTATTTATTATTTAATATAAAATTTAGATTATGTTCTATTAGTTATTTAATAACTAATTAATTTAAACCGGGGTACACACCCCGTCACTTAGTTTGTTCATGACTAGTGGGGTCATTTAAATATGATCTTGGATCATTTTTTTTTCACATGAGGTGAATTTATTAGAGGGAAGTGAGGAGGGAGATGATTTTACTGGACTATACATGTTCTCAAATTAATGGTAATTTTCTCTCTTTGACTGTGGTTTTTACCCCTAGGGGGTTTTCCATGTAAAATTGGTGTAAAACTGTGCTATTTTGTTTATTGCATGGTTAAATGTTATTTATTAATGTTTGGTTAGATAATATTTTTGATGTTAATTTATAACCTCAGTCCTATCACATATAATTCAAAAAAATTCATATAAAACAAAAATCCCAAAAAAAATCTAGAAAATCCAAAATCCCAACACAATATCAAATCCATAAAAATGCTAAAAAATCAAAACATGTCAAAATCTAATAAACATTTAGAAAAAATGCAAATGTTCTAAAAAATAAAAAGTGACTGTCAACATAGTTAAACAATAACGTTGTTTGGTTGCAATCCTAATGATCATTCCAAATCATCCTACACTTGTTACTTCTATTACCCTTGGCATATTTCTTGTGGGAAAGACCATCAATCAACTCTTTACGTGTATCCTTGTTTGGGGTAAATTCAGTTTTCAAGTTTTTCCTTGCATGTATCCTTTCCTAGAAAACTGACCCAATTCAATTTCAACTCAAAATTCAAGGGATCCAATAAGAGTGTAATGATGAGTTACTTAAGTCCACTCTTTGGTCTAATCCAATATTCTTGCATGTATACTTTCTTGAGGGAATTCACATCTTCTTATTATTCATGGTGGAATAGACTAAGGGGATAGTTAGATATCATTATTAATAGTTGTTGCATTATTGTTGTTATATATTAACCGTGTAAGTAATTTTACTAGCATATTAGTTTGTATATAATCTTGGTGTGTCTTCATTACTGTACACATAGAGGTTTGTTTGCAATCTTGTCATTATTTTGCATTCTCTTTTGTGTGTGTTTTTAATCATGATGTATGATGCTTGATGTATGATGATGTATGATTATGATGATGTATGATACATCAATCATAACACGAAAATCTATGAGCATGCAAGATAAGCTATGAGTATGCTTCATACATTCATAATAAATTAAATCACAATAGTCATCTACTCTAATCAATACCATCATGTAATCATCTATATATCTTCATAAAATAATACCAAAAATCTCATCATCATATGTCATGTTAAATGTCCATATATTATGTATGTATCACAAATAAAGTCCATATCATCAAAAAGTGTCCATATAGAGTATATCAAAAAATGTCATATACATATCAACGTGTCACCAAGGGCATCAATCTACAAAAATGTGCCTTCATCATGATGAATATACAAAAAAATATACATTATAATTATCATGTAGTGATGCATCCATGACTCTCTCTCACACTGTGACTACCTAGTCTCTCCTCACCACCTCTAGGTGGTGGCATTTGCACTGACCTCGATGGCCTCCATGATCTAGTTAATTGGCTATTTGTAATCTAACTATACCCTAGAGATATTTGACCCTCAAGGACTACTGCCTCATATAGGGATCTGTAACCTATCTCTTGTGATGTTGTAATAACGTCCCAAAGTACATCACTCATCCTTTCCACCTCTTATATGTGGCATGCAATATCTCTCTCTACAGTCAACTATTGAACATGTAAAAAAATCTGATCTCTATTTGCAGTCCTCTGCTGTAATTCTTATCTTGAAATATATCTCTTTGTGGTCCTCTGATCTAGGATCCTCTATAGGGTTTGTATTTATACATCTGGTTGAACAACATTTAAATCCCTCTCGATGGTATCTCATTGAACCTATATTAATAGCTCAGAGGCTGATGAACCTATAGCTGGTATATGTACCCATGACTGTATCTGCGTACCCTATTACCACACATCCTATTCTCATGTCTATCCCTAGTCATCACCTCCTCCATCTCCTTCTCATCCTCTGTCTCTAGATCCTCATCATGGACTAGATGGCCTAGGTGGCACATTGAAACATGTAATGGTGCCATAAACAACACATATATCTACACATGAACATGTATTGGACCATTTCCCTACCCTAGAACCTTTAAAGGTACCTGTATCTGAGCCACCAAAATATAAGCTAGTATCTATACTAGCACATATAGTGGAATCTATTGTGGCATCTAAGCCACCTAAAACTGTACTTGTAGCTAATCCTATGCATTCTTTTCCTATTCCTATGCATCCTGTCCTTATAACTCTACCTAATTTTCTACTTGGCCCAATCTACCCTCTCTATTGTCTACCCATGGATATTGCCACTATCCCCGTTGTAGTGGTTTCCTACAAAATGGTAATCCATCTAGGAATAATCACCACATACCATGTTGTGTACTCAAGTGTAGTCCCTGGATCAACAATATGTGCTTAGGCATCCCAATCCTATTATGTAAATCTAAATAAACTGTCCCTGGATTCTCATTCCTTGATCCATGGACAAAATTCCACATTCTCGTGTGTAACACGTGCACACCACTTCTCCCCACCAAGTATACCATGCACTACTCCCAGCTTCCGTATAACCCTTTCAACCATATATATCTCTAATATATGACTACAGTTTCTGATAATGTAGTGATCCCCCTCTAGTATGGATAGATTTATCCCATTTACCATCCACTAATATAGCTGGTATGGTCTCCACACCAACATCCATAACTATATATCATCAAAATCTCATCTATAAAAATATATTTTACCCATATGTCTCTCATCCAAACGATGACATCTCCTTAGCTATTCTATCACACAAGATCACTATGGGTCATTTGATCACTATGTGGTCCCATGACCATTCATGCATTAGTGTCACTAGACTCAGGATCCTCTACCCTCTATATACTATCAAATGTAAATCCATGTATAAGTGTGCTAAAATACACTAATCCCATGCAAATACAACTCCCTCCATCAGATATTCCACCATGCCAATTAGGCCCAGCTTAAAATGAGATCCTATCTTATTAGGAAACAAATAGTCACAGATAAGATCTATCAAGTAAACAGGTAGTCATGCCACCATAGAATCATCCATGTAATCATATAGGTGCAACACCATGCCCTATCTAAGTATGTCCTCCATAAAAAATAAAACCCATATATGTACATGTATTTTTATGGAATATCCATCCCATTGTACTAATTGAACCTGTATCAACACCTAAAGGATCCAATACACATCCTCTAAAGTCACCGTCATCTCACTAGTTGGTATCCTGAAATTATGACTCTCACTGTTCCATCAATCATCCATCGTAGTCAGTAAAAAATGGTCCAATTTAATGTTAGGAATCTATGTAATAAAATTCAATTATGTCACCTCCAGTAAGGCACACAACTGTCTCTGTTGTCTACAAGTAAATATCCTCTAGAATTCCCGAAGCTGTCCATGGTGCTCAAATACGTCTAACGATAAAAATATCCCCTGTAAATCATCCCACAACACTGTTAGATCATCATTCTTATATTCTAGCCTTCAAAAAATTCTTCTAAATCAACCTAACTACTCCAACACACCCATTGGTACACTAGTGCATACACTTTAATGATAACACAATCACACTAGTGCTTACACCTTAACGCTAACACATCTAGGCTAGTGCGTTAACATTGACATTCATTCTCTTACTTTAATGCTAACACATTTAACATTCTAGCACATTAGCATGTGCATGATGACGATGCTGCATTCATGGGCTACGCTAGCACACTCAAGTACATGTGTTAATGTGATTTTTTCTCTTTCTCCTAGATCTAACTAGGAATAAATGAACTAAAAAACTATTTTTTTTACTACTTACAGTGTCACCCTTGTCTAGTATTCACCTAAACTCTCAGACACAGTTTGATGTTTCCATTACAATTCTCAAGCCATCTCCCTCAGAAATCAAAGCTCAAATCTCACTCAAATGTAAAAATCAGACTAATAACAAAAATTAAATATGAAGTTTGCTAACCCTCACACCCATCTATTTATACCCTCCTAATCCCAATTCTTTTATTTTTTGCCTTCGTGACTAAAACAATTATTTTTTCTTTACCATTCCTCTGGACATTTGAAATTTGTCTGCAGCTTCTTCTCTCTCCTATCAAGTGGTTTTAAACTACTCCTTTATGATTCCCACCCACTAATGGTGACACTCTAATCAAGTAATTCAGACTCACTAGGGAATTAAAATGCTTCACCGGGGTAACTCAAGCAGCTCCCTACCACATTGCTATTATTTATTCATACTGTGCAATCTTTATGAGTCAAAACTCCAAAGTCTAAAAAATTCAAAACATAAAAATAAAAAAATCACACATATTGAAAACAAAATCAAAAACAAAAAAATCACATATATAAAAAAATCCAAATAATAAAAAAATCAAATAATCACAAAATCCTAAAAACTTACAAAAACATCAAAAATCCCAAAAAACCAACACAATTCAATGAAATCAAAAATTTAACTCCTACTCTAATGATTTTTCTAACCATCTTATAACCATAAAAACAAATCATCCTATGCCTTACATGTCAGTATGATTTCTTGGGGTAAGTCAAATAAATCATTCCCCTCGCGCACGTCCTCGCTTAAGGCAGTCTCATATCTCACTCTCTCCCTTACATGTCAATATCCTTGTTTGGTAGCAATGAAACTTTTCAATCTCATATCATTTTTCATCATGGATCCAATAAAGAGTGTCATGAGGATTTGTTTAACTGCTCTCTTTCATTCTGATCATATTCCCTTGCATGAAGGCATCTAAATCTACTTATTTATCACCATTGAACACATTAGTGGCATAGTTAATTATATTTATTTAAAGTTGTGTTACATTGTTGCTATAATTTTTAGACCAATTACATGTATTTCACTATCATCTTGTCTCATTAATAGTCATGATGCATACTTCTAGTGTGTATATTAGGTTTTTTTCTCTTTATAGTTTAGTTTTACTTTGGATCAATTACATGTATTATGTTAACAACTTGGTTTATTTATAGCCATGGTGTATACATCTCCTGTGTATATTGGGTTTTTTTTACTTTTTTATCTTTTACTTGTTGTTGTTGTTGTTGTTGGTGTTGTTGTTGTTGTTGTTGTTGTGTGTGTGTGTGTGTGTGTGTGTGTGTGTGTGTGTGTTTGTATACACACATAATGAGTTAAATGTCATGATTCTTTAATAATCATGGTGACAAATCTATTGTGCAACAAAATAAGGTTACTATAACTTTAACTATCTAAATGAAGCTCATGCTATGATAAAATTCACTCCCCTTATTATTATACTCCTTAACTCATCCTCCCTTTCCTTATTCCTATCAAGCGGATATCCACTACTTTTTTGCATCACCCATTTTCTTGAGGTGGCATCCCCTTAGTATCCACACTTGCTGGGGTATCTAAATACTTCACCACGGCATATCAAGAAGATCCACCATGCTTTACTATCATCCGCTCATTCATCTACACGTGTCTACTATCTTTAAAATGTTATTATTTTGTAATAAAAATTTAAAGAGGGGAAAATGTAGACACCCTAAAAATACATACCTATTTCTAGCCATTCATAATTATCCCTATTCTTTGCATAATATACCAAAATTGGTGCTAGAATGCATTCTAGACCACTATCCTCCTACATCTCACTAAAATTCATTCACATTCCCTTTAGAATTAATTAAGTTAAATTAATTCTATCATGCTTTAAATAGTCAATTACATCCCTTTATAATTTAATTAAATTAACTCTAAATCATGTTTAAACCAAACTCTTATACCTTGGATAATTTAATAAATTATTTAATTAAATAAATAGTTAAATATACACTCACCCTCCATTTAGCTCCACTTCACTATCCTAGTCACTCAGGTCAAACTACCTCATTCCACTCCACTTGTAGAAACCTACAAATGTGGAAGCAATAATAATACACATACAACCACCTTGTCGAATAAAATCTTATTGCCAACTAAATATTCACTACCCCTGTAAAGCTGCAACTACATAAATCAAATCAAATGGCTATTTCAAGAAATTACAAACATTAAACTATAACCTCTTCAAGCCTTGATCCAAAATTCATGGCCTCTCCTTCAACTATAAATAATAGGCTATTTCCTTCACAAAACAATCTCTTGGAAGCTTTATGTAATTGTAGCAAACCTCTGATCTTGTTCCATTTGAAATTACATATTGAAAGGTGGTTCATTTGATGACCAACTTGCTCGTAGCATTCCTCCTCCATTTGGAATAAAAAGTGGAGCATCCACAACCAAAATATTTTGAGATCCTATAAGTGTTCAAAATAATTCAATTATCTCATCTTGAGGTTGCAAGAAGATCTTGGAGAAAGGTTTGCATTATCTTGTTTACTTGTCTTTCATTTGTATCAATTTTTTCCTTTTATACATAACATAAAATATGGAAGATGGAACTAGGAAAGCAATTGGGCCAGACATAGAAATAGAACGTGAAGTTTGCAAAAAAGGAAGGGTTTGAAAAAAATTATATTGGTTTAAGCTTTGCATAGATGGATGGAACATCAATGATATATTGGTAGACACTGATGTGGAAGTTAATATTTTCATTATGGATCTTTGAAATAAAATAGGGTAACCAATATTGCATCCATCTCCACATGCCTTATTTATGGAAAATAAGACAAGATTAGTACCTATTGGGGTACTAAATAATTACATCATTACTATAATGGGAGTGAAGTTACATGGAGATTTTGAAGTAATATCACTAGTAGAAGCAGATAATTTTCAGCCGCTCCTTGGAAGGACTTGGTACTATCTAAATAATGTTGACTTAAGATTTAAGAAAAGGTATGTTAGCTTTAAAATGGAACCCATCACATAATATTCCTAATGGATCCAAAATAGAGCACATTGTATGTTGAGAATGTAAAATAATTTGAATATTTGGAGGGCATATACAAAATACAAGCTACAAGATAGAAAACTATGAACCCATGCTAGAAGGTGAAATAACGTGGGGTGATAACCAATTGGTTTTTGATACAATAAGTGTATCTTGTGATAATTTGGTGCATAGTTCATATGATTTAATGGAATGAGATTATGACCTGATTCAAAATGCACCAAAATCATAAATTATCCAAGCACCTAAGTGTATTGGTGAGAATATTGGGAAGGTAAGTGAGGAAAACACCCAAAACCAACTAACCTTCAGTGGAAGTGAAAATATATGGGATTTCTTCAAAGAAGTGGAAGTCTATATGCAACCTGAAAATGCATGAATTAATTGATTAATATAATTTTTAAAGGGGACATGAGAAAAATGGTAGGAAACACATAGGCTAATGGTGATAACATGGGATGAGGTTATATAAGATATGTACACTAGGTTCAAGTGAAATAATGGAGTCACTAGACCTAAGGAAAACCTTCAGAGGTGCATGGAGTCATGGAAAAAAATTAAAAAATTAATCCAGAGCTTTAGAACCACATATTTAATCACACATTGTGTGTATGGGCACCCGCATGATATGTTAGATGTGAATTGTGTAGAAAAAAAAAATTCTTGGACAAAACCGAAAGATGGATTTATCCATACTTTCTATTTTACCTCTTCAACTCATCGGTTGAACTAACCCCTTCAATGTATCAAAATAGTTGTATTTGGAGATGATGTCATCATGGAAGAAAGTTTCTTGGAACTACATAAATAAGAGGG
Organism: Taxus chinensis; assembly: GCA_019776745.2. NCBI lineage: Eukaryota > Viridiplantae > Streptophyta > Pinopsida > Cupressales > Taxaceae > Taxus > Taxus chinensis. Next base: position 260,815,893 of record CM034149.1, on the reverse strand, counting down.
ACTTGCGCTCATAGAAATGATCAAGGAGAAATTTGTGAATAACGATTCAAGCAAGGGAGATGAAAAGGTATGGGAATAGATAAATTGGATGCAAAAAAAATAAATAAAAATTTGTGCGAAAAGTAGAGGATGAGGAAAATGACAGTCATCCAAATATAGATGTCTGGTATGGGTCTAGGGAAGTTATAGAAAATAAAGTACCTAGAATCTGACCATAAGATGAACTGTTCAAATCCATATAGGTCAACATATGGAGTAAGGAAGAACCAAATCTAGCAACGATTGGAAACTATTATAGTGATTAGGAAATAAAATATATTGTTGAACTCTTGCATGAGTATGAAGATATATTCCCAATAGGGTACCGTGAAATTAATGGGTTGCACCCATTTATGGGTTTGATCTAAATTAAATTAATTAATTAGGGAAAACTATAGTCTTTTTTTATCCACTCAAATGCTATGTATGCTAGCACCTAATTCTGAGAGATCTGAATGCTCACCCAAAGAGTGTGCAACTACCATGTCCCTCCTTTGCATTTTCTTGAATAGATGTTAGCATACATATTCATAATTATAATTGACCAAGAAACCAATTAACCATACTTAACCATTACATTCATTCACCTTGGAAACACATGTAATAAGGAAACATAACAGATCAAATAACAACCAATATCAAATTCACCATAAATTCATCATATTTAGACATGTCAATGATCATAATCCATCATAATAAACTCTTACATCATAGAAGATGAATACATCATCCTACCAAGGTGCTGAAATATGTGTAAATATCAAACCCTAGAACATAACTACTAACATAGACTCTTAGAACTCAAATGTGGTCATGATACCAAAACTTTGGTGTACAATAGATTTATATAGGGGTGGGAATTTCACTTCACCACTCATGCAATCTCATAATAATAGGCGTGCCTAAATATATATTACATGCATGCTTTTATACATCAACTCATAATAGACCATCCTATAAATAAGATTGCTTTAATCTTAATAATAGTCTCCATGTGTGTGCTCAATCTGTAAGTCCATTCTCCAAAAATCACCATTTCTTAGTTGCCAAGTCATCATGATTTATCCCCTTTCTTGGTCATCACTCCATCATGCTTTTCTATTTTTATCCCGTAATCTAGAAAATCGGCTAAGTACTAAGTTCTTGTCCATCTGGGCATGAGCCTTCTATGTGCCAATCTAACTAGTCCATACATGCGCATACGTGCCTCCCTTTCATGCCACATTATTCTGTGCATTCTCCATACTTAGCCATTTTTTCCATCTAACATTACCCCACATTAATTACATTGTCATCATTGGAAATGGGGTTTACTTGTCTTATAGCTTCAAAGAATGAATGAATAAAGGACATGTTCTCAAAGAATGAAAGAATGTCAACATACATTGATATCCTACTCCTCATCTGGCCGCAAAATTTCAGGGTGCTCTTTATTGATTTCCAAAAATCCCCTACATATATTGCTCGCTAACTACCACTGTACCGCAACTTTAATTATGTTTTTTAGATTTTCTTCACACTTTTTCCTCTTCTTTCATCCACACTTCCTTCTAATTTCTTCCATGCGTGTTATAGTCATAACCTTATGGAACACTTATTACTTCCCAGGCCGCATAACTCCTTACACGCGTCTCACCATGATGCAGTACATAAACCTCTACACCATATACTAAGTAGTTCATCATGCCACTTCCTACCTTGTGTTACACTGTGAGATCCTTCCTCTTGCATGGTCTTCAATTTGAGAAATTTTATTATTATCACCATCCTTCTCATTTCTTATGACACCTTTTTCCTCTTTTCCTGTGTGCATATCCTGCAACCAACACATTGTCCTTATACCAACACGTAGATTTGTTCATCCACTTCAAAGCACCAACATGGTATCTTTATTGTGCATTTATATCTAGTTCACCCAACACTAAAAATATGTGTGGTACTTTGCATATAAAATCAATAGATAATACTCATCTTCATGTGCACAAACATGATTATTACAACAAAAAAAAGAAACAACTGGGAAGAAACACATAAAAGGAAAACCTAATCTAAATGAAAATATTTCCTTATTACAAACGTTCATAAGATTTATTTATAGTAGGGATTTAACCTACTCCCATTGAAGCAACCGAGAAACATGGTGCCATCCAAATCCTGCAATTTAAATGTGCCTGATTCAAGTATTTTTGTTACTACCAAAGGTCTTATACAATGTAATTTTAAATTTCCTAGGTGGTGCACAAACTTAGAGTCATAGAGAAGGACCATCTTACCAACTGCAAATGTCTTGTTATTAATGTGCCTATCATGCCAGGCCTTCTGTCCCACCTTCTTAGTTTTTTGTCTCCAATGTGCAATGGAGTGCCTCTCATTTAGTTGCATTAGTTTGTCAACGTGTTTCTCTACAAATTTCTCATCATCCGATCCTCTTACGCATGCAATATGTAGGGATGGTAACATGAATTCAATTGGAAGAAAAAATTCTGTGAAAAACACCAATTAAAAAGGTGTGGCCTTGTTCAACTTTTTATAAGTGGTCCTATATGCACAAAGTACAACTGACACTTTGTCATCCCAATATTTTCTTCCAACATCACATATTTTTCTCAATGTTTGTCCCAATATTTTGTTGAAAGATCTTACAGTGTCATTAGCTTGAGGGTGATAAGGATTTTCTTTACGGTGTACCATGATAAACTCTTCTAATAGGATTCTTGTTGTCTCATTTAATAAATGAGTTCCTCTATCACTTGTCAAGCTTAATGGGCAGCCATACCTACTAATAATGTTTTCCCATAAGAATCTTGATGTTGTAGCTACTATACAATCCTTTGTAGGTTTTTCCTTTGCTAACATTTTCAAATAGTATGTGCATGTGATAATATAGTATGCGTCGGTCCTATACACAGGTGATGAAATAGGTCTTACAAAGTCAATATCCCACTTCTCAAAAGGCTCTACACTCGCTATTGGTTGCAAGGGAATCTCATCTCTTTGACTAGGCTTTCTAAGGCACTGACAATGATCACATGTCTTGACATATTCCTTAGTATCCTTTAATAACGTCTCCTACCAAAGTCCTACCATAAGAATATTACATGTTGTAGCATCATTTGCATAATTACCTCTTGATATTCCACCATGGGATTCCTCCAAAATAGCTTCACAGTCATGTTCAAGAACACACTGATGCAGTACTTCATCATGACCTAGTTTATAAAAGTCTCCACTAATCAACTGATAAGGTGCAATGCGTATAGTAAGCTACTTATTCTCTAATTTCTTCATTCATTCGGGAAATTTTCTAGTGCATAAAAATACAAATATGTCCTCCAAATATGTGGGTGCGTAGTTTAACCTGAGCAATTATGCATCAGGCATAGTATCCTCAATACTCTATGCTTCCTCGCTAGAATTTATTCTTGATAGATGATTAGGCCCTGAATTAATCTTGCCTGGTTTAACAACTACTCTGAAATCAAACTTCTGAAATAGAATTATCCACCTACAAATGCGCCCTTGCAAAACAGGCTTGTTGAATAAATATTTTTAATTCCATGTGATATGTATAGAAGATAAACAGATTAGCCAACAAGTACTACCTAAACTTATGCAACACGTAGATCATAGACAAAGCTTCGCACTCAGTGGTTCTGTAATTTTTTTACACGTGTGTCAACTTCCTACTAGCAAAGAAAATGGGATGATCCACAATTCCTTCCCCTGGTTTTTCGAAAATTACACCAATTACCAAGCCAGAAGAATCAACATGTATATGAAATGGTTTTTCCCATGAAGAAAAGCAAAAAAATTATGCATTGGTAAACCACTCCTTTTGTGTATGAAATTCCTGTTGTTGTGCATCACCTCAATAAAATTTTCCCTTAGGTTTCAACAATTCTTTAAGAGGTGTGACAATCTTCGCATAGCCTTTGATAAATATCTTGTAGTAGCTAGCATGCCCCAAAAATCTGCACACCTCACTTTGATTGGTAGATCTTCTAACCCCAAAATCACAGCTATCTTAGCTGGGTCTACCAATAATTCTTCTTTACATATGATGTGCCAAAGTAAATTTCTAAAGGTTGTAGTAGAGATACACTTTTTAATGTTGAGAGAGATGCTCAACTACCTACACCTCTCAAACATGAGCCTCATATTATCATAGTGATATTTTATTAAACCATACACCATCCAATAATCCAAATATATTTATAATAACTTGTGAATAAAATTCTGTAAGGCCAGGACAACAATACGCAAGAACACTGCTGACACATTTTTCAATCCAAAAGGCATAAATGTATATACAAAACTCCCCAATTTAGTGGTGAAAGTTGTCTTCTCCTAATCTTCTTTCGTGATGCACACCTGGTGATAGCCTGAAAATCCACCTGTAAAAGGATATATCTCACACCTAAAAACTCCTTCAATGATTTCTTCTGTGAATGGATAAGGAAAAGAATTAATTACACATGAAGCATTGAGTTCCTTGTATTATACACAAATATTTATCCTCCCATTCTTCTTGATGCTTATAACCACGGGGTTAACCCACTTAGATTCCTCAATAGGCTCAATAATTCCAGACTTGAGAATTTTATAAATCTCTTCTTTCACCTTCACGCACAAGTTAGGATTCATCCTATAAGGCCTATTCCTAACCAAGCACATGCCTTCCTTTAGATTGATCTTCATCTCGCCTAAAGAAGGGTGTACCCATTTTAACTCATGATATCCTCATGGGAATAAGTCTTGGTGTTAGTACCCAAATTTTCACCACCTTGAGAGCCAAATAACATTGAAAAAATGATTTGGATGCTTGGAGAAAGTCAGGCCGAAGATTTAGTCATATGTAGCCGAAGACAATATCTGACATAATCTTTGAGACTTGACTTGGGAGGGATTGGATTACACTCATAAAAGGGATGACCTTCCCTCCTAATTTAGGTTCTGCCTTTAACCAGTGTGAGAGGACCCATTTTTTAACCTGTATTTATGAGAAAAGTGGATGAAATTGTAGTATCTAATATTTCTATTGGAAATATGAAGGATAGTCCTGAATAGACATGGTCAATGCAAGCATTATTTAACTCTCACGAGTTGTCACACTAAATAATGTAGATGTCTTTCAAAAAGGGATTTAGGTTACTCTAGATAGTATAGATTCCAGCTTACTTCTGCATATTTATGGAAGGGGAGGGTAGAGATGGAAAATTCTCTTGGAAGATGTTTATAGGTAGGGAAAGCATCGGTAATTCAGAAGGATTTAACAATTGTAGGTTGTAATTTTTGTGTATGAATGGGAGATTAAGCATGATAAAGTTGATAATACAAGTTTTTTAAGAAAACCTTACAAATGTTTGGAAATTTCCCTAAGTCAAGAGGAAGACATCACACAGTCAGTAGAAGCCCTTTAACCAAAAGGTATGCACTCATGAAATCCCAAAAGTACAAGATTTCACACAACCTTTGAGAATCTAAACACAAAATCTCATGCTAAACTTTCAATAAAATACTAACATTTTTTTCTCAACTACACTAAAGATACACTCAAAATCTTACTAATATCTTCCCAACCAAATAGAGGAAATATGAATTTAAAACTATTTATAACACCACAAAAATAAAACTCTATCTATAGTGCAATTACAGTTGCCAAAATGCCACTAATTAAGTCAAGATTTAGTGTAATTCAAAGTAACTATCAACATAATATTACAACATGGAATGCAAGTAATTGATTTAAATTATTCTACCCTAGGAACAAAGATAACATTGCTCAGGAGAAAACACAAAGTTAATTTCAAGAGATTCAAATTTATCAGTAAGGGGCCATAAAGCCTATGGCCTCAATGATTTCCAATGAATGTACACTCACAATCATCTTGGTATGAGAAGGTTTTGAGAAAATAAAATAACTCACAGGTCTCTCAGTTTGATTCAAGTTCTTCAAGAAGAGTACAATCTGCTTTGCTCTATTTTATCTAAAGATTTAGAAAACTTTAACCCCCCTTTTGATACGAGAACATTCCTCTTGTATATATACAATTCTCTCTCTCTTACCTTTGCCTTTTTCCCCCTAAAAATGTGTATCTTTACAAGAATATTCCTCTTTTTGGCACACAATCTGATCTACTTATTATTCCTTTGAAATTTTTTGATGCCATGTGGAGGGATTACAAACGATTTGCATTTTTTCCATTCTCCTATAATGACTAGGATGTCATGTCATCTTTTTTGGTATCATTTGTTTAATCATTTATTTTTATGTAATTCGAGAGACTTTTTAATTATTTATAAGCACCTCAAGATTTTTTTTTTTGATGTTTAATAATTCTCACCTTTTGAGAATTTGCCTCAAAATACACACACTCATTGTCATATCTGTCTGAGCTAAGTGTTTTTGAATTTTTTATTTCATATCAAGCCAATTTACTCCTTTTTGTATAATATCAATATGTTTCACATTTATCTCCTTTGTGTAGGTATCACAGACAATCTCATTGATCAACTCATCATGATTGTGCTTGACTTAACTCACTGGATTTATTTTCACTATAAATTTCCACCACTTCTACAAATTTACATCCTTTTTCTTGAGTGTGAAAAATTTTGGTGGATTTCTCTGTCTGCAACATGGTGGGAATGAATTTAGCACCCAACTTGAAATAGGTCTCCTTTGAAGATTTGAATCAAATCTTTGAATGGACAAGCCCCAATGATGAATTTGTAAGGATGTTATTTGATATCACATACCCTAAGAACTATAATGGGCCATTGACCATACAAGTTGTTCATGTGGCTTTGATTTGAAGGATCATTAGAATTAGTCCCATGTTTTTTTCTGTCCAAATGATGTACTTTTATCTTTTCATGTGGGATCATCACAAGACTCCCTAGGTATTGAAACAATTCTAGCTCAAGAGCAGACCATCTATGAAAGGTTCAACTGACAACATATGCCCTTTCATCTACAATGAAGATTTCACTATGAAAGATATTCCTTCAAAATATTATGAGTTTGGTGAAGGGGTTTGTATAGAAACTATTCCTACTCTTTTTATAGGGTGAATGAGTTGTAACAACGTGTTTCCTCTTTAGAGAAAATTCCCACAGGATCTCCACCTTATCAACATCCCGAAGTGTCACCATTTGTTATGTAGAAGTGCAAAGGTGAATCCAGCTCCAAAGCTCCCATTCAACCAACTCCAAGGACCAATGTACTTGCACTTCTAGCTATGTTAATTGTTCTTACTCAACCCTCAGTCTACAAAGAAAAAGGGAAGAAATAATTTCCCATAGGTGGCATGGATCTCTTATTTTAGGTCTCTTCTTATCAGAAGAAGATGGAATTAATGACTATTTTGGATGTCCCTAGGATGAATATTAAGGAGCTCATGGCTATGGGGATGTCTCACACCTTATCAGGGGAAGCTTTATTTTTACAGATGACTATTGGGTCAGAGGAATTTTTAACAAGGAAGAATAGGCTTCTAGACGAAATTCCTCCTTTTAGTGAGGATTTTGTGGTAGTGGAAGATAATTAGGTCTTCTTATTTCTAGTTTATTTTTTATGTAGTTCTCAAGAATGTATGTAAATTTTCCCATGGGCTGGGGCCCCTATAGAACCCCATTTATCTTTTTTCATCAATACAGAAGATTCAAACTATTACATTAATTCACATGCTTCATAATAGATTTAAAATTCTATCAAAGCAATACAAAAGTCTAATGCATTGTATCAAGTTATATTCATGCTTGAAATTAACAATTTAAAGTAAAGTTAAACTAGTATAAAATAATAGTATCAATAATGAAATATGAGGGTTATTAAGAAAAATAAGCCTAAGCTTGTTCATTGGTCAATATGGTCACATCTTCATCTTCATCTAGTTGTCTTTCTTTGTATACATCCTATCTTTAGAACAATTGTATCAGCTCTTCTTCATTAGGTCCTAAGTTATATTTGAATATTAGGTTATGCCTATTTAGTACATCAATACAGTTGGCCATTCTTTGCTTATATTCTCTCAATTTTTTAATTAGATCAAGAATCTTCTTTTCCACGAAGATGAGCCTTTTGATAACCTCATAAGAGAAGTGTTCCTCCTTGATGTTCTTGTCAAAAGATTGAATCAAGGTATTAAATTCCATATCCCCATAAGTAGATTTATGTTTATCAAATACCACCTATTCTACTATACTATCTATGGTATCAATACTCTTTCCTACCCATTCCTTCTCAATTACCAACTTTTCTTTAACCTGATTTACAACCTCTACCCCGATTTTGGCTAGATCTTCCATTACATACTAACTCCCTTTTTCTTCAGGTGGCACTATCCACCCCCCTTTCTGCCAAATGTTCATCGAGTTGGTTTATTGCATTAAGTTTGGGAAAGATCCCCTCCCAATAATACAATTCGTTTTCACATTGCTCATTTATTTTATTAATGTCATTGAGTGTTTTGGTCAATTCTGCATATTTTTTTATTTCCTTTTCAATGAACTTTCTTCCTTTATGAGACAAGTCCTCCACCCATTTATCCACTACTTCAGATTTCTTACTAGCCTCTTCTAATTTTTCCATCACTTTAGGGGTAATAGTAGTGGAAACTTATTGATTTCTTTCTATAGGCCCTATTAATTTTTGTAAGAATGAAGTTAGTGTTTTTATCTATTCTTTAAAATGCTATTGAGATATTTTATCTTCATCAACCTTTTGTAGTAAACCTTCAACTACCATTGTGAATTCTTGATTCATTGATTCCCTGATAGGCCTTCCCAATTGGATGTGTTTAATATCATGATCGTTTATTGTAATATCATCCTTTGATTTGTCTTGGCGAGGAGTTGTAATTTCCAAGGTCCTGAATCCATGTTGGTCTATATGTGTTTTTATAAGAATATTTTCTTTCTTTAAATATTTTTTGGGTTTCAGAAATGAAATTTTGGTAATACCTAAAACTTCCTTTTGAGTGACTTACTTCTCCCTTTATTGAAGAAGTAATCCTAACCATTCAGTCATAGGGGCATTCCCCTTATTTTCCTTTTGTGGTTTGAGGTGCAGGGTCTCAAAATACACCACTAATTCTTTTGATATTTCTTCCAATCTTAAAAATTTACTTTCACTTTCCACAGTTACTAAATCTGACTGCCCTTTGCCCCAGTTCTGAATATGAGACTGAGTGATATCATATGACCCCTTTCCAGTCACTGAATTTTCATCTTGAATTTTACTCCCTACAGAAACAACAGGTTCATTTAATGCTTCCTTAGGATTTTTCATCAGGAGTGGCATGTGCACTTGTACCTAAGTTTCCCTTTGAAGTGGTTATCACATTTATAACCTCCTTTGGAAAATATTTACCCAGACTTGGAGTTTTTTAATGGCTCCTTTTCTTTTGAGATATCTTCACCTTCTATAAGTGTCTATTTGGTGGATAATTTTTCTTGGAGCTACTCTTCAACGATGTTATGCTTTTTCAGATGAGACTCAAGATTTGATTCCCAAATTTTACTCATACCATCTTTAGGATTGACCTCAATAGGTTTGCTTAATTATTTTGAAATCTCAATCACAATTTATTTCATGACACTTGTCCCTTAAGAAACCTCACCCTCATTAACTACTTATAAATTCTTGGTTGATTGATTTTCAGTATTGACAACACCTATTACAGGTGTTTCATTCAATCTTGTTTGAGTCATTATTTGGTCAAGATCTTGAATATGTATTTCTTGTTTGGGGAAACTTACACCCTCGGTTGTATAAGTTTCAATTTTCACATCATCCATTTCAAGTTCAGGATTCTCCTTGAGTAATTCCAAATAAATTCCTTCAATAACCTCTTTTGATTGTTTCTTAAGTTGTTCAACCACTGGTTTGTTTTTCATTTGTTCTTTCACAACATCATCTAATTGACTAGACACATGAGCACTAAAAACTACTCTTGGAACAATTTTAGTGGGAGATAAACATGAAATTACACTTGATGGTGGTATAATTGGAGTAGAGTGAATAACTTCATGTATTTGAAATTACATTTCTTGGTGAGCCAATGAAGTAACCACCCTCTTTTGAGCTTTAGTTAGAACATGAGAATCAATTATCTCAGGCTCTCTATTTCTATAATTTTTTGAAACATGGCCACTTTCCCTAATTGAAATACCAGTGTCCCTTAGAAAAGTTAGTATTATCTTAGTTTTATTCGTAGATCTCTCAAAGTTCTTGAGGTCTAGTGCCTCCCTTTCTTTGGAACTTTGTGATTTGGATTGAACATAAACACCTGCTAAGGCTCCCCTCATCATATTTATAGTGATAGATGATCCTAGAAATACCTCTGAGGGAATGTTTTATGTAGTCAAGCCTTTCCCCTTTTCTTGGATTGACACTAATTTAGTGATGGGGGCATCTTGCATATCCTTCAAGAGTATTCCCTCAGCCTTTTGGATCGATATCATTTTTTAATTTCCAGTCTTACTTGTTGCTAATGTCCACTCATCAATAATCTCAGTGATAGAATTCTTACTAAGTAATTGAGGAGCTTGACCATTCAAGGGATCTATCTTGTCTTCTCCTTCCTTTAGTTGAGGGAGATATTCCTCCAAAAATTTCAGTTCTCAGAAATCCCTTAATACTCTTTTATTTTACAGAGTTAAGTCCAGACCCTTTCCAGTCAACCAAGTCAATGTTCTCCTTATTAAATTGGAAATTCTTATATGAGGGTCATATGATTATGTCGCTTTCTAATCTATAGAGATAATTGATTTTGACTCAATATTTTGGTCATGATAATATTTCCCCACCAAATCTTCATTATCTACAATTCCTTGGGGAACAACAACAATTTTGAAATAAATAATTTTCCTTAAGGTCATTTTGGAATAATCCCTTAATTTGACTTATTATTCATTTATACAATTCATCTAGTAATCCTTGAAATGAGGATCATACTCTCCTATACTAACAAACCATCAAATGTCATAATTAAATCTTGGTGTGAACTTATCCATTTCTTCTTCCATTAATATGGATTTTACTATGGTTTGGCATGCATATCTATAAATTTGGAGAGGGAATTTGATATTTGTTTTGTGCATTCTTGCAATATTTTTGTGTACAGGAGTCAACTATCTTGATAGTTCCCTTAAATACCACTTGTCATTCAAATATGTATATAACTTATAAGGTTTTCCTTCAAATCCCCTTACCCTAAAATATGTGAAGAATCTATATTGTATAAAAATTTAACCATACTCCAGAATTGTTGCCGTAGCACTAGAAGATAATTTGTATTGTTCCCATTCTAGTTTGAAAAGGTACATTACAGGAGAAATGAAAGAATCATTTACTAACCTGACATTCCCTTTCCATCTGTCCAATATCAATTATGGATACACATCATACAACCTATGATTTTCAAATTTTTCTCGTATTGAAAGACCTAGAAATGATTTGAAACATGCAATGTTATTGATGAGATAAGACATCATATATAATTTAATGTCAACCAGATCAACGATCATAATATTCGTAGCTATAGTCATAAGCTGAGCATGAATGGATGCTGATATAAATCTCGTACAACAAAATTTTCCTTGTTCCTCAAGGATAACCATTATAAAAGGGCACATCCTCTCTTTAAAATTATTAGCTCCTTTTAACCCTGCCATTTTTCTTAGTAGCACAATGAGGTCCTCAACTTCCTCAACAAACAAGGCCCTGGTCAATCTCTTGAGGATTATCTTGAAAGATGGCATTTTATATTTCAACCATAGGGAATTTAACTTTCCCACATATTCATCATGCCTTGCTTTATAATCAGTCTATGTTGATTCAATTGTACCAATTATTGGTTGATATAATCTTGGTAGCCTTAATATTTCCCTAAAAGCTTTTGTTGTTAAATTTATCACCCTTACCCCACTTCCATCCAATACTTATTTCTTCTTTGGGTCATAATTCTCAGCACATAACCATACGAGCTCAGGAGATTATATGGATGGTGGGAAAGTAGTTGTTAGGGAAATATTACACGCATCAATGGTTGTCATCCATATGCTTTTATTCAGATAATTCAACCTCCTCAAAAAATCATCTAGATAAACATTTAACAATTTTGTGTCCAAAAATTTGTCTAAATTACTAGAAATATTCAAGATTATGTGGAAACTCGACCCTAGAGATCTCATCTTGTGAATTTTATCTTTCTTTTTAATTCCAATTTGAGTATCAAGAATCAATAAGGAAAAGTAAGTACTTACCCGTTTCTCTAGGAACTATATGCAATTTTCCTCTACTCTTATACTTCCAAGTTCCTTAGCTCAATTCAACTGCCTCTCAGTAGATTTTTCTTTACTCCTTTGCAAATAAGCACTACCAGGGCATCCAACTCTCTCATGTGCAAGGGTAACAACTCGAAATGTTTGAATACTTATTAAAATTTTTCCTAGAAATGTGTAAAAATGCATTAATGGCGGAAGCCATAAATGTGCCACATCTCGGACGTCCAACTTGATACCTTCATTTAAATGTGGACCGTCCACATGGTTTGATCTACTGCTTTGCAGGAATAGGGACTCATTTTGCATTTTTGCATTGCATTTCAAATGAGTGCAAGTTTGTAAATTTGACCCAAAACCCCGTCTCTTGAATTTTGTTGAGGATCTGACACATGTCTCAATCTTAAGAGTGAAGAAGTCATGAGATTCATTTGAATTTTTGTCTATTTTTAAAACTAGGTGTAAAGCTACAAAGTTGACCCAAGCGTCCACTTATTGAATTTGCATGAAGCACTGACACGTGTCCTTTGTTGGGCTTCAAAGGCACATTCACACTTTGCATTATATTGGTGCAAAAGTACACCGATAGTCCATTTCCCCTATCCAATCATATCTAAACACATGTTACCTTCACTAAGAGGGGTTTTAGATTTTGAATATTCCTTGGAATATTCCGTTGGGTTTTAGATTTTGACTTGCACTATGTAATCCTTAAGTAATTTATGTAGTTGTGCAAACATAACCCATCAAAACACCACCAATTATATCATGCCACATATCTTTAGGCATCCAAAAATAATATGTAATTTGCAATGAAGATCTAAAGGAAGATATACATGAGGGATTTACATGGTTACACATGATCAATTGTCAATTTTTTCACAGGGATCACTCAGAGATGACACGGTTATCAAGTTACTCAACCAAAAAAGAGTATTTACATTAGAAACATGAATCAAACATGGGACTTCATTTATATTCAACATTATTTCATTCTTAAAGTATATGTGTTTTCAATTCTTAAAAACTAGACAAAACTTTTTGAAGTCATAATCAAGATAGAAGGGCGAGATCAAAATGAGAACTAACACCTGGAAGTCATGAAAGAGTTCAATAATATTCATTACTTATTACTCTGACCAATAATAAGCCAATAATGGCCTCATTGGGTGCATCCTCTATGCCAATGTCAACTGTTTTGGTCTTCATAGGGGCATGGTACATGCGTTCCTTTTCATCCGTAGTGTCCACCACCTCACATGCATTCTTAGTGTGGCTAACATCCAATTTTTCAACTTCTTCATCATCAATCACATATACCAATTTACCTTTTTCTTTTACCTTCCAAGCGCAACCTATCTGTATCTCACATGTCTCTTTAAGATCTAGGCGTGCCTCAGAATTAGGTTCACCAAGAAGTTTAAACATGAGCTATTGTGCCTTTGTACTATCCCCCAAAGTGTCTCGTCTTACAATCTATAGAGACTCATGTACATGTTTCTTATTAGATAAATAATCAAATGTTTGAACAATACATACAATCTTCTCATGCCAGTTTTTAGTCTCTCTCATGTACATGTTTCTTATTAGATAAATAATCAAATGTTTGAACAATACATACAATATTCTCATGCAGGTTTTTAGTCTCTCTTTTCTATTCTGCATGGAAATACCATGCGGGTGAGCATCCACACAATGTGGAGTAGAAATTATGTACCCAAAGTGATGGTGGTAAGGCCTCCTGGCCCTGCACCTATAGAATCTCAAAAATATGGAAGTGGAATGAGGCAAGATTCTTCCCATGATATTGGCATATGTGTGTAGGTACATTGTTTTGAGTAAACTTGGTAGAAAAGGTGATTCTATATTCTTGCCATTTGAAAAGGCTATATCTATGTGTAGCCCACCAACGCGCTGCTATCCCGTGTAAGGTATAAAACAACATGTTCCTTCTATCCCATTCATTTGAACACTGAGTCTCCATGGCACATAAAAATGTATCACGATTCCCATCACCAATATAACTTGGTACTTGATCCAAGCCTAAATGCCTCATCATATGGGACCTAATCATCCTAATATCTCATACTTTCATCTCGTGCCCAACCATCTCATATGTGCCATGGGCCCAGTTATCACAAGAAATAAGTGTGGTATCCATGACTGACTGCACATTTCCCCATTACAAAACTCCTTCTTTAGATGACTCTATAACCTCAGGGTATTGCATTGTGCAAAAATAAATTTTGTTACGATATTCTTCACTTAAGGGATCAACATACAATGTAGCTTTAGACTCAGTCGGGGGTATGATAATATGATCTTCCTTATTCTCAAAACTTATATATCTTTTTTTGAATCACATGTCTGCACTGTTTGCATAACATTTGGGTCAACTAAGTAATGCTATAAATTTGTCTACCTTAGCTAGGTCCAATACCTCAAAGTCTCCAGTAAACTTGGCTCACTAAATAGTAATGGATACACGCTTCAATACCCCAATAGGCATAGCCCTAGTTTTTTTCCATATATAGGAAATTTGAATATGGATGCAATGTTGGTCTTCCCATATGACCCCATGCATATAGAGTTAACACATTTACCTTAGAACCTGTATCTATTAAGATATTTCTTACTAGCCACCCATCTATGACTACATTAAGGGTAATTTCTTTATCATATTCATGGTTATATATGGTGACAAGTTTACATGTAGTATCTGTCACTCACACTCAACTCTAACACATGGTAATTTCTCACGTAGCCATTCCCCTAATAGTGGCATGATATTCTGCTAGCGTAGCATCTTACACATTTATTTTAGGTCATCCACATCCTTCTGTAGAAGATCAACATTTTTCTCACATTTCCTATTGCATGCCTACTATTTCAAGAACTGTATTTCTCCCTATAGGTTGTTGATGAATCCGATAGTCTCTTGGTAGTATTACTTCTAATGCATTGTGTCTAGATACTTGGCATGTATTAATTCCTCCTTCGTGATGAGTGACTTGGTTGTTAAAGGCTCTAGCGTGTGTACTACCTCGACGCGCATTGTGACCAATAGGGTTTTTATATCAGGATCAGAAATCTTCTTAAGTATCCAATGATTAACATTCATGCATTGTACCTTGATCATCCATGTGCCCTTATCCTTATTATTGTTTTTAATCATGTGCTCATATAGGTCTAGGAAATCCTCTAACTTATTCTACTTCCCACACCATGAGTAAACTATATTCTAAGGACAATCTCTCTAATAATAGTCAGCGGACCCATAAGTATAATAAGTTCCTTAAGTGAACCTACCTCTACCACCACTGAAACCTCGACATCAATATCCTCCTCATAAGCATCCATTCCTATTATCACCATTGTTTCACCCTTAATTTTATTTTCCTTCTTGCTCCTTTGTTCTGCTCACCACACTAGTATGGTGCACTTCTATGTCAATGGATTCTTGGATATGATCAATCAGTATATAATCAATGGTGTCATGGGTATGAGCATGAAAAATATTACAATACATAGACACGTTCTTTTGAATCACGCACTACAAGAGAGGAAAATTTTGGACATCAAGGTCCTTGTGGAAGATTTCACAATCTAGTAACAATGTGTGCACTGATTTACATGAAAAAATATCCTTAGTATGTCCTTCAACCTCACAATCCATGCACATATATAACTACGCATATCATGTGTTGAGTTGACATAGAGCTTCTCTAATTGTTTTGCTATGGCTGCAATATGCACCTATTAAAATGGTCTCAATCTAGTATAAAGACTTCCAACTACCTCAGCGCGCAAGGATTTTTCCAGGGCCTTGTGTAGATAAGTATACATCTTATGAGATAAATATTTACAAAAGAAAGTCAACAATCCTCCAACAAACCACTACGGATGCTGAATTTGATGAATGCTATAAGAAAATTTTTATGGAAGAGTCTTTAAACACGTGTCATACTCCCTCACACTTTCAGATAAGCCTTGCTTGATGTCTTTTATCAAAAATAACTCCCCTAGTTATTTGGACAAATTACATTCCATTTTATCTCTAAGAATCTACATTACAACTTAAACGCACTTCATTTTCTCCTTTGGTACATCCCCTCGATTGCAAATTCTTCACGTGATCTTACGTGCTCCTCCTTTCCTTCACCTTTTCTTTCCATTTTCTTCTTTGTTCTATTTTTTCCTTGTGCGCACCCTTTGCACCTTCTTCTTAGCAGTTCACACATCCTTTGCGCACACCTTGGACTTACTTCCCAAAATTATCTAAGTCTCTGAAATTCTCTATGCACCCCCTTCTTTGCTTCTACACATCATTTTGTAATGATTGCACCTCTACCATATGTTTCTCCCTCAGATATTCCTCTCATTTCTCCCATGCACATTACCTTTGCACATGTCCTTCCTTTATTTTCCTCATGTTCCTTGCTCTTACACACGCATGCATTTGCACCTTCTTCTGCACCATTTTGTGCCACATGGTATATGTCAGATATTAAGTGTGCTACATGCAACTAATCAAGACACACCAATAAGGAGCCAAATCCTAGTAACAAACTAATGAGTTACATGTGGCATAAAAAAAATAGTTGTATAGTTGGCAAACCTTTCAGTCAATTAGTGTGAGCCACATGTCTTGTGAGTTCAATTTTAACTGACAACTTCTGACAGCCGTAACTTCTACTGCAAAGCTCTAACATGCATGTGCCTAGTCTCATTTAAAATATGCTGACATGGGCTACACTCTAGACTATTCAAGTTCAAATTTTGGTAGGAGTGGATAGGTGAGAAGATATAAAACACCTTTCATGCCATTAATACAGAATCTAATTACTCCAACCACCCGATTTGATTAAGATCTCACCCCTTTTCTTCTCCCACATGCCAAACAGACTTGTAGAAGCACATTTGACATATTTGTAGGCATTAAATGATTTTTGTTGGTGGTTGTGATTCAAATATGAGTTTTCCCTTCTTCTACTCTTTTCTCTCATCAATTCATCTGTAAATGTAAGATCATAGCTCATTGTAAAGGGTTAGACATTTAAGATCCTATACCATTTGCTAAGGATTCTATATCTTTGCATTTTGACTTGTAGACCTCTAGATCTGGCTCTTGCATGTGGATATCAGCCTCATACACAATTATAATTGATTGTGCAATCCTGAAAGTAATAAAAACATTATTTTATGGCTATTCTCTACCTTAACATGTCTGTATTCTTCTTTATTGCCTCCCTTTTGCATTATGTGCTTGCTGTGTCATTTTAAATCCCTTACAGCTTCCTTTTCTCATTGTGTTTTATGAAAGTGACAAGGTGAATGCATTTTGGTTTATGCTACATGTGACTGGCATCCCTTTATGCCTTCTCCTTCATTTTCACTCAAAATGGATAATGTTCATCCCACATTTTTTGGTGTTATTTCCTCCCTTAGTTTTAGTTTTCACTTTTTACATATCCTTCTATCCCTAGTCCCTTAGCATCATTAGCTTAGGTTTCACTTTCAGCATTAGGAGTAGTAGTAGTAGTAGAGGTAAGTAGAGGAACCAACCTTCTTTGGGGGTTTGTCTTAAGTGTGTAAAGTCCCAAAACTTGGAGAAAGTCCCATTATTGAATTAAATGAATCAGTTCCTTCAGATTTGAGATGCAGGTGTAATTTTGGCAACCAAAAATTTCCTTGAGCATGTTGATGCTTTGTTATTCAAATTATGGAATATGAAACTCAGCTAAAAACATTGTGTGTAAGTTTAGTCCACCAAAGTCTGATGTGGGTCATACTTTGGATACCAACTATGTGCGCACCCTTGAAGAGTAGTGGTAAATTGACTTTCCTTCCTATCTGAAGTTGTAATTCCCTTAGCGCGCTATATTAGTTCACACTTATGTACATGCTCTGCTGTATCTTCAATACCTATATACTATGGTAAATGGTTTCTGTAGATGTTGACCCTCTCCACCAGATTTAGAACCAGAAATTCAACCAGTATTCCCTCTAGGTGGTTATCCTGATCCTCTTAAGCCTCTTGCACCCCCTACTGTGAGGTGCGACCCAATTTTTGAACTCTATTTTTTCCTAGTTGTAGTACTAAACTAGACACTTAATGTTTGTGTGGTTGCAACACCCACATAAGTGATCCCAATGATCTGCGCCCAATATTATTTTCCCATTAATGCACCTTAAAACAAACCTCAAAGTGTACTTATAAATAATGGTGCTTGCTATGCTGCCATAGGTATATTCATAGTCTGATGCACTTCTTGATTCAACATAAAATGATATCTACCCATCTCTTTTTTCCCACTTGTACTATCGTGCTTCTCAATAACTACCTATAGATCTGAAACACCATACACACGGGCTAGGTGGCTAGGTGGGATCATATGATTTCCCATGGTCCTCATTATTTCCTTTGATGCACTCTCATTTGAAGCTTAAGGGTATTCTATACCATGATTTCCCAAAGTTGGGAGGACCTGATGCTTTGACTCCTTGTCTTCCTTGATAGATTCAAAACCTTCATGAGCCATCATTCCCCTCAACTTGAGTAACACTCAAATTTCATACACACATACCATGTCCCTCTCTTATGCTTTAATAAACCTGAGCCATCTTTCTTCTCTTTGTCTTTCTGCCACGAGGTCTACCATCCTTCTCCATACATGCTCCTACCCCTATGTGCAGTGGGGATTTAGCTAGCCATAAGGAGGCTATCTAAATCTAGTTCTATCATTAATATCTTAATCGCTAAAGGTAGATCATGCAAATAATATCCTTTGATTTGTGCTAAAACTTAAACTCAGCTACCTCTAGTCATGAGTACATAGAAATAGGCTATTCTAATGTATAATTGGGCAACAAACTAGCCCACTAGTTATCTACAACTCTAGTCCAATCTACATCCACATCAAAAAATTATGGTAATCCTCATGCGTCTAAAGCTTCGGCCTAGGTCCCCAACACTAATTTGATGCGTATGATGCTAACCATTTATACAATTCTACTAGAAAAAAGCTAAAGAAATTCTCAAATAGCTCATGATAGAGATTGTCTTCCACCCATTTTTGTGCATTTAAATCAGGTCTAATATAATACATCTATGCAAACTTATCCTATCAATATTATACCCAAATTTTAATGCTTTCTAATGTTAGTCGATACACCATCTGTATGCAACATCCTAGAAGACAATTTGAAAACAGGTTCTGAAAATGGAACCAAAATGTAGTCTTTGTTTTTATCCACTCAAATTCTATGCATTCTGACACCTCATTTAGAGATATCTAAATGCTCACCCGAAGCACACGTAGCTACCAAGTCCCTCCTTTGTATTTTCTTGACAATATGTTAGCATGCATATTCATAATCATAATTGACCAAGAACCCAATTAACCAACCATTACATTCATTCACCTTAGAAACACATGTAATAAGGATACATAACAACCAATATCAAATGCAACATAAATTCACCATATTCAGACATGTCAATGATCATAATCCATCATAATAAATTATTACATCATTGAAGATGAATACATCATCCTACCAAGGCACTCAAACATGCACAAATATCAAACCATAGAAAATAACTGCATAACATAGAATCTCAGAACTCAAGCGTAGTCATGATACCAAAAATATGGCATACATACATACATACATACATACATACATACATACATACACACACACACACACACACACACCACACACACACACACACACACATATATATATTATATATATATATATATAGGGGTGGAGAATTTACCTTCACCATCCATGTGCTCTCTTAATATTAGGCATGCCCAAATATAGATTACATGCATGATTTTATACATCAGCTAATAATAGACCATCTTATAAATACGTCTGCTTTAACATATATATATATATAGGGGTGGAGAATTTACCTTCACCATCCATGTGCTCTCTTAATATTAGGCATGCCCAAATATAGATTACATGCATGATTTTATACATCAGCTAATAATAGACCATCTTATAAATACGTCTGCTTTAATACTAATAATAGCCTTCATGCACACACTTGATCTGCATGTCTATTCTCCCAAAATATCCCTTTCTTATCCACCAAGTCATCATGCTTTATCCCCTTGCTTAGTTAGCATTCCATCCTGCTTTTCTATTTTTAGCCCGTAATCTAGAAAATTGGCTAAGTCCCCAGTTATTTTTTTTCTGGGTGTGATCCTTCTATGTGCCACTCCAACTGGTCCATGTGTGCACATATGTACCTACCTTTTATGCCAAATTTCTCTGCGTGTTCTCCATACTTAGCCATTTTGTCCATCCAACAAAAACCATTAAGAAAGTGACCATATCGGATGAATCCCAATTTACAAGTAAAAGTTAAACAAGAAATTGATAACATGCTACCTGCATGAGTAATTATACCTATGGGAGAGTAAAAATGGATGATTTTAATGGTGATAATCATAAATAAATATTGACATATACAAATTTGTGTGGACTACCAATCCTTGAACTCTGTGTGTATAATAGACCCATTTCCTACACCTTTCACTGATGAAATTTTATAAGGGGCCGTGGGAAGGGAAATATATACCTTCACATGTGGATTGTATGGATATCTTCAAGTCAATATTATAGAGGAAGAAAATGAAAAACAACATTTGTGACCAAATAAAGTTTTTTTGCATACATAATGATGCCATTTGGAATAAAAAATGCACCTGCAGTTTTCCCACCCATCATTGTAACCTCTTTTGAAGATTTCATTCTAAAGTTTCTTCTGGTATACTTAGATGATTGGACGGTCTATGGGTTGGTCTGGGATCATTGTGATAAACTCGAGACTAATGTTTGAGCACCAAAAACATCTACAAACTTTGCTTACTTTTATGAAATGTGTGTCACAACACCATTTGGAAACCTCATGGGACATATAATATGTAAGGATGGTTTGTTAGTGGATCTATCTAAAATCAAAGTAATAATTTATCTTGAGTTACCATACACACAAAGAGAAGTCCATGCATTCCTATGAAATTGTGGATATTATAGGAAGTTTACCAAAGATTATGCCAAAATTGTAGTGCCCTTGGAAAAATTATTAAACAAAATAAAAGAGTTTGCGTGGGGCGTAAAGAAAAATAAAGGGTTTGAAAATTTAAAGGAGAAACTAACATAAGATCCCACCTTACAATTCCCAGACTGGATTATGCCATCCCATGTGTACATGGACGGATTAGGAGCTGTTTTCAGAGCAATATTGACACAACTAGGAGATGGGAATTTGGATCATCCCATTTACTTTTCCAATATAAAATTGACATGCACATAAATAAATTATGCCACCATGGAAAAATAAGGTTTATCAATGATCTATGCATTTCAAAAATTTAGACACTATCTATTGAAAACTCTGTTTGTGTTCTTTAAAAATCACATGGATCTAAAAAATTTAGTGAATAAAGAAGTGATATATGGGAGGATATGTAAATGGATTATAATCTTCCAATAATTCTAATTTTTGGTGGTTTTTAAATAGGAAAAAATAATTCAAGACCTAATCATTTATCATGTATAGAAATAGGAGAGAAGGTAGAACCAATGGAGGATGGGATGTAAGATGCATGATTATTCTGAATACAAAGTAATTTTGATGAATTGAAATATGTAACTTACTTTCTACAACATGGAGTTGCACAAAAGAAATATACAATGATTCAAAGAAATTAATTAGTTGAAGTTACACCCTACTAGTTAATATGAGAAAACAATGTATAAGATGAGGTATGATGAGATTTTACGGTGTTGTGTCATGGATCATAGCAAGGAACATATTATCTAATAGGAACATAAATGGATTCTAATAGTTCATTATACTAGAGAAGCTACCACATGGAAGATTCTCCATTCAGGGCTATGGTGGAAAAATTTATTTAAGGATGTTAAAGCATAAGCCAAGACATGTGACCAATGCAAATGTGTTAGAAAACAAAGCAAGTGTGGAAAAATTCCACTAATACCAATAATAGTAAAAGAACCATTTGTAAAGTTGGTGATTTTTCTATGTTACTAATCAATCTAACTGCACGAAGAACTGGGGCACACTATATCATCACAATAATAGACTATCTAACAAGGTGGGTAGAGGTCGCTCTAACAAAAGATTGTAAAACAACAACCAAAACTAGTTTCCTTTGGGAAAATATCATTATTCATTTTGGATGTCTGTTGATCTTAACAAGTGAGAAAGGGACACACTTTTTGAGTAATACTATAAGGATTTTGTTGCAGGAGTTTATGTGTAGACACCATATGGTTATGTAGTTTTAATACTAAAATTACACTCATTATCCTCTTTCCCTTCATTTCGTTATAATTAGTGGTTTTCCCACTAATTAGCTAAAATTCTCCTTTCCTCATTCAATTAACGACACTTCGGTAATTAACTAGCCTCATCCCCCATTCTAGATGCCAATTAATGCCACTTCATTAGTTATAATCCTCTTTTAATTAATTAATCAACCATTATTGATTAATTAAGGATTTTAAACTTCTATTTAATCAATAAACCTCTTATTGGTTAAATCCCTCTTTCAAATCCTTCAAATTCTACTAATTTCCCTCTAAATAATATCCAAATAACTTATATAAGCTTAATTTGGCCTATTAATTAATCCCAGTTGATTAATTAAATCACCACCAACTCCCATGAGTTGCTAATCACTAATTAATATCTTTTAATCATACTTATCCCTTTCTAATTCTACATTCCCTTTATCCCACATTCTTTAGGATGCAAGCTTTTCCCAAAATGGAAATCTACTTAAGAAACCTAGTACCTTCCTACAATTTTTACACCTTCATACTACATGTCCTTGTAAGACATTTTTACTTGATAAATATAATTTTCATGTGTTATTTGGAAAGCTTTATTCAAACCCCCTTTCTACTTAGAAAAGAGTAGTAAGAGAAGAACTAAAATGGAAATCGAGCCATATTGGTTAGATCTCTTCCTCTTCCTTGGAGAAATTCCTTGATCATGCATGGTTGTGTTTGGTTCACAAAGGAAACATCTACAATTTAAAAGCACATCCAATAATAAAAGGAGGTTTGTATTTGATGTTTGATTTAATGTTTTATGCATGTTAGTTAAGCTTTCTTTTATGCTTTATTATGATTTTTTTTCTTAGATTAGATTAAGCTAGAATCTACTTGGTGTTAGGTTCATTCGATAACTTAGTTTCAATTTAATCATAACATACATAAGGCATGCCTGATGGGACACTGATTTTTCTCATGCACATTATTTATATTTTATGAGCTTATATTTCATTTTCATGCATTTGTTTTACTTTATTACAATTATTTGGTTTTTGAGTATGTTTAATGATATTCGATAGTGTTGAGTGTTTTTATGGATATTTAGGAGGAAAAATACTGTCAGATTTTAGTTTTTATGAGAAAAATATGAGCTTTGTGTAATTTTTGGCTCATTTTTTTTAATGTTTTTTGTGTGTAGGTACATGTTCCTTGTGCTTACATTCATCTATGTGCATTATCATATCATTATCCTTGAACTAGCATCCATTTTTGTGAGTTTGAGTTCATCTACACGTGTTTACATCACATTGCACATGTTGGCGTTACACTATAATTTACTTGCACATGTCTACATTACATTCCTATGCTAGTTTTTATGTGTATTTTCCTTTGTTATGTGAGTTGTCATTCATCTGTACGCATTTGTGTATCACTATCTACACCTTTGTTTCATTGGACACACTTGTGTTAGACTGTAATTTTTATTGTGCATGCTTACATATCATTATGTGCACTAGCGTTCATTTGCATGCACTTGTATTTTTTATTTCCATTTCTACTATCTTTTCCTACATATCATTCCTTGTGTTAGTGTTTCTGTGTATGCACTAGCACTTTTTGTGGAATTAGTTTTAATTTTTCTCAAATTTTCCGAAAGTTTAAAAGATTTTTTTTTGCATTTTTATACATGTTTTTTGATATGCAAGTTTTTGTATAAATTTTTGCTTACATTTTGAGTATTTTTCAAAAATCTCCTTTTACTTGTAATTTCATCAGAGCTGTGTATGTTATTCTCTTGCGCTTATGAATGATCTTGAGAATATGAAATGACAAAAATTTTGGATGCTTTTATTAAATTTTGGTTCTCATTTTAAATTTTTTCTAATGTTTGATATTTTGATTTAAAAATTCCATGTTGGCTTAAATTGATCGAACATCGTGTATGCTCTTCTCTTGCATTTTTGAGAGACCTTGAGAAATTGAAATGGTTGAGGTCCTTGATAATTTTATAACATTATGATCATATGGAAAAATACTAATCCTTTGGGTATAGGACCATTTACACTCATCAAATACCAAAATTGAAACAAATGACTAATGTCTTGTGTATAGGTTTCCTCAGTCAAAGAAAGGTGTTTAAGACAATCACATTTTAAAATAAAAAAAGAACAAATCACATTATATTTATAGGTTCGGATAAGGGTTAAAACCCATCCACTTTAAATATGGGAAGTGATTTGGATTATGCCATAAAAATCATTGTGAAGAGTACCAAAGGAACCCCAAATTATTTTCCATATTGAGGGAACTAGCTAATGAAATGGGAAGTTCCCCAAATACCCACTTGATTAGTAAAACTCATGAGGGATATCAAATGTTATCTGTATGAGGCCTCTTTCACTAATTTTATTGTGGGGTAATTGTCCTTGTTTAGAATTCATTCTAACTATAGTGTACCTCTCTTAGAGAAATATTGATGAGTTTTGAGAACAAAATCCCTAGGAAGCTATTTGGCATTGGGACCAACTTCTCCATATCCATTATCATTGGTGTCAAAATACTTACTAAGAAAAACTTTATTTTAATCTCCATCTTGTTTCAGAATAAGGAAAAACTTTGCCAAAGTTGCGCCACACATTTTTGGATACGACTATTTTTTAACATACACCTTTTCATAATTTCAGCTCCCCCTTTATAAAAAGTGCACTATCTGAAGTGCTTCCAAAATTGAACCAACCATTTTTTATACTTAAAACCTCATTTTTCTTAAACTTTATTTAAGTGTAGAAATTTGTGTTGCTACACTTCCAAGATCATATCAACCCATTTTGATACTTAAATATTGTTTTCTCAAACATGATTTAAGTGTTGAAATTAAATTGTTGCATTGTTCAAGTTTTTCTAGTTGCCTTAAATAAATTTCTAAGACATTCAAATCTAGGAAAATTTTCCTTTGCAGCTGTTACATTGCCAAATTTTAATCACCTATTTTGACATTCACACTTGCAACTTGTTTTCTAAACCTTGCTTAATCGTAAAAATTGTGTTGAAATTTCATTGTTGCGCTATTCAAATTTTCGTTGTCTCCTTAAACAACTTTTCTTGCATTTACACCTAGGAAAATATTCCTTCGCAACCATTACTCTACCAAAATTTCATCAACCATTTTAACATTCACACCTACACCTTATTTTCCAAACCTTACTTGATTGCCAAAATGGTGTTGTTATGTTTCCTATTTTCCTTATATTCCCTTTATAAAATCACACGAGCATATCTATATTTGTAAAATGTCTAGTTAGGTGTTGATACATTGCTCGAGTTGACATGGAACTCCCTTCAACATAAAGCATTTCAATTAAACTATCCAGGTCTAAGCATTCACATCAAACGATGCCAATCATAATTAGATCTTGGGTGGTGCTTCACGATATTGAATATAGGGAACCTATTTTATTTTCCACTTCCCCACCTTCATCTCGTAATAAATTATATTATTTTTATTCTCTTCAAGCTCATGACACTCATCCCATAAAATTTAGTTTTAGAAGGAATAATCATTTCCCTCATTGGTCCATCATCCTCCATTAAAGATTCATGTGACTAAAAATTTCTCTAATCATTTATCTAATTCAAACCCCATGTCCCAATCTCCTGTCTTACCACATGATACCATTTTTTTGTCTGAGATATGCAATCTTATAGGCAACCCAATTCCAACCTATCCCAAAAAATCATCTAATTCAACTCTCAAGACACCCAAATCTGAATCTCCTTCATCTCTCAAATCATCTTCTTTTATCAATCCAAATCTAATGTATCTTTGGCCCTTGGGTCACTTCAATCATGCCTTATGCTATCATCCCCAATATTCTAAAGACTGGTGTTTACATCCATATCTAATAATTCACAAGCAATGATGTGCTAAGATATCGTTTTGAAGCACTATAAAGTTCATTTGTGGAAACAATAAGGTCAAAACCTCCTAATCCCATCATCTCCCATACCACTTGATTTATTTCATAATGAAGAAGCAATTGGATAATTCATGGGGATGTATGATGAAATTCCTATAGAGGATCACATAAACAGATTCAACATTGACCTCAATACATACACTTACTTTGAAGAAGAGGCCGAGTCATATGGTAAAAAAATAGAGAAAGTTCCTAAGATCATCAAACTTGATCCTCCTCTTGTTCTTCCCTTGTCACAATCACCATTACATGGTGAAATTCCTGGCCTATCTTCTCATCACCCAGTTATTCCTTACATATCACATCCCCTCAATCACAATATCTCCTTGGGTCACCTCCTGGTAGCCCATCATATTCTACTATCAGGCCACCTCCTGGTAGCTCATTATCTTCCATCTGTGGGTCGCCTCCTAGTATCCCATCATATCCTTTCCTTGGGCCACCTCCTAGTAAGATGCTATCTTTTATTTATGTGTCAACTCCGAGTATCGCATCATCTTCTATTGACAAGACACCTCCAGGTAGCCCATCCTATTCTATCATTGGCCCACCTCTTAGTATCCTGTTATATTCTTTTTGTGGGCCACCTTTGAGTAGCCTATAATCTTATATTTATGGGATACCTCTAGGTATCCCATCATCTTCTATTTATTTGACACATATTGGTATCCCATCTGCTTCTATTTATGGGACACCTCTGGGTAGCCCATCCTTTTCTATCTATGGGACACCTCTGAGTATCCCATCATCCTCTATTCTTTGGCCACTTCAAGTTAACCTATTATCTTCCATTCTTGGGCCACCTCCTAGCCCATTAACATTAGTTCTTATGATGCCTCCTATCCCATTTCCTTCAATCCTTGGACCATATCCTATTCTTCCATCATTTAATCCTTCTATTGAAAACCGAGGCAAGACCACCATCATCCCTACCATTCCTATCAATAATCCTAATCAACTTCCTTCTCCCATTTCTCAGGACCATGAAAATCACACATTAGCTTGTATGAAAAAAAATTCTTCATCAATCTAATATAAAAAATCCAAAGATATTTAATCTCCTAATAAATAAAATAACCACAAATCCAAAAATCAAACACGATTCAAAAACACACCGCAATGCAACCGTCAAGTGTGGCGCAAAGTGTAAAAATATATGGATAGGGAACTCAAGCTCCCACATACAAAACCCATATTTCAAGATAAGTCACAGTCACTTATCGAGTATGATCTCACCATGATCATCTAGATTGGAGATAATATCACTCTTGATAAGAAAAATATCCTCGTCTCCCTCATCAAAGAAATCGCAAACATCATTTTTGGATCCTATCATATAGAGTGACATTTTTGGTCCAAAATTTCAAATCATTCACCTTCATCATATTATCCCTTATTGGTTTTCCCTTCATAAAACCATCAAAAATATTTAAAAAATAAAAATGCGAAAATAAAAAAATTAGAAAACATTAAAACATTACCAAAAAACAAAGGTACAAACATCAGACATTGTAATCATGTTTTGTAGTTTTTTCCTTTCTTCATATACTCTAAAAATAACCCACCATTTTTATCCCTTTGATGATATTTTGGTTATTCTATTTAGACTCCATGTGTCACATTTGTCTCTATCATATATGTTTGACCTTGGTCTTTCATCACCTTGGTAAAGTAAAGAACGATTGACCTTTTCGAGATCCTATCACTATAACACATTTAATAAACTTTTTATGAAGACCTTTTGGGCATATTTGTTGACACTAGCCAGTGTATTCATTGCAATCACTTCCACATCCTTTAATCAAGCCATTAGTGGTTCTTAACCCCTTATCAAAATAATCGAGATAGATGAAACAATTTTCAGAAAGATAAAAAATCAACCATAAATCAGAAGCAAAAAGTAAAACAATATAAAACTCTTTCTGTGGGTATTTCAAGTATTCTACCAAGGATATGGATGCTTGGCTGACAATAGAGAAATGCTCTTACTATAATTAGATACCTTTCTGTCAGGGCTATGGATGCTTGGATAGGAGCAAAGAAATTTACCACTCTTCTTACACTAACCATTCACAAGTCACCTTTCCAAATAAATCTTTCCTACACATTAGTTAGTGTATCTTCAATCTTCCATTAAATAAGTAATTCATTTCCACGTGCACACACTAGATCTTGATGATCAATCAAAACTAGTATGTTACTAGGTGATGTTTGGACCTTGTTTAGACTCTTGCTTTAGTCCTTATTTTGTTTCATGATTTGTGACTTTGGATCATCACTTTTTCATTTCTAATCTTCTAGCTACATTTTCCATATCCATCCATAACATTCACATTGTTCTTCTTTGTTAAGAACATCAATGTTTATTAATTTTCTTTTTTACAATGTCTGAGGGAAACTTTGTCACTTCTTTCAATAAACAATCTTGTCCTTATTTCTATTATTTTTGTGGCTAGCTTCCACGAGGGGCATGCTCTCTCCTTCCTAGAACTTCATTAGTTTGAGTTTATCATCATGTTGAACTTATCCATCTTGGCCTTGATATGTCTTACCTTTTTCTTATAAATATGCACGAGATTTTCCCTTGTACATTCTCACCTCTAGTTGGGGGAATATTTGCATCTTTTTTTTTTCCTATACATATCTTTGAAAATTTTCAAAAAAACCTAAAAAATTCAAAAATCCTAGAATATCCAAAACAATGGTAAAATCGTCAAAAATCTAAGACATTCAAAACATTCAAAATGAAAAAACGTTTCGAATCACAAATGTTAGATCTGAGGGGTTAAACACATTAACCATTAAATAAGATTCAATATTAATTAAATTAATACAGAAAACATTATAACAAATGCAATAAAATAAAATAACATAGAAACAAATATTTAATGTCAAAAAACCCCCAAGGGGTAAAAACCACAAAAGGATATAATTCCATTAATGAGAAACATAATTACAATCTAGATCCCCTTCCTCATTTCTTTTCACAAATCCACATGAGATGAATAAAAAATATAACCCATAACCATATTTATTTGATTCCATGGGTCACGAACCATATTAAGTGATGGGTTATGATTAAATCATACCCTGATTTAATATAAATTAGGTACTAAATAATCAATTAAACATAAACATAAATTTTATATGAAATAATTACGAATATAACCTATTATAAATTATTCAATTATAAACTAAAGTTTATAGGCAATCAATATTATGTTCTAATACCCCCCTTAATATTTAGTGGGGAACCATATGCAAGCTTTACCTATTTGTATAACATGATTTACAAATCATTAGTGAAGGTTTAGGCTAGCATATCAATTTTGAAGGATTTATAATGCCTTCATCATGCTCAACTTACATTTTGGTACAAAAGGATTTGGAATCCAGAAATACAAAGTTATTATTTAGGATAAGCATGTTTTGTGAGACTACATCTCACAATTTCTCATGGAAAAAATCTCAAACCACATCTCTAGGAGACTTTTATAACACAAAGACCTCCTTTACAAATAGATGCAACACACTGGATTGTACACCATAAAATTAGAGCTATAAGTTTACAAAATATAATAAGGATATTTTTACAATACTTTACAAATGGAGCAAAAGTATAGAGGAGAAGGAGATATCAACCAATCGACCATTAGGAGGTGAAATTTCCATGCACACTCCCCTTCAATGGTAACTCTGAAAGGCCAAACATTTCATGAAACTTGCAGAACTTTACAACACACAATGGCTTCATAATCATGTATGTAACTTGATCTTTAGTCGGGAAGTACTGGAGATCTATATCACCGCAAAGAACCTTCTTTTGGATAAAGTGCAGATGTATCTCTATATGTTTTGTCCTTTGATGTTGAACTGGATTCTTAACAAGAGAAATGCAACACTAGATATCACATAGAATAGGAGTACTTTCTTTAGCTTCCATGTGTATCTATTCCAACAGGCACTTCAGCCACATGGATTTTTTTTCTTGCATTGCACTTCTATACTCTACCTCAATATAAGAAATGGAGGTTAACCGCTATTTTCTATTCCAAGAAATGGAATCTGTGCCAAACTTGAACACCTATCCAGTTTTATATTTTATATCCAACACAACGTCAACATGGTTTTAATATTAATATCCATACAGACATCATAATAAGTATTTAATATAAATCATTAATGATTTCACTCTTAACCATCTATAAATCATACATTTGATAGGTTAAAAAATAATTTGTATACCAACTTAAATAATAATATGCTTAATAACTAACCATGTTATATTACCAATATGTTGAATAATTTCAACATATTAATCTTGTAAAATATATATTAGATGTAATCAGTATTAGACATCTCCAATACAAACACAAAGGCATCTCCAAGTGTCATTGGATATGCATATAATAATATTTTTAGTACTCACATACTAGTTTATAAATGATTAATCAATAACATATAAATCTTCATTATCTATTTTATGCCTTTAAATTTGTGATAAGATAACATATATGCAATAATGACCAAATCATGCAAGAATAATCACATGCTAATATAGTCAACTAGATATTGATTTCAAATCCATTAACTATTCATTAATAGGACTTATCTTTGATAATTAGTTAACATTACTTATAATAAGTAAGTAATTTACATAACTAAACAATATTTAAGAATACTCAAATTGATGATGATATTTTCATCTTTATCAAGGAGATTAACTTCAACTTTGGGTTCGTGACCAAGGATTATTAGTATTAAGCGAGCCAATATGTTAAATACTAACAAAATTTGTTAATAAAATCACATATAATGATCTTTGATTAAGGAAAGTAAATAATATACATGTATAAATTGATTTAGTAGGACAGACACATGTCATAGAACCAAGGGCTAAAGGAAAGGCACATGGCATAATCCTGTAATAGTTTCAACCAAATGTATTTCGTGGACCTCAAGTTTGCGGAATAAACTGAGTTTAAAATAAAAATTTTTAGTTTCGGGAATGCTTGAGGTAGTCAAAGGAGACAAGTGGAAAATTAAAAGGTAGACATGAGGGAAAGAAGGAAATAATCACAAAGTCACACATACGCAAACCTCAAGCAAATGAGAAACTAACACATGTTGATTTGTTGTTCCTCCCAAGATGCACAACTTTAAATGGTCAAAAAATTCTCTCCACAGCTCTAGATTAGGAAAAAATGGTCTCGTTAGAAAGGTATATTTGAGACCTTCAACTCAAAATCATTAGATTCAAGAATAGATGATATTTTGTGTGAGAAAAAATGAAAAATAGTTTTGGTATTAAAAACATAGTTCCAAACTCCCAAACACCATATTAAATTAATTTATTTATGTGAAACCTTTTGAACTTGCTCTGATACCATGTCACATCCGAGGGGTTAAATACATTAACCATTAAATAAGATTTAGTATTAATTAAATTAATATAGAAAATATTCTAACAACATTATAACTACTTTAATAAAATTAAATAACACAGACATAAATATTTAATGTGGAAAAAACCCCAAGGGGTAAAAAACTATGAAAAGTGATAATTCTATTAATGAGAAACATAATTACAGTCCATATCTCCTTCCTCACTTCTCTCCACTAATCCACATGAGGTGAATAAAACAATATGACCCACAACCAAATTTATTTGAATCCACGGATCATGAACCATATTAAGTGACAGGTTATGATTAAATCATACCTCGATTTAATATAAATTATTCAATAAATAACTAATTAAATATAAACATAATGTTTATATTAAATAATTAAGAATATAATGTATTCTAAATTTAACGTATTCTTAAAGAACACAAGCGTTGGACAGAGTTGGTTAAGATCAAATACCTTTCCAATCAAAGCAAGATCTCCTCTATTTCTGATCAGTTTCTTCTGAATAGTTCTATTTTCTGGAACAATCTTCTTCACATCAGACATATTCTCTCTCAGGGATGTAGTTGGAAGCTTGGGGATGGTCAAGACATTAACTTCTAGACTGATAAATGGATTGATTTTAATTGGATTTCTTCTTATGGCCACATTAAAGAAAGCTTAATTACAAAGTATGGGCACAAAATACAGGGATATATTGAGGCAGATGAAAACAAAAGAAAATGGAAACAACTAAAAGAATATAACGTATTCTAAAAGAACACAAGCCTTGGACATAGTTGGTTAAGATCAAATACCTTTCCAACCAAAGCAATATCTCCTTTATTTTTGATCAGTTTTTTCCGAATGGTTCTATTTTCTGGAACAATCTTCTTCGTAGCAGACACATTCTCTCTCAGGGGTGTAGCTGGAAGCTTGGAGATGGACAAAACATAAACTTCTGGACTGATAAGTGGACTGATTCTAACTGGATTTCTGCTTATGATCATATTAAAGACAACTTAATTACAAA
Source organism: Taxus chinensis (assembly GCA_019776745.2). NCBI lineage: Eukaryota > Viridiplantae > Streptophyta > Pinopsida > Cupressales > Taxaceae > Taxus > Taxus chinensis. The sequence continues at coordinate 260,782,836 of CM034149.1, read as the reverse complement.
GTATGGATATAAAATCCAGGGATACATTGAGAGGGATGGAAACAAAAGAAAATGGAAACAACTAAAATTGGAGAATGATAGTATACAAGTTGATATTTCATCTCTCCAGAATCAACTTTCCCTAATTCATATAAGTAATCAAAATCTTAAGGATGAGCTCATCTGGAAATATTCTTTTGATGGGGAATACACTGTTAAATCAGGATTTAATTCTTTCTTTGTATCAACAGAAAGCGAAATTAAGTGGCACAAGCTGTGGATGCCGGAGCTAACCCCTAGAGTGAACTTCTTTTGGTGGCTAATTATTAATGGCAAGATCCTAACTAATGACAACCTCATCAAGAAGGGATTCATCATGCCGAATAGATGTTGCATGTGTCAGAAAGAGGCTAGAAGATATCAAAGCATTTATTCCTCCATTGTGAGATTGCTTCCAAAATTTGGCAGCTCATTTTTGCAAAATTTAATCTGAGATGGATTTTTCCCCTTACTTGTCTTCAGGCTTGGGAGCAATGGGACTCCCCATTTAAGAATTGCATGGTGAAAAGACTATGGCAACTTGTTCTGCCCCACACTATGTGGAGAATCTGGAAGGCTCGTAATGATAGTCTTTTCAGAAACAATAGACAAGCTTGTAACAAAGTCTACAAGGAAATTATCATTGTTGTGCAAGATAATATTGCTATATTTAAACCTCGCTAAAAATAGACTTTACCCTAAGAGAATGAAGAATGCATCCTAGAATGAATGGAATATTGACACTATCTTCAATAAGAAATAACAATGGTACTGACAGAAACACAGTCCGATGGATTAAACCTCCCACTGATTGGCACAAGTTAAATTTTGATGGGGCCTCAAAAGGCAATCCGGGAGACTCTAGAGGAGGGGGAATCATCAGGGATCAAAGAGGCTATTTTGTTGCTACTTTTTCTGGGAGAATGGGCAGGCAGACTAATCATTATTCCGAAGCCATGGTGGCTCTTTGGGGTATAAGACTTGCCAGAGATTGTAATATTCCAAATATTATAATTGAAGGTGATTCTATAAATATTATCAATCTTTTGAATACATAAAGCAACACCCCAGCTGGTCTATCAGGGATTTTATTGAGGAAGCTATTGATATATGCAAAAGTCTTTGAAAATGTCCAAATCACCCACACCTATCGGGAAGGAAATAGGGTCGCTAGACAGTTTGGCAAACTTCAGTGTTAATAATTCCTTTCAAACTTGGCTTAGGGGGGACGTTCTGCCCACTCATAGTTAATAAAGCCATAATCATTGATCTACATGGCAGTGGAAAATCATCACTAACGGTTGTAATGTTGGACGCTAATGTGCAGGATCCTCAAGTACATGAATGATGACATCACAAAAGATATGTGATGATTGATGCGATCTGTGCGGGACTGGACTGCCATCATTTCTTGGCGTAGGGAGGAAAGCCAAGGAGCGGGGCAACTAATAACAAAGTGTAGTCATAATAATTAAACCTACTTATCACGGAAAGGAAAGATTCAAATATCAAAATCAAAGCTCTGCCTAGTCCTGCATATTGGTAAAACTTTTTTACCGTTGAGAACAGGAAAAGAAGTCAGAGGAAACATGGGGGGTCCACCTTGCAAAACTGAACCCACCCACAATCCAATGCGTGGAAAGAGAATACAGAGCTTTGGAATTACCTGCAAATCGGGGGCCTTGTCTAATTTAATTGAAAGGATTCAAGGCTTCGATTCAAGGTTTTGATCAGGATATTTCTATCAGATTCACCGAGGGTTGGAAGAATAGGATTGTCAAATATAGTAACATGGAGATGGAAATCACGGAAGAGCTCATCGCCCAGAACATGAGCCTCAGCCTAGAAGGAACCAAATTCTTCAATAAGAAGGTGGACAGGGAGGTGGAGACCAAGAAATATCTGGAAGAGGGGGAGAATCTTGAATTTGTGACTGCTAGCATCAAGGTGGCGTCGATTCCTAAATCTTTTGCTGAGCTGGCCAAGATGGTGGTTAAGTATGTAACCCTTGAAGGAAGATTTGTGACTATACCTCAAAAGCATCTGATATTTCTAAATCACTTTCGTAGAAATAACATTATCATCTTTCCTCACTATTTGATAAACTCGCTGGAGAAATCAATAAGGGAAGTTCAGAGCCACTCTAGGGCTAGTCCCTTTGCACCAAGGGCTACTTATCCTCTTGATCCATCTGCCACTGTTCCAGCTACCCCCCCGTGAATCCTACCCCACCTCCCTCCTCCATACCTCCACCTACCCACACCGCTTCCACTCCCCCCTGCTAAAAAGAAAGAATGAAGTTGCTATTTCTAGCAAGAAAAGCAAGAGCATCAAAGCTAAAATCCATGCTTCCCAACGGGTCCTAAGGAGCGACAAAGACTTGGAACTTGCTGAAAACCTCCTGCATATTAGCAAACCGGTGGAGGAGCCCAAGGAGGAGGAATTGTTGGATCAGGGTGGACAGGATTAGAAAAGGAGATACAAGAGCTCAAAGGGGCTATAAAAAATATGGAAAGAGCTAAGGGTAAAGGGATTCTTCAAAGTGATGAGGAAGAGGGGGTTATTGCTGAAGTCTTCAAGAAGCTATAGTCCTTAGATGATAGATTAGGGAATGCTAAAAGCCGCAATGATTGCATATTGTCTGCCCTTAAAAGCATTTATAATTTCATTGAACAACATGTTCATAGTGTCTGCAATTTAAGTGGGGTTAATGAGGACATTTGGGGCCTTAAAGAGAAAAGGGATATTGCAATTGCTCAGGCAGATATGCAAGACTCCTCTCAGGCCACTACCATTGCCTTCTTCATGTCGCACTGCAGGCTATCAAGACCAAGATTGACAGAGCTATCAAGTAACGTGGTTGTTGTGATGTTGTTTTTTGGCTGCAAAGTTGCTGTTGATCTGGCGGTTCTGGAGCTGTTTTTTGGCGGAGCTCTTCTATGTTAGTTATCTCTTTTGGTTTCTTTTTTGATCTCTTCCTACTGTCTTTTTGGATCATTGTATGTTTAGATCCTTTCTATTCACTTATATTGTAATATTTGGTTGTTGAGCCCTCTTTGGTTGATAGTTTTGCCCTTCTCAGGGTTGTTTCTCTCACCTTTACTATCTGGCTTTTGAGCCCTTTTGTATACAGGGTATAGTCCCTTCAAAACTATTTGCCCTTAATAAAAAAATGAATTAAAAAATGAGTTTGTTTTGATAGATATATATATATGTTGTTTAGGAACTTGTTTTGAGTGTATGTGTCTAACAACAAGATCTGGAGTGCTGATGTAGGTATATTTCTACATCCACTGCACAGATTGGTAAGTATCCTACTTGTTGTTTTAATTTAGTGCTTTATTGTTCTAGCACATGATTTTATCAGATCATGCACTTGAGTCTTCTCTTCATCTTGTAAAGTAGCGTTTTCTTATGTATGAAAATAATTCTGACACATGGATTGTTATTCAAGTATAACTTCATAACTCCCCATTTCTGGGAATGCCATACTCGAACTTCTATGTCCTCCTTTTACTGCCTTTTCATGGCTAAGACACTTCTTTGACGGGGCATCATATGTACGCACCCAAAATGTACATGTGCTACATATTTCGAGAACTAAAATAGGATAATGACAAGCATCCCCAATGATGATTTCAGTTCCTTTCAAGAATTGCTTGTTTGAGCTCCAATATCCATTTGCAGTATATATTTGTTTGCCTGGACATCTTTACTTAGCCTTCCTGCACTTTCATTCCAACCTCCCGCTCTTTCTGCGTATAATTTTATCAAGTCCTTTAACAGTGAACAGGACCCGCCACCCTGCCTGGGCATGACGACTTCTGAAACCACTGCCCAAGACAGGGTGGCGGTCAAATGAAACCGCCGTATTTCTGTGCCAGGGTGGCGGTGTTGATCAAGAGAATAATTGATTAGAGATTACACAAGAAGTCCATGCACAACAGAGAAGGCCAGGATCAAGGGTGCAGAGGAACAAGAAAGAGCCACACGCAGAAGGCAAGTTCAGCTTTCAGGACTTATCTGATTTTGAGCATGAAGACCTATTTTTAGAAGATGGCATGCGAAACACACCAACGATACAGAGATGTGCGCGTCATGCATTGTCTATCTTTGGAGGATCATATCAAAGTGTTTTGCATAGAGACGAGCTAAGAATATAATTGATAGTTCACTTAACTGCAAGAGGTCTATAGATAGCACACTTGCATGTGTGGCTATGCCTGTGAATGACATGTGGCTATTAATAACATGCAGCCTATTTATGGAATAGATAAGTGGTGAAGGTCAAGTCCCCACCCTATATATATGATGTGAGGTACATAGTTGTAATATATATGAGTGTGATGGATGTATGGAGGTATAGAGATATACACATATGACTGAATTACTATATCAAATCCATATGTGTATTCGTATAGATTAACATTATTTTAAGGAGATTTTGTTTTTATTAATAGATGGAAGATATTGGTTGAACCTAAGTTTCATTCCTGTGTGGAATTGAGTAGTACATGTTATTGATTCAATCATGATTACTGTTTAAAGCTTGTTCTTTCATAGATATGAATGTAGCATACATTGTAGAATAATAGATTAGTTATGAATCTATATGTTTCTTCCTTCATCATGTTAACATCTTGCTACAACAACCCTAAAGAGGGACCTGGTACTTTTACGCGCTTCGAGTGAGCGCTAAGTCAAGGCTGAGTGACGTGTCAGTGTAACTAGGGTGTTATCTGGTAAATTCTAGGCTGCATCATTAGTTCCATTATCGAGACCTCTTTTTCAGTTATTTTCAGGATGGTTCATGATGAAGACGTACTGGTTAACTCTAGCAAGTATCAAGGAATGGATACATGATCTGGAGGAAGAATATGCATGGTGGTTCAATAGTGGATCTGAGTTTAACGCACGCACTTGGGTAGAACATAATCTATATGATAGCTTATATGAGATATTTTTCACCATCTTTCTGGTAGAACTATACGAGTGGCTTACTACTTATGCCTCTTAGCAGAATTAGAGGTATCACACACTTTTCTGGACACAAGAAGAATTTTAGGCCCTTTATGATGTTGATCTGATCTGAACTCGTGTTGTGGACACAAGAAGAATTTTGTTGTGTTCTAAACAGTTATATTCTGGAATATTCAATTTTGATGTACTCTTTCCCAGAGGTAGTTGAATTCCAATTATTTTGGTATCTAAGAGGAGCATATTTTTGAGGTATTCCACTTGCGATCAAGGTCTTGATGGTAACTTTGAACCTAGAGAGTAAACCAATGGATAACTAAACTTCACCATACACGAGGGGCAAGAACAGGTTTGGTGAAACAAGGGAGACCTAGTGGCAGAGAGGCAAAGAGAGGAAAGTTGTTTTAAGTATAATGAGGTGTGCAAGAGGGAGATAGAGAAGTAGTGTTCTATTGTAGAAAGTATGGCATTGAGGAGAGAGATGGATCGTGAAGGATTTACAACTCACGTAGAAGACATGGATCCAAAGCATCAGGAACTCCCCCATTTTGGAAAACATGATATAAATCCCCCTCAGCCTCACATAGAAGTGCATGAGCAAAGACTACCTAGACCATGGGTGTGCATCTTAATCCACCTGGTGACCTAGCCCTTGCACTTGGTTTTCCAGTATCTAGTATGAAAAGTAACCAACAAACTTTGGAAAGTAAGAAAGTAGGAGTAAATCAAGGAATAAGTACATCGATGGTAGGACAGATGAATTTACTGATATTCTTAGGTGCATCATCCACACAGAATGTGAGTGCGTAGAATGTTGGATTCACCACTGGAAGTGGAACTACCTCACAGACTATAGGGGTCTAGTATAGTACTACTATTAGAACATAGAGGAGTACATCTACAGGTCCTATTCCCACTATAGGTGGAGGATCAGGAGGTATTAGTGGTTATATTTCTAGTGGATCTGGTGGTTCTAGAGGCAAAGGGAACACAAGAGGTTTTGGATCAAGTGTTCAAGTTCCGCAGCAACCACAAAATATTTATATGGATATGTCTCTTTGTCTTCAAGAGTATAGAGGTATAGAGGATACTACCGAACATGTGCATATGTGTGAAATCTTGTGGCATGCTAAAGGGATCATGACTGCTGAGTGTAAGGAAATTCAATTTTCTACTACATTATAGCGACATGCACATAGCTGGTATAGGAAGTTTGAACCTGATCGAGTTTGCATGGATTATGAAGCATTGAAAAATGCTTTCTTGAAAGAGTTCCATATCCCTGAGTTTGAGTAGAAGAGTATAAGTGCACTCAAGGATATTAAGCAAGGCACTACTGAGAGTGTATGTGAGTATGATGTTCATTTTAGGACACTTCTATCTAAGTTATCTTATGATATTCATGCTAACCAACATGCACAATGGTTCATTGGAGGATTGATTACACCATTTAGAAGGGTGCTGGTACATAAGACATACACTGATCCACATGAAGCAATGGAAGGAGATTTACATGCTGAGATAGTTGAGAGCATTGACACTGGTGTTAGTCCATTTTTAGAGGCACAAATTGCAGCTATGGAAAAATAGTTAGAGAAGCTATCAGCAAATTCAGCCCATGAAACATGCTTAGGAATTTGGTGTACAGATTGTGAAGTGGAAGGTCACACCAATGATAGTTTCCCTCGTAGATTTGTATGCTCATTACTATTGGATTGTGAGATCTGTCATTTGAATCATGATGCTAGTCATTGTCCTTTGTTACAACATGCGATAGGGAAGAATGTATCTTGCTTTTGCAAGATTTTTAGGTCCACGACCCATGATACTGAGGATTTTTGGTTGATTGGCTAGATCCAAGATGTTATAGATATTGGGGTACAATAGACAAGTGTAACGGATAATTCTAAGGGTAAGAATGAGCACCAAGATCGGGATCATAATCAAATGCACTATGAAAAGAATGAGGGGAATTTTGAAGGAGGTCATGGAAGGGGATGTGGATATCATGGTGGATAAGGAGGACGAGGCCGTGGTGGAGGAAGAGGTGAGTTCCCTCGTGGAACATGTTATACGTATGGATCTCCCGACCAATATAGGTGCGAATGTCCTCAGAATATTACATGTTCTTTCTGCGGGAAGAACCATAGCTATGAAGAGTGCCCAGACTTATATGAGCATCTAAGTAAGTAACATAAGAAATAAAACAAAGGCGTCAGGATGGTTATAATCTAGTGTGCAGAAGAAGATCAGTGGATTCCCAACAGAAGGACCTAAGGCATTGACAGTGAAGATTACTACATGCGCTAAAGTAGCATGTGTAAGAGAAGAATTGCACCAAAGGCCTATGATCACCAAAGAGGAGGTTTTGCATGCAAGGTACCCAGATCCTACTCATTAGAAGGAGGTTTACTAGGATACCATGGAAGTGCTAAGGAATCTTCAGGGTGAGATATAGTACTTAAAGGAGCAAAAGAAAGCATCAGAGATAGTCCAAAATGATATCGATGACTTGTGAGAAGTGTGCAGAATGTTATGCCAGGAGAACATTATCCCACTATTAGGAATTTGGTTAAAGGGGAACACTCCGAGTATAAGTATTGAGACCGAACGAAAATCCCTGCATCTAAATCTTCCCCCTGATAGCATTGACTATGAAAAGGAAATTACTCTAAATTTTGTTGTGGATGAATGGTTGCTGAGCAACATATTGATTGATACAAGTGCGGAAGTAAATGTACTTACATTAGATGTATGGGTACAAATGGGGAGGCATCCATTGAAGCCATCATCTAATTTGTTTTTTTTATGTCAAATAGGACTAAGGCCACTCCCATAGGAGTCTTGAAGGATGCATCTAAAACCATATAAGGGGCCAAATTCACTAGGGATTTTGAGGTATTAGCACTTGTAGAAACAGATAATTTTCCAGCCTTGTTTGGATGCCCTTGGTGTCATGTGAACAATGCTGACTTGAGATTCAATAACGAGTATATCAGCTTTAAGAACAAAGAGGAAAGGGTTGTGATACCTTTGGCAAATGGGAATTCTACACTGTATGTTGAGCCTCTAAGTGAGGAGGACTTAAACAGAATCTATGTACGTGTTATTCAGGACCCAGTGGTTAATGAGCCATCAAAGGAAGGCATCCTATAGTGGGAGGATTATCATTCTATTAGTGATACTACAAGTATTGCTTGCGATAATTGGGCTTATAGTACATATGAATCAGTACGGTGTGAAGTAAAAAGCATGGTTGCACTCAAGAATGGAATTTTTTTGGTCTGATGGATAGGTAACACAGTACCTTGGTATACAGGGGCAGAAGATCTTCCTACATTTTTGAAAGCCATGGAAGCACACTGGATAGATCAAATTAAGAGAAGAGTTATGTTAGTATATACCTTTCATGGGACAATAACGCATTGGTGGGTAGTCCATAGAGATAATATTATAGAATGGGAAGAGATTGGAATCACCATATCTATTAGGTTTTTAAGGAACAATGCACCTACATAGATCTTCACTAATCATGGTGATCAACCTTTTTAGCATCACATTCAACAGTGTGAGAGACTCTGGATAGCAAGATAGGAAGCATTACCACCTTCACTTTGGGTGCATAGATTTTACTCTATGTTACAAGGATGCACACGCACCTGGTATGTATATGCATAACTACATCGAGATATTGGAAACTAGAAAAAATTGACTACAGGGATGATCTAGAACTTTGACTACTTTTCTTCTCAACCTCCAATAGAAGGGGCATTAAAATTTATCAAGCGCTTAACCATGGGAGATAATGCAAAAGCAGAAGAGCATATTAAAGAATTATTTGGTGAGACAGATTCCAGAGCACATGTTTTGAAAAGGAAGAAGAAATGGAATTCATACTACTTTAACACGCTTACCTTGAGAAAGATAAGGGAAAGATGGTTTACATCATTGATGATGAGGAAGTTGATAACCTGGATATTAAACATTCAAAAGGGGGTGCGCAAGGTCTTGAACATGTGTAGAAAAGGATACATGCATGCCTATCACATGAACCCATGAAGATAGAGAAGGTGAATATAGGTTCGGAGGCTGAGCCTAAGGAGGCCATAATTGGAGAATACTAGTCTAGACTCGGAGGTAGCAAAGATCATTGAGTTACTTAGGGATTATCAATAAATATTCCCTCGAGGCTATCACAAACTTAAAAGTGCATGCATAAATCACTTAGGAAAATGAAGATAAATTTTAAGGATGGTGCATGCCTAGTTAGAAAGAGGCCTTATAGAATGAATCCTAATTTGTGTGAATAGGTAAAAGAATAAATTCATAAAATGTTGACATCTGGAATTATCAAACCCCTTGATGAGTCAGAATGGGCTAGTCCAATGGTGATCAGTATCAAGAAGGATGGATGAATTATAATATGTGTGGACTACAGGGAGTTAAATGTCTACATGCATCACCGATCCATTCCCTATAGCCATTTACTAAGGAAATACTAGAACACGTTTTGCAAGGTGCACGAAATATAATCCTTTACAAATGGGTTTTGCGGGTATCCTCAGGTTAGGATTTCTCAGGAGGATCAAGAAAAGAAAACATTTACTACTAAATGGGATAGTTTTTCCTATATTGTGATGCCTTTTGGATTGAAAAACATGTCTTGCTATATCCTCACGCATAGTTATTCAGGCATTCAAATATTTTTATTCACAACTTCTTACAGGGTCTACCTAGATGATTGGACAGTATATAGGCTTGTGAAAGATCATTGTGAAAATCTGCGCTTAATGTTTGAACGGTGTATACATAGTTGAGTATCTCTTTGAACATCAAGAAGTGCATATTTTCTACACCATTTAGAATATTGTTACGACATATAATCTATATGGAAGGTTTGCTCGTTGATCTAGCTAAGGTTGCAGTCATTTTAAGCCTTGGAAGCACCTACCAGTCAAAGTGAGGTGCACATGGATTTTTAGGTCATATAGGATATTATAGAAATTTCATTAAAGAGTTTGCCAAAATTGTTACACCCTTGGAAGAGTTACTAAAGGGGAAAGGTACATTTTATTGGGGAGAACCACAACAGTGCACGCATTTGAGATATTAAAAGAGAAACTTACTACTGTTCCCATTCTATGCTTTCCCTCATGGGATAAACCATTTCATGTGCATGTGGATGCCTTCTGGCATGGACCATTAGCACTGTGTTAGCTCAACCTAGAGAATGTATTTTTGATCATCCAATTTGTTTTGCTAGTAGGAAGATGACTCATACTGAACAAAATTATACAACTGTAGAGTGCAAAGCTTTGTTCCATGATCTATGCATTACACAAGTTTTGACAGTACTTGTTAGCAACACCATTTGTGTTTTATAGAGATCACATGGACATTGAAGTACTTGGTAAACAAGCCCATCTTATAGGGGCACATATGTAGATGGGTACTCTTATTTCAAGAGTTTGATTTCAAAGTTGTGGTGAAGCCAGAGAAAAGCAATTCTGGATCAGACCATTTATCTAGAATCAACTTAGGAGTGGAAGCACAAATAATTAAAGAAACCATACTAGATGAACAATTATATAGGTTACAATACGTGCGCCATCAAAATTAGAAGAAATTGATGTCTTCCTGTGCAACTAGTATAGACACCAGAGATGAATGAAGGCATTAGAAAAGAAAAAACTTGTTATACACACGGACACCATTTATGTTAATCAGTGGTGACCTCTATATGTTAGGAAGAGATAAAGTATTACGTCGCTTGTATATTAGAGCATGACCGCAAGGATTTTATGGAAGAAGCTCATGGTGGTATTGCATGCAGGCCATTATGCTAGGTGATGCGACTGCTCGAGAAGATCGTACTTACTAGATTATGGTGGAAGACATTGTATGAAGATTGTAAATAATATTGTAAGGTGTGTGATCATTATTAGTGCCTAGGAAAACCATAGGGCAAAGAGATGAGATTCCTTTGAGACCAATTACTAGTGCCAGAACCATTTGAGCAATGGGTCATTGAATTTGTAGGACCTATTTCGACCAGTTGTGCATAGGACTAGATCACGCTATATCATTACTTACATAGATTATCTCACATGGTGGGCAAAAGCAACACCTACAAAGGACTATACAACAACTACAGTTGACTAGGTTTATATGGGATAATGTTCTTACAAGATATGGATGTCCTTTAAGAATTGACAAGTGATAGGGGTACACACTTTTTGAATGAGACAATCAAGGATCCTATTAGATGAGTTTATGGTTACACACCATAGAACTACACCCTACAATCCTTAGGAAAATGGAACTGCTGAGGATTTCAACAAGGTTTTGAGCCAGAACTTTGACAAAAATTTGTGATGTTGGAAGAAAGGATTGGGATTACAAATTTTTAGCTGTTCTTTGGGTATATAGAACAAATTATAAGAAATTGAACAAAGCCACACCATTTCAGCTAGTTTTTGGCATAGAAGTTCTTCTCCCTATAGAATTTATGTTACCTTCTTTGCACATTTCATGCACATTAGGAGGTCTAGATGATGAACATGATTTATAAGAGCATATCGAGAAGATGATGTCAATTAGATGAATGATGAGCCATAGCACGATGGATTCAAAAGTAGGAAAATGTCAGGCAAGAAGGTATGGCATGACAGAAAAATAAGGGATAAGAAAGTTTGAGATTGGATAAACTCATAATTCTATATGACTCTAAGTTCTTGTGCCATCTCAAGCAAGCTCAAAGTACATTAGTTGGGGCCGTATGTCATCACTTACATACTTGAATCAGGTGCTTTCCTAGTTAGAAGCACTTGATGGAACACGGCTACCCGGTTACTTTAATGGGAGTTTAGGTTGAAGCCCTACTATAAATAAGACTTCTTAGTGTTTATAATAAGGCAATATTTCCATTTAGATTAGGTTTCCCTTCTATATTTCCTTAATGTATTTCCTTCATTGTTCACTATGATTTTTCAATTTAGTTATTGTTCTTGTGTAAAGCACACTTGCACGCATGAAACTAATTACTATGTGAAGAATGTTTATGCGTAGAGGGATTACACATACCTATAGTGTGGGGTGGCTTATAGTTATCCAAATAAAAGACCGTGGGAAATGAAAGGTGAAAGGAATAAGCTAATACAGGTGTGCTTTAATTCAAAAGAAAAGAAGATTGCTTCTCAAAAGTGACCAAGGATGGAGATGAATGAAAGGATAGTATAACATGAGGTAAGTGGAGGCCATGATAACTACCAGGAGAAGGTACACTGACAAGGTACTCAGGTGCATAAGGGTGTGCGCTGAAGAGAAGTCTATGAGACTAGAGGGTAGGAAGGTGTGCTAGAATGTTATAGCTGGGGTGTGAAGATGTACCATGCACGGAATGAATGAATTTGGTCAATAAATGAGAGGATATTTGTTTGGTGAAGGAGTAATAAATGCATCAAAATTTGAAAAAAATTATATAAGGATGTGATGTAAATTCATTTTTACCGTTGCGACTAAGAGAATTTGAGGAAATATCTAATTACAAAGAGCCAGAGTGATTGGGTTAAGGTCTGAAGTGTGTGAAACCAACCATGATAAATAGATCTATGTGAAAAGAAGCTTCCGTCCCTGAGTGGTGAAGGGTTTGAGTGAAGCAAAGGAGGTAGAGAGGAGTTAGGGCAATGAAGTTTCCACCTCAGGGCATGATTTAATCTGAGATAGGGTTTGATTTGTAAATTTGCAGAGTTAAAGAGGAGATGTTTGCAAAGGGAAAAAATGGCACCCAAGAAGGCATCTATAGTAGTAGCAAAAGGAAAGAAGAAGGTGGTCATCGAGGAAGAAGAGATTGCACCCGAAAGTGACTTTTCAGAAATGAAATATCCAAAAGGATTCATCGTTAGCTAGGAGTGGGATTCACACATCAGAAAGAGAAAATTGAGTGAATACAATCACAGGACCACAGAGAACAAGAAATAACTTGACTATCCTTGCTCAATGCTAGGACAAATAAGTGTATGGACAGATGACATGCCAGTTTATGATGATGTAGGTTAGAATATTCTGAAGAGAATTAGGGTCTACCAATTATATGAGCTTCCATATTTTGGGAAGTATGATCCCTTATATAAGTGGCTCATGATCAAAGTGCACGAGGACTTCTTCTACTTTGCAGGATGTAGAGCTAGGATATCATCTATGCTTATCTCATAATTTATAGGTTTGAAGGCCAGACTAGAGAGGACATAAAGAATGATCTTATAGATAAAGACACTGATCTTAAAGATCAGACAAGAGTTGGAGTACCTGAAGGGTCCATGTGCGGTATGGACATAGATAAAACTAAAGAAATGTTTGGTTGTGCAAGCAGTAACACACCTTGTTACAAAGTTGAATGATTAGAAGCAGTGGTCACAGATAAATACTATGTGGTTACACATTGCGTGTAAGATTTCAGAAGGAGAAATCCATAATATTGCAGGCTATATTATAGAAAAAATATTCTAGTGAAGCATGTACAGGAGGGAAGATCAACTTTGGGGATGTTCTACTATCACTAGTATTCATAGAAATTGGAGTACCAGATGGGCCAAAGGAAAAATTATGGGAATACCCCATGGAGTATAAGTCACCAGCTAAAAGGTTTAACAAGTATCTATGTAAAGGGGACTATGACAGATGATGTAAATAAAATGGTAGAGAAATGGTCTGACAGGCAATCCATATGACATTTGGAGAAGAATGGCGCATCCCAAAGGACCTACCATCAGTAATAGGGAAACAAGTCCAATTTTCTATATATCAACATTTCTACATTGACGTGCTTCCTAATGAAAGATGGAGTCCTAGAGCCCTTTGGTGTAAATTGCCTTACGGATTCAGTGCAAGGTATTTCCAAGCATCTGTTCATAGATTTATAGAAACATGCCAACTAGTATTCAATGCAGATAAGGTAGAATGTGACTACCACACGTTGAGAAAGAATTATATGTATCTTGGAAGAAGTTACTTCACCAAGAGGATCATTTCAAAGGTATTAAATATTAAGCCAATAAGTCTTGGCTATGCAGAAGATGTAGGGGAAACATTGGTGTATCTTCAGCTGAAGCCAAAGATGGAGAATAACAAGTATGTGGAAGGTGAGTTCACACTTCCAACACCACCAAAGGGAAAGCATACAATGGAGAAAATCCCAACACCTAAACCCACAGAGCCAATTGAAGTGGAGGATGTAGGAGCAAGAGCATGCGAATATAGTGGTGGTTTGAAGTATAGAGGTAGGAGACATCCCACAAATAAGGGTGAAGCTGAGTGCATGCCATTACACCACCTCAGCCACAAGAGGGTGATGATGAGGACTTGAATGTAATCCAAGGGAAGCACACATTTAAGAGGGTGTTTAGGATAATAAGCACCCAAGGTGTTACTCCAACCAAAATGTGCACAAATCACCCAAAATATCTCCACAGAAGGATCCAACCGTGTAAAGATGGAGAAAACTAAAGTTAACTGAGGAGGCCGAAGAGTCAGAGGAAAGTGTGCCTAATTATCCCACACTTCCAGAGAACATAGAAGAAATAGGGTGAGGAATCAAAGGGAAGAGAAGAGGATGAGAAGGGACTAGAGGAGACCAACTATCAAGAATGTTTAGGACATGGAGACATAAATATAAAATTTGGAAGCTAAAGTCCCTAAGAAGCAATGGTCTAGAAGAACAAGTGTAGATAACATTCCACCAACCATGGGGTATGGAGAGGATGCATAGGTAAAATTGTTTGTTCCCATGCTTCCAGAGCACGATAGCACAGAAGGATTTATTTGGCTAGGGAGCTAGTGGATGAGGATATGACAACTAGTGCACACTCAAAAGCAATTGTCATGGTTAATGTACACCCACATAGATGAGCCTAAATTTGATGTATGAAAAGATTCATGTGTTTTGAGGTGGCCGAAGAAGTCATCCCTAAGCTAGACACATGATAGTTAAAGCATACTATCATGTCAGATGAGCATATCAGCAACACATTGGTGAAGGTTTCTACTGAAGTGGGTAGAAGAAAAATGGACAAAGTTGCAACAAGCAAAGTGCATGTCCACAAGGAGCTGAAGACAAAGGATGTGGATATAACGTGTGTAACATAAGAGAGGGACTTCATATCAGAAGAAGAATGAAGTATTTATCAACATCGTAGAGGAGATTTGGGACACTGTCATCAGAGTAAGGCCACACTTAGAGGCCAAGGTACCACAGACAATTCCTTCAGTGATACAATATGTAGGAAAGTTGGTGGAATTGGTACTTGAAGATGAACCTTTGCACATGACAGCGCTAAGGAAGTCAGAGTAAGATGCAGAATGAGAGAAATCCTTAGTGATGCGAAATATTGTATATTATGAAGGGCTGCTACAATTGCATTACAAGAGGTATTGAAGAAAGTAGACTAGGCTTTAAATATCTGCACAAATCTAGAGGTGCTTATTAACATAATTACCCTAGAAGAAAATAATGAGGTCTAGAAAGTAATGAAGGATGAGACATTGGTCTGCACGCAGAAAGATTTTCGATAGTTAAGCAGAAGCACAATACCCTGGTAGCAGCACAAGAGCCACACAAGACTTGACTGGAAAATCTTGGGAAGATAATTGTGTAGAAGATGGATCTTTAAGAATGAAGAATGACATCAATGTCCAGCGTTGTGTTGGTTCTGTAGAATGAAAAGGGAGATATTGTGAAGGATGAATTGGAATCCATTGTTGTGGACATCCTAGAATAAGTAGGACAAGCACTCACTGAATGGAAATTTTTGGAGGCCAAAATAAAGGAGTATCTAGAGTTGATACTTCAAACTGATACAGAGGAGGCTATCTCATAACCTCATAAAAATTATTTATTTGTCTCATTCTTTCATTCTTATTCCTTCCATTATTCTATTCTTTACTTCAATTTTTGGAGGAATACCCATTGTTGGGATGAAAATGAGATTAGTGTGGGGTAATGTTGATCAGAGAATACTTGTTAGAGAAGACACAAGGAGTCCACACGGGAGAGAATGCCAGGATCAATGGCACAGAGGGGCAGGAAGGACCCGCATGGGGAAGGCAAGTTCAGCATTTAGGACTTAGCCAATTTTGAGCATGACGACCTATTTTTAGAAGATGACATGCAGAACACACCAACGATACAAAGACATGCACACCATGAATTTTCTATCTTTGGAGGATCGAATCGAAGTATTTTTCATGGAGACAAGCTAAGAATAGGATTGACACTTCAATTAAATGTAAGAGGTCTATAGATAGTACACGTGCATGTGTGGTTATGCCTGTGAACGATGCGTGGCTATTAATAGAATGTGACCTATTTCTAGAATAGATAAGTGGTGAAGGGAAAGTCCCCACCCTATATATATGATGTGAGGTACATATTGGTAATATATATGAGTGTGATGGATGTATGGAGGTATAGAGATATACGCATATGACTACATTACTGTATCAGATCCATACACATATTAGTATAGATTAACATTATTGTAAGGAGCTTCTGTGTTTATTAATAGATGGAAGATATTGGTTGAACCTAAGTGTCATTCCTGTGTGGAATTAAGTAGCACATGTTATTGATTCAATCATGATTAATGTTTAAAGCTTGTTCTGTCATAGATCTGAATGTAGCATACATTGTAGAATGATAGATTAGTTATGAATCTATATGTTTCTTCCTTCATCACGCTAACATCCTGCTACAACAACCCTAAAGAGGGACCTGGTACCTTTGAGCACTTTGGGTGAGCACTCAGTTAAGGCTGAGTGATGTGCCAGTGTGACTAGGGTGTTATCTGGTAAATTCTAGGCTACATCAGATGGTACACATTCTATATCACAATCTTCCCATCTGTCATCTATCTTATCTTCCATTCTAACTAACTTTCTACCTATCATTTTCTAATTCTTCTAACTATTCCTCTAAGACACATTTATCACAATGACTCATTTCTTCCCTCCCCCTCCTATTCTTCTTCCACTTGAGGCACGATATCCCTCTCAATTATTCAATTTGAAAAAGGCCAACCAAGCCAAGTTCAAATCCCTTATATCGTTATGATATTTTCCTATATAGGATGTGTTAAGAAAATCATATGTCGCAATTGACAACAATACCCATTTAAAATTACTAACAAAAGAGTTTGTATTGGTATTATGTAGATATCACTACTCCCATCTGCTTCATATCATCATATTCGGTATACCACCAAATGTCTCGCCGCATCGATGGGATTTTCTACCATTGTTGTCTTTTCTCTTCTTATTTTTGAGCATCAATCAACCTCTTGTATCCCCCCATTGACACTCAAGGGGGCATCAACATCTATCCTACTAATATTTCTTTCATCCTTTCAAAATCAAATTGTCTAAAATTGTCTACTATATTTAAAATGGTGACAATTATGCTACACCACATCAAAGAGGGGAAAATGTAGACCCCTAAATCTGACTACATAGTTTCTATACTAAAATTGCACTAATTATCCTCTTTCCATTCATTTCGTTATAATTACTTGTTTTTACACTAATTAGCTAACATTCCCCTTTATCTCGGCCAATTAACGACACTTTGTTAATTAACTAACCTCATCCCCCATCCTAGATGCCAATTAACATTGCTTCATTAGTTATAATCATATTTTAATTAATTAATTAACCATTATTGATTAATTAAGCATTTTAATCTTCTATTTAATCAACAAACCCTCTTATTGGTTAAATCCCTCTTTCAATCCTTCAAATTCTACTAATTTCCTTGTAAATCATCTCCAAATAACTTCTATAAGCTTAATTTGGCTAATTAATTAATCCTATTTGATTAATTAAATCACCACCAACTCCCATGAGTTGCTAATAATTAATTATTCTATTCTAACCACATGTATCCCTTTCTAATTCTACATTCCCTTTATCCCATATTCATATTCACTAGGATGCAAGCTTCTCCCAAAATGGAAAGCTACTTAAGAAATCTAGTACCTCCCTACAATTTTTACACCTTCATACTCCATGTCCTTGTAAGAAATTTGCACTTCATAAGAGCATTTTCATGTTATTTGGAAAGCTTTGTTCAAACCCCCTTTCTACTTGGAAAGGACTAGTAAGATAAGAACTAAAATGGAAATCAAGCCATATTAGTGAGATCTCTTCCTCTTCCTTGAATAAATTCCTTGATCATGCATGGTTGCGTTCGGTTCACAAAGGAAATATATACAATTTAAAAGCACATCCAACAATCAAATGAGGTTTTCATTTTATGTTTGATTTAATGTTTTATGCATGTTAGTTAAGCTTTCCTTTATGATTTTTCATGATGTTTTTTCTTAGATTAGATTAAGCTAGAATATACTTGGTGTTAGGTTTATTCAATAACTTAGTTTTAATTTAATCATAGCATACATTATGGTCACACACCATAAAACAAAACCATATCATCCACATGATAATTGAACATTTTAAGCATTCAAAAAAATATAAGTCACACCAAGTAACAAAAAATTGTGATGTTAGGCGCAAAGATTGGGATGACAAGGTTTCATCCATGCTTTGGGCATACAAAACAACACACAAGTGCCTTAACAAAGAAAATCCATTTCAATTTTTTTATGGAATAGTAGAAGTGTTGTCAATAGAATTCATGGAACCGATGTTACAAGTTAGGAGAATTGTAAATCTAGATGATGAAGATTCAATTATTGAATGTTTGAAAACATTGTTAAATTTGGATGAGAAAAGGTTACGCACAAGATGGACTCAAACCATTGACAAAGTAAGTCAAAAATGATGACACGATTCTAACCTTAAAAAATAGACTTTCCAAGTGAGGGTAAATGTTTTGATTTATGATTCAAAGTATGTGTGCCACCCTAGGAAATTCATGACACATTGGTTATTCCCTTATGAGATTGTTACAATTTTTCCAAATGGGGCATGTTAATTAAAGGATATTAGTGGGAGGATAATTTTAGGCTACTTCAATGGAAGTAGACTAAAACCCTACTACTGATAAAGTAATATTGTAATAAACTAAGGTGTATGCCATTATATTAGTTGTTATTTCAATTCCTAGATTAACTTTTTTCATACATGCATGTAATAAGTGCAGGCAATCCACACATTTTTTTAATGTTTTGCGTTGTTTTAGCTCCAAACACATGATCATTACACCTATCAAACAAGTTGAAGTGCTTGAAGCCACAAAATTTCTTGTGTTGGGGGAAAAATTTGATGGTATAAGGTACTAATATAGGGATTTAGGAAAGAGTACATTCACATGAATGTAACATATCTTGGGAAAATAAAAGATAAAAAGAATGTGGAAACAAAGTCACACGCGAGAAAAGAAAACACTTGAAAAGAAATGATTCAAGGGATAAGTGGAGCATGTTGGAAGATAGGGGAGTATTTGAAAGAGTAATATTACAAGGAGCTATGGGGAAAGGAGAGTGTGCAAAAGGAAGTGCATAAGGGAAAAATACATGGCCCAAGAACGTAAGCCACATAAAATAGCTAGAGGCACAAAGGGAAAAGTAACAATAAATAGGTCCATAACACACACTTAACTGTTATTAAAATCAAGTGGGAAAAAAGAGTTAAGGAAAGTTGTCAAAAACTTGGAATTAATTGCAGTTGTGGAGAATAAAATATCACACCTGAAAAGAATAAATAAATGGAGCATTTATTACCTATGGGAAATGGTATCAAAAGGAGGAGGGATGATTTATTTGAATTCACATTGAAGTAAAAATGAGAGATCTGGAGAAAAATAGTGAGATAAGGTGAAACAGTGATCCAAAAGCTAAAAATACTAAAATACCGATCATCATCAATGAAGGGTAAATATTTTTTAGTGACTAAACAAAAAGGAAGGGTAAGAATAACAAGAAGAGAATTTTTTTCCCTCGACTGCCATTAATGTGGAGGTTTAGTTTTTCCATCATAACAAAAAAAAATTGGGAAAGAAACCTCCCCATGGTAAACCAAAGTGGTTATCAAGTTAAGTGCAAGAAAGCAAACCAGTTAGTAAAGGCACAATAAAAAGGGATTGTGTAAGAATCAATTCAATCTTTACAATTAATTCAAGTTTGTTGTCTACAAGCATGTCATAAGTTATATTTATTAATAAAATCTCAAGTAGTGAAATAAAATAAGTGGTTTTCATAAAGGAAGTTCAAACAGGGGAAGTAGGAGCTATTTTGTCCGTGCTCAAGATGGGAAAAAAATCCATGGCTATTGTTAAAAAGGTCAAGAAAGATGAAAGTCATAATGAAAAAACTATAAAATTTGAGATTCGGTACTTAGAGGAGGATGAAATAATAGGGTAGTAGTAGAATTAAATAGGATAAAAAAATGTTGGACTATAACCATCTTGTGTACGGGCTAGATGGTATGTTAGAAAAGGAAATGGTGCACCCAATAGGACAAAAGGAAAACAATGAGAATGATATATATGACAATAGCATAAAGAAGACACTGGAGAAAATAGGGGTACTTCAATGATATAATCTACCTTTCTTTAATAACCCCACAAAATTATCCCAATATCTTATCTCATGCATAAAATAAGGGTACTTCTATTTTACAGGTCAGCACATGATAATTTCATGTCACCTAATTAATACGGAAATAGGGCTGAAAAGCTAAGGAGAAGATCTAGTGTAGGACCTTGAGGATGGTAAAGAGGTAGAGAGAATTAGAAACCTCCTGCATTACAACCAAGTAGGAAAGTCAATTCCAGCTGATGACATAAAGGACCTTGGCACAAGAGTCACAGTGTGATTACTTACATCCAAGCTAGAAGGGGTGGAGAGATGGATGTAAATAAATAATATTATCTATGCATCATGCATAAGATGGCATAAGAGAAAGTATACAATTTTCCCAATTCATTGTACACACATCATAATAGAAGACGTGGAGCTACAGAGGAAAATGCAAGGATCATATTTTGTTAGGGTAAAATCATATTTTTTTGGTGTTCAATGGACCGGCCATACCTGAAGGAGATGGGGAATTAACATGGATATTACCTATAGAAGATCCAACTTTGGAAATAAACTACACAAAATTTATGGTGCTAACAAAACTAACCAACGCGTCCAATGCACAATTTGTAAATTGGCTTAGACATTTGTAGAGTGTCTTTGAGAAATAATGGAGGATCTTATGATAGTTTATAAAGGAGTTGGAAAGAGAAGCATATTTTTTCATGGAAATGAACTATTCCTCGGTAAGGTTCAAGAAGGTATATGGAAAATGGTCCCCATGGGCCAAGTTTCCCTATTTTTCACTATTTATTAATTCTTGCACTTCGTCAATTGGATCAAAGAGGACAAAAGAATAATGATTAATGTGTAGAGAATTGATGAAGCTATCTATACACTTCACATGACTCACAATCACCCTAACAGGGAAGAACATGTAGAAAATAAGGTGATAGATATTTGTGTGCTTACAAGGTGGGAAACTATTGTAGTGAAAAATGAAGTGCAAAAGTTGTTCTTTTATCTCCACCTAGAGAAAAGGGGAGACACAACAAAAGAAAAAGAGGAAAATCAATATGATGTGATGCTCATGCCTAAGTGTGAGAGGCATAATGCTAAAGAAAACTAGAGCATGTAAAGAGGGTACAACAAGAAAAATAAAGCGTACACACAAAAACAAGACAACCTAAAATAAAGAAGAGAGTGAGAACAAGACATGACCCTATCTCAATGCAAAAGGCCAACCAAAAAAGGGACACAAATCATCCTAAAGGCATGGAAACAATGATCAGCCCAAGACAAACATTAGTGATGATGTGAGAAACAAGTCAGATAAGGGTGGATAGAGAGACTATTGTATCCCTCAAGGATGGGAAGGAGACAAAAATTGAATATATAATGCAAAACTCTCCATTCTAAACTAGCGCACAAGGTGGGCCAGATGAAAAATTTGAAACCACATATGCCGGTGCAGGAACATCATCACCTAATAAGTCACCTTCTAAGGTAATTGAAATTTATGATAACCTCGACGATGATACTGAAGCGCGAGATGAAATTGGAAGCAACAGAAAAGAGCATGTGCATGAGAAAGGAGGACATAGAAGAGATGAAGAGGAAGCAAAAACAAGTATGAATAAATAAAATAAACTGCTTGAGGAGTCCAATGATGAGACATATGCAGACACAGAGGAATTCAAACTTTATCCAAGCCTGACTAAAATTTCAAGGCAAGCAACATACCAAAAAGGGATGAACATCAAATAATTGTTCTCATCAGATTACCTGAAAAACACCATGGCTATCAAAGATTTTGAGAAGGAACTTTCATTTTTTATTAGGAACATGTATTGAGGCCAATAATTGAGTTACCATGTGAGAGCATACATATCGTTCCTACCAAGGAAAGATATCATGTCCTCATAACAACTTATAACCTCTTAGAAAATCAAGTAGATGAGACTTTACTAAAAGTTGTTAGGGAATTAGTTCAATTAAGTATGCACAATAGTGATGAATCCCATATATATAAGGCTCACAAATATTAGAGAGGAAAATAGTAAATTGTGCAAGCTCCAACATGAGAACAAGAACTTAAGGGAAAAATATGAGTGCATAGATGATAAATCAAAAGTGTTGGGGGAGATAATTCTTCACAATGAATGTAATCTTACTAAAGTAAACCTGCTCATCTAAGGGGGAAAGATTGATGAATTAGAGTATATCATAGGTATAATCTTTAAAAAAATTGAAAAAGAAAGGGAGATGGATAAGTAGTAGAAGGGTGACTAAGAAAGTATACTAGTCACTTGCTAGAAAAATTTGGAATCCTGTAAAAATATAGCAAGGAAAATGGAAGAAAAACCCGCACAAGATGATAAATTGTTGAAAGGAATTTACAAAGAATCCCGAACAATAAGTGTGCATGAAGGAGGAGACCAACAAGGTTACATCTATGGAAGCCAAAATAGAGGATGAATCTCTTGATAAAGCTAACAGGAAGAAATTGATGGAACAATGTTAAATAGCTAGCAAAGATGTCACAGAAAAGAAAGAAAGGATGAAGTAGAGGTTGATAGAAATGAGGAATCTCACCAATAAGTATGAGACATAATTATAAAATACGAGCAAAAAGTTACGCAAGAAAGATGAAGACCTATGTATGGTGGTAAACATAGGATTTAAGGATGCTAAAGTTTTCAGCCAAATAGTCACTCAGTTGGACAATTTAGTCCAACTTCTTCAAGAAGCAAATAATAAATGACAGGTGCGAGAATTATTTGAAGAAATACAATAAGTGTTTCCCGTGGATGGACTACATATTTAGTTTGGGGTTATGTTGGACCCATAAATTTGTATTCTTTATTCATTAAGTCATATATTAGGACTAAGCAGTCTTTATTCATAATACATTATTCTTTAGAAGGATGTGCAAAAATTTGAGAAAGGATGCATGTAAAGGAAAAGTATAGAAGAAGCACACATGAAGAGAAGAAGTAAGTGCATGGGAAAATAAGTTAAGGGACATTTGTGTGAAGATGGAATTGAAGATGCACAAGGAATTGAAGAAAGGAAAAGGAAACAATGAAAAATGATATAAGAGCATGTAGTAAGGAAAATTTTAGAAAAATGCATGTAGGATAAATAAGATCAAATATAGATAGGGCCAAGATTAGAATTCCAATTTCATATTGGGAAACTTACATGAAATTGGTGGAAGAATAGATAAAATTGGAACTTGGATAAGGATAGGAAAATAAATTATAGAATCATCACCATGTAGAGAAAGGGTATGGTGGCAAGTGGCTATATTTAACCAATACTTTGATGTGCTAGTTAGATTGATAGTTGAAACTTGAGGGCTATTAATAGCTCTTGGAATAATAGCAAAGGGTAATTCCCCATTAGTATAAGTACCCCATGAGGAATCCATTGTAAAGAGAATTAGAATAGTCAAGTTGTGTGTCTTTGTATAGTAGTTTTATCATTATTTTAGCTAGTATGATTTTATAAGTCATTTGAGTATTATATATGTAGTTTTTCAACTAATCATTAATATATGAGTGACATGTGTTTTGGGGAAACAATGACATTTGAAAATTATATGTGTTGAGTTAATTATTATTTCAAGTATCATTTTGTTGAACAACTAACTCCACTTCAACCTTGCTAACCTTGAGGAGACCCAAAATCCTTTTCGCTTTGGGTGAGCTCACCCTAGCTTACACCGCGGGATGCTATGCCAATGCGAATGGTAAAGGAAACTTATGCATATTTATTCAT
Source organism: Taxus chinensis (assembly GCA_019776745.2). Taxonomy (NCBI): domain Eukaryota; kingdom Viridiplantae; phylum Streptophyta; class Pinopsida; order Cupressales; family Taxaceae; genus Taxus; species Taxus chinensis. The sequence continues at coordinate 260,758,528 of CM034149.1, read as the reverse complement.
GTAACCTCACATGCATGAACATGGGGTAAAATCATAACTAGACTTGTAATAGAAAATTTCTTGTACACCATAACACTTGGTAACATCCTATATAAACCTACATCTCAACATTTGGTCAATCTACAAATTTCTATCCTAATCTCTCTAATTTTACCAAGTTTTCTAGTGCTGAAAAAAACAAAAAGCATAAAAACATTAGTTTAATTTAGTGTTTGGGTGTTTGGGGTGATATTTCACAAATGGAACCTCATGACACCAAACTAAAATTGAACACACATATGGGTAGTATGGTATACACTAATGGAGGCATCTAGGAAACCATCCCAATTCTTCCCAGTTACATCACTTGGTTAACATCTCATAAGATCCCAGAGAGAAAAACAACTATTAAAATTTAATGAAAAATTTCTCAAAAACTATGGCACATAGTATGTACCCTCTATACCCAAATCTTGATGTTTATTCCATATATAAAAACCTCTCTCATTTTCTCTCGGCTCCACACAATTTTATCATTGTGGAAGCGATTACAACACTATAAAAGCATCAATTTAAGCTAGCATTAACGTTTATGGGGTCATATTTTGTAAACAAAAACTCATGGTACCAAACCTAAAACAAACAAACATGTGATCAATTTGGTATATACTATCAATTGTGTCCTTTCTCTCACCAACCATTTTGGTCCTTCTCGGATACATCAGTCAGGTGATGTATCTTAATAACTTGGAGTGAAAAAATATCAAACCTTGATGGGAAATTTATTTCAAAACCATAACACTTGGGAATGCATCTTCTGAACCTACATCCTTGTGTCAATTTATTCAGAAAAATCTTCTCTCAATTTCTCTCTTCTCCTCCCTATTTTATCGCAATGACAACAATGCAATGTGTATAAAAATGATAGTTTGAGTTAGTGTTAGGGTGTTGGGGAAATATTTATACAAAAAAAATTATGGAACCAAAATAACATCAACCACATATTTGAGAAGGATGATAGACAATATTATAGATTTCATTTTACTTCTCAACCATCTCATTTGTTCCTAGCTACATTGGTCAAGTGGCATCTCTTAAGATCCATGAGAGAAAAAATTGTCAAACTTTTATAGGTAAGTTATTATAATTTTTTGCACCTAGGAATGTCTTGTATAAACCTATAACTCCACACTATCTATTTTTAAATAATCCTCTCTCATTTTATCTTATATCTAACCAATTTTATTGTGGTGGAAACAAATGAAATGCACCAAAAAAAATAGTTTGAGTCAATGTTAGGGTGTCAAGGGTGATATTTTGCAAACAACACCTAGTGGCACAAAATTGAAAATTCCCACACATTAGGATAACATGGTATATTATATTAGAGGAATCATTTTTCTTCCCAACCATCCCAGTCCTTCCCAACTACATCAATATGAAAACATCTCTTAAGATTCTTGAGAGAGAAAAACTTGATCTCAACTTAACTAGCTTGTCACCTACATTTTTTGATGTATTGCACCTTTAACCAGGTGCATAAAAATGCACTTATAAAATTTTAGAATTATGCAGTCACACTCAAGAAGAGATTAAATATTGATTAGCATATGCGTACCCTTCCCAAGTGCAATTCGATCTCAAATTAACTAAAATGCCAATGTAATTCCATGCCAAAACATCAAAATGCATGCTTCACAAATCACTTATAATTTTTTGACATGTTATAGCCTCTCTTAAGTGGAGGTGTAAGATTACATCGCATTGTAGTGTTATTCTTGAGAGGGTTTTTACTAAGAGTCATGACTTGTGTGAATGTTTACATTTTTTCATTAGCATGATCTTCGTACTTAAATTTCATCTCCATTAAACTAATTTGTCAATGTACGACTGCCAAAAAACACCAAACGATGTGTAAGGCAAGGAATTTACAAAGTTAGATCAATTAAGTCAAGTATTCTCTTGTATGCTTGATATTTTCAAAAATCCTAAATTTTTGTATACAGTGATAAAATAATTGAAATATGATATGTAATTTGGTTGAAGAATGGGGTGTCTTTTAGATTGAATGTATACAATATTAGTTTATGAACTCTTGTTTTATTTTAGGTTGGAAAGAAATATAGGAATCAATAGTTTTCTTAAAAAAATTTAAGGCCACTCTTAATAAAGTTACATAGTTAAAAAATGTTGTTTGAATCATGTAAAAACTTCCCTTCTCTTTCTAGAATTTATAAAACTATGCTTGATTTATTTTCATGTTGGGCTATATTTTATAATATTAACTATTGTTTAAATTAAATAACATCAAACTATATGATTGGTATATGAAAACGGAGCTTAATTGGAATTTGGTGAATATGTGCTAAAAATATGAAGTTAGGTTTTCTTTGGTAGATCTTGTGGAAAATAGTATGAATAGATATCCAACCTTTGATTGAGCTCTTAGTTAGTTATTACATTTTATTTTTTATTTTCAATTCTTTAAATTATAGATAATATGAAGTTGAATTAAATAAATTAATGAATTTTCATTAGTTTGTTTAACCTTGAAAGAATTCTAAGAGTACCTTCTCTTTTGTGATAAGAAACAAAATGCTACTCATGGTTGTTTGGCTTCCCATTCCTTGATTACTAAAAAATGATGACTCTTATCACTAGTACTATACCTAGTATATTTTTTGCTATGGGAAATTATCCTACCATTTCAGTTTTATATGAATATGAATATAACGTTTAATAGATAAATAACAAAAAAATTATTACACATATTTTAATTTTATATACATACATATGAAAATTAAGTGAAATATGCACAATTATATGTATCATATGCCAAGTAAACATATATAAAAATATTAACATAAAACATGAGCCATGTAAGCATACAAAAGGGGCCATATTGCTCTCTAGCACTAAAAATAGCCAGACATATATCTTTGTACAACTAGATCTATAACTATTTATTTGTTTCCTCAAAGCACTAAATAAATTTTCCCTCTTCTCCCTAGATGTAGAGCCAGGGGTGTTGGATCTCAAAAAATGATGAGAGACCCTCCTCTTTTCCATTTTTGTTTGTATACAAAAAAATAAAGACATTTGATTTTTTTTCAAATTATACATGTAAATCTAATCAAGTTTATATACATCTGATTGAATTTATACCTCTAATGCAAACATTATGTCATGTATCACTTGGATTCTTGGGTCATATGATGTGTAGAAACATACTTGGTTGTGAGAACATTCATCTACAATCATCAACCATATAATTTACAATTTAAAATAAATATATAAAAATGAATTTTAAATATAAAATGATGGTTTAAGTTAGTAAATAAAATCTCTATTGTACCTCTAATGTTATCTACAACAGTGTCATAAAAAATGTCTATGAGAAAACCTATCCAAAATGTTGTGGTTGTGGCTATGAGAGAGCATCAAACCAATGAAAGTTTTTCATCATTATAGGAGACTTGAAGTACATAGCTGGAAAATATTGTAGAACATAAGAATGCGTATAGGATTAAATATATTCATAAAAATGTAAGAACAAATGAAGTTTAAAGTAGCATTGTTTGAAATAATAATTTACTATTAAAATATGTATTCTCACATATTAAGTATCCTACAACCATTTTTTGGTTGAAACCTGGTGTTGGGAAACCACTTCCCTTCCTCAATGTGTTCCTCTATTATTTAAATAAATACAAAACCAAATAAATTATTATTTACATGTACAAATAGAGCTAGAAATCTGCCAATGTCAATAAACAATAAGTAACTCAACATAATCTTAATAAAGTTTGAAAAGTACCTACATATAGAAATTTAATTAAAAATTTATGGCATGATAACATAAGGGTCTCGCCTAATCATAAATATGTATTAAGAATAATAAAAGGATTAAAAAAATTTGATCCATGTCCAAAACATTTCTTAGAAACAACCAAAATAGAAATCTATAGTAAGTTTCTTGAATAATATAAGTATCAATTGAGAATTATCCAAAGGTCATTTGTGATGCATAAGCCATTTTATGTAAAAATAAACCAAACATGCACCGCTTATTGTTGTAAGGTCCATATCAAATTTTTAATACATTTTGATGTTTTTTCTATATACGTTGTATTTTATATATTGATAATATTATACATGAATGTAGGGTACTTTCTCCACCAAAATTTGCAAGATAATTAGTTCCAGACTTTTATGTGAACGTCTTGATGGAATTTTTATTTTCCCCAAAAATGTATACATGGAACATGTAATAATTAAGGAAACTTTTCCCATTGGATTGGTTGCCTACATGAGGAAACTACACATGAGTTTGGAAAGAAATTGGTTTATTTTAAGATGTAAAAATATGTAAAATATGCATTAAAGATGGAAAACATTCATCAAGAGGTGAGTTGGTTACAACCTAGGTACCTATATCTGATTTCATAGTACAATTTAAGAACATTATTTACTAGTATACAAGACACATGCCCCTAGCTCATTTTTGTCCACTATAAATTTAGGATATGAAAGGAAAAATTCCCAATTTGTGTAGTCTTCTTTTTCTTAACCAATGTATAGTCGGGTGCACTGGCACTTCATTTAAACATAGGTTTGAATGCTCACCCAAAGCACACACAACCACTAGGTCCCTCCTTTACTTCACTTATCAAGATGTGGTTAAAGTAAACATGATCGTCATAGCCATTACAACATGCATGAAAGGATATACAACATTCAAGATTGGCAACACATATAATAAGGAAACTTAATCAATATAGATAATGATCAACATCACTTGAGTTACCATTATACCATACACATATCTAGTAATCTTTGCTATACAACCATAATTATCCATCATAAACACATTGTATTGCATACCAAAAATTTGGTTACATAAAAATTTATTTACAACCATGCGCTGGACCAAACATGCATTACAAAATGACTCACAAACAAACTCCAGGAGCTTACTAAAAATTCCCTCCTTAATACAAGAACACTACATCTATTTATATCCGATGGGGACTTTATCTTCACCGCTTATATGTGTTTTCCTAATAATAGATGTTATTAAACATTACTCAATTATTTTATATCTATACATTAACTATAGATCAATATATAAATAGCTCAACCTCTACATGCTTTAATCCTATATTTATACCTTCTCCATGCATTGTCTTTATCCTTGTTTGTATGCACTTTTCCTATTTCTGGACCTTGTTTGTGTGCCATGCTATCTACACTTTCTTCCCTATTTTTATCCCTTTCTCCAAAATCAGCTAAGTCCTAGGTATTTTGTATGTGCATGAGTTCTTGTGCACTGACCCGTTCCTCTACAATGCTCCTCACGGATTAACATGTCTTCATTTCTTATTATCACGTGCAAACTTTTATGTGTTGTCCTAATCTTGTACTTCTCTTAGTGACCTTCATGCACAGTCCTTATGCTCTTTTCATAATTATATATTACCTACATGCACCTTTCTATGTTCAGACTCTACGCTTGGCTAACACTTAGCCATTTCTACTAACCAACATTACCCCACACTAGGAGTTTTGTCCATCTAAAGAAATAAATCAAAGAATTCTCCTTGGAAGAATAAATGTAATTTGAAGAATAAATAATCGAGGGAAATTAGCCCAATGAATTAATTAATGAAGTACCCTATTACCCTCACACACATCCAAAACTAAAATTTAGGAATTGGGAGGAGGTTTGGTAACTCCTTATTTACTACAACTTCTAACTCATTCCATTCCTTAATATCCTTTTTGACCCCATTAATTGCTACTCCCACTACATCTGGTACCTGTGTTGGAGTTATTTCATCTTCCTTCTCACTTAGTTCCTTGATTACCAGGTCTATATCTGAGGCCACTCCCCCTAATGTATCCATCTTGTGCGTGTCTGAAGGGTATATTTCCTTGAGCCTCCCCATAAGTGTGTCCTTCATGTCTTTGATCATATCTCTTTTCTCTGCGACTTCCGCCATGACCTTTTCATGCTCATCCTTATTATTCTTCATATTGGCTTATATCTTCTTCAAATCTACTTCTTCCTTGGAAGTTTACACGTTGAGAATAGGTGAGAAGTATTGGTGTATATCAAAAACATGCTCTTCCTTCTGCATGAACTCTTTTAATTCCACGGAAAATGCTTCATACTCTTCAATTCTCTTCTCCATATGTTCTTTAATTATCTTATTTAATTCGACCAATTCCATAGGTGTTGGCCCTAGTCCATTCTTCCTCTCCATTAGCATCATCCTTACCAAGTCCTCTAAATAATGAAAATTTCTAGGATATTCATCTTTATCTTGTTCAACCAACTCTGGAAACATGCTCGTGATACTCTTTGCTATATCAGCCACTTTATCATAGGCATCTGACATCCACTTCTTCTCAATCCTTAATTACTCTATGAGCTTCTGGATTTACTTATCCTTAAGATCTTCTTCTTGTTGCATCCTCTTGATGGTGGTATCCTTTTCAAAATTCCTTCTTCCTACCTCTGATGCCATTTTATTAAGCATGTTATACACTTTTTCATATGTTAATTTCATGGATTTGATGATGGGAAATGTTTTTCTTGATATTTTCTTCAATCACATCTCATATAATGACTCCATGTTGATCTCGAATTCTGGCTCATCTATATGTGTGTGATAATTCCAGGAGAGAATTTTCCTTGTGTGCATCAAGGATTCATTCTTATCAAACATTCCCCACAAGAATAAGTCTTTTGTGGGTACTTAATTAAGGTATCTCACCCTAAGTACCTTGGTGGGGTCATCTATGTAGGTCATATGGGATCCTTGTGGAGGCTTCCTTCATGTCCTCCCCTACACATGCTTCCCCTTCGGCACTTCCTACACAATATTAAATTGTGCGTCATTTGTTTCTTCCCTTATGCCTATTTTTTCCCCAGTGAATTTTTATTCATACCCCCTACCTTCTTCTCAAGCTCAACCTTTCACTCTTCATCATTCTCTATATCACCCTTGAATATTCTTCGTGTACATCGCATTGTCACGTTCCTTCTACACATGCTCTTCTTTGGTTTTCTCCTTCTCCTACTCTTCTTTAAATGTGTGGCTCTTCTCGTATTGGTGTGTCCTCTTATACATGCATCTCTTCTTGTACTGGCACATCTTCCTATACATGCTCCTCTTTGCCCATCAATATCTATTCTTTCAACTTTTTTTATCCTCACGTGCTATCTCCTCCATCACTATTTCCTCCAATTCCTCTTCTTCCTCGAAATAAATTACTTAAGGCTTCTTTTTTGGTGGGATCAACCTCTTTACTGGACTTGGATTTGGTCTTGGATATTCCTTTCCTGTGGAATCATTCTCTACACATGATGTGCTTGCTTCTCCATGATTCATCCTTTGCTTATTTATTTTGAAGTGAACCAGCTATCCTCCAGTTGTATCTTCTTCTTCTTCTTCTTCTTCTTCTTCTTCTTTGAGAGTCCTCTCGAGAAGATTCTTTGGTATCTTCATCATGTGCTTCCTTGGTGGTTATGACATGGTGGCATCCTTGACTTCAATTTACTTCCCATCCTTCATCTTTGGTCAGAGGATGACATATACCCTGCATGCTTCCTTGCCAATCACCAAGGTCATGATTGGATTTAGGTCCATCATGTTAGATTCCATCATCTCTAAGTACGCAGACTTATGTACATATACATATATTTTCCTCAAAGTATGGTAATCTAAATCCACCATGTCCACATTGAAATTGAAATGTTATGTATTATTAATCCTATTCACTACACATTGAAAACAATCGACGGTGAATGAAAATGAAAGTTTGCACCACGTACCAAAAACTCCATCCTTCATTAGGAAGTGCGTAAGGCTAAAGTGTTGAATTATTGCTAACTCTTCCTGCTTATCCAATAGCATTAGAAATTCCCATGGTACACACCAATATTTATATAATGCTTCACACATACAACTATACCATTTATCTACATGCACCTTATGGGAGTTACTAATCCCTTCGTCACGAGTGAAGTTAGAAAATTTGTTTTCCGGTGATTCATCTTCAAGAGGATGTTTCCACATGTTACCTGCTAGGCCATCTAGAACTCCAATTTCCTAGAATAGTATGAAGAGGAGGATTGATCCCCATATTTAGTTTGCACCTTGGCCTCTTCCAAAATTCCTTTGGCTATATACATGGAAAATTTTATTTGGTTTTGTTCACCATTTTGTGCACGATGTGAAGGAACTTCCTATTTATCTCATTTCAACACTTAGAGGTTCCCATTTTTCAATTCACTAGTGACATGAACACTCTAATAGTGGGGTCAGTAATCTTTCCAATGTTGAATGTGTTTTCCCCCTCTCGTATTGCAATAATGTGGTTGTTTCATCAATCTTTGGGTCATCTTGAAATTCCATATCTAATTCTTCTCTTGTGTCATGTAAACTTGTAACTTTGTTAATTATCCTAGCAGTCAACCTCATCTTTCTTCTCGTAAAGTAAAATTAGTCCTCATATATGTGCAACATGAGCCATTGGAACAAGTGTGTGAGCCTTCCAAAGTAAGGAAACTCAAATAGATAAATTACTCCCACTTCCTCTAGGGTTCAACACATGGAGTCATCCAATATCACCTACCCTTCAATGGTCTTTTTTCCTAGCTCATGTAACATATACTTGTTTATGGCCTCCTTGTACCCCTACGCTTGATGGTTCTACTCGCTAATCTTACAAATTTGAAGCTTTGATTCCCATGGCTTCCCAATGATCACTTAAGGTGGATATTACATCTCTGACAACCAATCCTCAAGTGCCTCATCAAAATTATTATTCTTATCATTCAGTGCTCACCTTGGTGCCATTGTTTGCATTCTCAACTTCCTCAACATTCAAATTGATGTGATGCATGCCCTAGGTGCCACAATCTCAACACCCTACTTGCTTGAATTATATAATTCATCTTTCTTACCCCGTATACCTGTTTATCCAACTTTGTGGCCAAATGTAATCCTAGCTTTGTAAACCCATTACCTAACTCTACAAACCCTAGCATTTTATCTTCGTCAGTGAACCTTCAACTAGCTACTAATTCTCACAAGGAGCTCTTCAAATTCAAGGTTTGTGTGCTTACTCACTTAGCTCTAGTTCACATCAACTCTCTAGTTTGTTTATCACACTTAGCTTTTTTCTTCATACTTCATCACACAAGCTCTCCAAACACACAATTTTTCAAAATTAAGGTAGGAAATACTTCACCCGCACCCCTTTTATATATTTTACAATTTTATCGCATTAATTGCACTCCACCTATTACTTTAAATGTGTTAGAATGTAATATTAAGTGTTGATAAACCTTAATTTTTAATTAAATAATTAGGAATAATTATATCCTTAATTATTTAATATAAACTAGGCTGTTTATGTTTAATTGATTATTATTAATCAATATTTAAATTGGGGTGCTTTTTATAAAGTCACAACCCGTCACTTAATGGTTCGTGGCCCGTGGGGTCAAATAAATATGATCATGTGGCATGATCATTTAATTCACAAGTTGGATTTTTTGAGAGAAGCGAGGAGGGAGATCTAGACTACAAAATATGTTTATCATATTAATGGAATAATCTCATTTACTATGGTTTTTACCCCTCGAGGGGTTCCACGTAAATTCATGTAACCATGTGTTATTCATTTATTACATGTTTAAATTTTTTCGTTAATGTTTGTTGCAATATATTAATTTAATTACTTAATTAATTCCTCCTCCAAACATGGTACCAGAGCTGAGTATAATATTAATTAATTAGTTAATTAACCAATCAAGTGTATTAGTTGGGTTAGTTGGGTAGTTTGAAAGTGTATGTTAAATACCCCCCTCCCTCTTTCCCTCAGAACATTATGCAAGTCAAAAAATATTTCAAACCTTCTAAATTTATTTACGAGTGATTAAATCTCCTTCTCCGGTGAAAGATTTCTCATGACCTACAAATAAAGGTAAGTGTGAATTTAGTTTGAAATATTTTATTATTTGTTTATAGTTTCTAAATTGTGTGCAGGTGAAAATATAAAACCTTGGGTTAAAATCAAATATACAAGGGAGACAAAAAGCCATGAATATATGAAATAAATTTTTCCTATTAGCTCAAGTTTTACTCCTGCCCCCCAGTGTCCTGGTGTGACCCTGGTAAATTTTTATTTGCATTTCAACTATAGTTTTTGAAAAAAAATTACCTATGTTCAAAGACCAGTTAAAATAGTAAGTTTGCATTCAAATCTTAAAACTATAGTATATAATATTAATGATAATGTTTAATATTACACTATAAGCTATAGTTTAAAAATCTATAAACTATACTATAAAAACTATACTTTATATTCATTATAACCTATACCCTATATTCTATGTTGTGTGTGGCCCCATTTAAAATTAGAACATCCCTTTGTTTCCCATGTGGTGACCTATGTGTTCCCCCTCACCTACTCCAATAATATTGTGGCAATTGCACCCCTTTCACCCTTTGGCTGACCACCTCTGTGCAGCTACCAACTGTGTTATGTCTAACTGCCGCAACATTTTTTTACATTGGCACTTTAGTCCCACATCGATTGTGGATGGCATGGAGGAAGGGTGTTTAACCCAGGATGGTAGAAAATAGCAATTTGAATTCAGTCACACATTAGATTTTTTTAGAGCCCTATGAATCGGTTGTGACTCACCACATTAGCTCGATGGTGTGTTTGGTTACATTAACTCGATTAGTAGAAATGAAAAGGGAGGGTGAGCCCTCTTGGATTGACCCTTACCTAATGAGTTGGCATAAGTACTTGTGAGCTGTTTGGAAAGATTAATAAATTATCTCCAAACTCATATCAACATGTAGCTCACTTAGCTCGGACCCAACTCGACCAACTCAGACCCAGCTTGGCCACTAGCTTGGCCTATCTAAACCCTTCAATGGAGCTAAGCTCCATTTTTTATATAAATATAATATATTGTTTCATTAATCATTTTATTAAATTATTTTTTCCTATAAAATATTGGAAATTTTAAAAAGTTTTGATTTGTATTAGATGAGGAAAGTTTGTTTGAGAAATAATGCATTGTTTTTAACGACGATCAAGTAAGTCATTTTCTTACAAAACTAAAACTAAAAAATATCACTTACATTTCAAAAAAAATTCCTTAGAGTAAAATTAATATGTTGTGTGTCTATAATATTTTCTTGAAAGGTCTAATTTCGACGTGAATAAGGAAAATCCATCGAAATATGGATGGCGTAATGTGAACAATGATAGGGGGAATTTTTAACTGCTATTACTAAAAACCTCATTGTTCTCATTTTTTGAAATTGTTTAAGTAAAAATGGGATCTAATCATTTTACAATTAATAAATCATAGATGTGGAATGGATCTAATTATAGCATTTAGAAGATAAGATTGAAGGTGGAATTCATGGTTTGCAAGCTCTGGATGGTCGTAAATAGTACAAAGAAATATTTGATTGGAAGACAAGTGACAATGGACAATGCAATTGCATATCGACAGAAGGTACAAGAAGAAATGTCCATTATATTGTGGAGTGTACATGATGAATTAATTATTCACATCAAGAATCAGGAAAGTTGGAGTGAGGTTTGGATGAAACTAGAATCAATGCATGAAGCTAGGAGTTTATAGAAATTATAAAGTTGATTCTTGAATTGATGATGACTCTCATGAAGGGAGGTGAAAAAGTAGTTAACTTTCTAGAAAAAAATAAAGACATTAAATATCAATTAGATGGATGTAGCAATAACTTAATTCATGATAAAATGTTATATTTCATTATTCAAATAAACATCTATGAAAGGTTTAGGAATTTCATTTCAATTATGAATTCTAAATACGAAACTGAGCAAGACATTCCTGATCTACCTACTCTGAGTGCTCTCCTGATCTAGGAAGCGAAAGTTATGACTAATTTTGATTTAAAAGATAATGCCACTCAAAAATCTTTTTTTTTTCTAGGCTTAACAAGAATAAAAAACTAAACGTTAAACCACCTAGTAAAGAAAAGAAACTTAGAAATTTGAGATTTAGTTTTGATGGAGATTATTATAATTGTGATAAATTTGGTCACAAGAAAGAAGACTGTAGAGTAAAAAGCATAACAATTTTTTTTTTAAAAAAAGTGGAATAAAACAAATAAAAATAAAAATGAGAATAATCATAAATCTAATGTAGTTACTCTATAAAATACACCTGTCACTACTAATAAAAAACAAATGTTTTCTTTTTAAATTTGTGTTTGGTATTGAACTAAAAAAGAATTTGCTTTCATTCACAGTTAACTCAAAATAACTATAATGTAATATTGTTGAAAGTTAAATATTTGATATCACTATAGCTGAAGGCATACAAAAGAATAGATTATATGTGTTTAAAGGTTTTTCTTCAGCTTCTTGGTTTTCTACTCAAAAATAAATTTTTTGTTCAATTGTGGCATGAAAGACTAGATCGTTTTCAAGGAGCATGTACGACATTTATTGGCTTAACCTAGTTTATAATTTGTTACCTAACTTTCATGAAATGTGTGAAGGGTGATCACGTAGTGAGCTATCAACAAAAAGCCTTCCTCGGTCCTTTTTTGAACCAACTCCACACAATTCATGGAATTTTTAGAGGATATTTAAAAATTCCTAAATGGTTCAGTGTATGCTGTGATTATTCTTGCATGATATGGTTATTTTTTTAAGATGCATTATTTATCTGTCTTATCACAATTTTAAAAGCTTAGAATATATAATGAATATATATATATATATATATATATATATATATATATATATATATATATATATATATATATATATATATATATATATATATATATATATATATATATATATATATATGATTATTAATAAAACATTAGTATGTGATTACTAACCATATTATTATATGCATATCGAAGGAAACTTAGGGATGCCTTTATGTTTGTATTGGAGACATCCAATATTGATTCCATCTAATATATATTTTACAAGATTAATATGTTGAAATTTTTCAACATATTAATACTATAACATGGTTATTTTTTAAGCATATTGTTATTTAAGTTGTTATACAACTTGTATTTAACCTATCAATGTAATTTTTATAGATGGTTAAAAGTGAAATCAATAATGATTTATATTATGCTTATTATGATGTCTATATGGATATTATGACTCTAACTATGCTGATGTTGTGTTAGATATAAAATATACAACTAGATATGTATTTAAGTATTTGGTACATGTATAATTATTTGGATTAGTACAAAGAAGCCAATAGTATCCATATCTTCTACTAAGCCAGAGTATAGAAGTGAAACGAAAGAATCAAAAGAAGCTATGTGGCTTAAGCAGCTGTTGGAAGAGATGCACATGCAAGGTAAAGGAAGTACTCCTCTTCTATTTGATAGTCAGAGTTGCATTGATCTTACTAAGAATCCTATTCAACATTAGAGAATGAAGCATATAGAGGTTCAAATGCATTTTATCCAAGAGAAAGTTTTATGCGGTTATATAGATCTCCAGTAAGACTGAAGATCAAGTTGTATATATGTTTATAAAGTCATTGTGTGTTGTAAAGTTTTGCAAGTTTCATACAACGTTTTTCCTTTTAGAGTTTCCATTTAGGGGGAATGTGCATGGAAATTTCACCTCCTAATGGCTGACTTATTGTTATATCCTTCTCCTCTATACTTTTGCTCCATTGTAAAGCATTGTAAAAATACCCTCTTATGATCTTTGTAAACTTGTCACTCTAAGTTTATAATGTACAATCCAATCTGTTGCATCTATTGTAAAGGAGTTCATTATGTTATAAAAGGCCCCTAGAGATGCTTGTTGAGATTTTTTCCATGAGAAATTGTGAGATGTAGTCTCACAAATCATGCTTAGCCTAAATCATTCACTACTGTTTTATGGATTCCAAATCCTTTTATACCAAAAGGTAAGATGAAAATGATGGTGTCTAAATCCTTCAAATGTGATATGCTAGCATAAACCTTCACTATGGTTTATGGATTTGTAAATTATGTTTTATAAATAGGTAATGTTGGCATATGTTCCCCACTTAATATTAAGGGGGAGTGTTCGAACATATTAAGTAATGATAAAACTTAATTTATAATTAAATAATTAGGAATAGTTATATTCTTAATTATTCAATAGAAAATAGGTTTTTTATGTTTAATTGATTATTATTAATCAATATTTAAATCAGGGTGCTTTTTATAAAGTCACAACCCATCACTTAATGGTTCATGACCCGTGGGGTCAAATAAATATGATCATGTGGCATGATCATTTAATTCACATGGTGGATTTTTGGAGAGAAGTGAGGAGGGAGATCTGGACTATAAATCATGTTTCTCAGATTAATGGAATAATCTCATTCACCATGGTTTTTATCCCTTGAGGGTTTTCCAAGTAAATCCATGTCACTATTTGTTATTTATTTATTGGATGTTTAAATGTTTTCATTAATGTTTGTTGAAATATATTAATTTAATCGGTTAATTAATTTCTCATCCAAACAAAATGTTTTTTTTTATTTTTCATGTTCTTTTTCTTTCGCACATATTTGTCATAACCTTCAGGCATGCCAGTGCTTCCCAGGTTGTAGAACCTCTTGCACGTACCTTCTTGTGCCACACATATTCTTACTATGCACCAATTTTCAGGTAGTCTATCTTTTTGTTGCATCTCTCACATTATACTACACAACCATCCCTTCTCATGGTTTCCAATATAAAAATTGTATATACCTTCAATAGCTATTTTTAAACACCTTTGTACCATATCCATCCATTCATAGCACCAACTCTTTCATTGTTTCACACACTAAAATATTTTTCCAGGTGCACACCTGTCCTTTCTTCCCCGTGATTCTATCTCATACCAATGCGCACACACTAAACAAATTATTAGGAAGTACCAATGTCACATTTTATCTTTTGTGCACTTGCATCTACTTCACCCCACACTTAAATTATGTTTTGTCCTATCTACATCATTGTAACATAAAGTAATCATATCTTGCATACGAACATACTTATTAAAACAAAGAAAATAAAAACAAAACAAAAAGGGAAATCTAATCCAAGATGGAAATACTACCTTATTACAAACACAAAAGAAGCTTATTTATAGTAGGGCTTCAAACTACTCCCATTGAAGTAACTGGGAATCATAGTGTCATCCAAGGCTTGTAAATGACACATGCCTAATTCTAATATCTTAGTTACTGCAAAATGGTCCCAACCAATACACTTTCAGTTTTCTAGGATGACACACAAACTTAGAGTCATACAAGAACAACATATTCCCTACTACAAAGGACTTGTTCTTTATATGCCTATGAAGCCAAACCTTTTATCTATATTTATATGTCTTCTGACTCTAACACGCAATGGTGCGCCTCTCATCCAAATGCATCAATTTGTTATTGTGTTCATCTACTATTGTCTCATCATCCAATCCTCTTGCGCGCGCAATATGCAGGGAGGGTAACATAAAATCCATAAGTAAAATAGCCTTTGTACCAAACACCAATTGAAATTGTGTGGCATTATTCAACCTCTTATAAGTCATTTTATATTCCCATAGAAAATTTGATACCTTATCATCCTAATCCTTCCTTCCAACATCACATATCTTTGTTAAGGTCTGCCCCAAGATCTTGTTGAAAGCCTCATCACTTCCATTAGCCTATGTGTGATAGGGTTTTGTTTTATTGTATGTTGCCATGAAATATACCAATAATATTATGATTTTTTCATTAATAAAGTGAGTTCCCTATCACTTATAAGGCTTAAAAGACAATCATACACGTTTATGATATTTTGCCATAGAAATCTAGTTTTTGTTGATGTAGTGCAATATTTTTTAGACACAACCTCTTCCCACCGTGTTAAATAATTTGTGCATGTAATGATGTAGTGCATGCCTTTCCTACATAAAAAATTTGTGCATGCAATGGGGCATACAAAATCAGTTGTCTATCCTAAGGAAATGGTCACAAGCCTTGAAAAATGCCTTAGTATCCTTATACAACATTTCCCACCATAAACCTACTGATAAGATCTTAAAGACTATTACTTCTCTTGCATAGGGTCCTCCAATTATTCCCCCATTTGATTCCTCTATGATAAATTTGCACTAATGTTCTAGCACACATCTACACAAGAATTCATCTTTGCCAATTTTATATATGTCTCTACCAATGAGATGATAAGGAACTACATGAATAACAAGATGATTCTTTTCTAATGTCTTCATACCCTCATGTGTAAGTCTAGTATGAAAGAACACCATAATATCTTCTAAATTATTTAGTGCATGGTTTATCCTAAACAATGGAGCATCTGACATAATTTTTTATATGCTTTGTGTATCCTCTCCAGAATTAATCCTTGATAGATGAGCAAGTCTGAAATTAATTTTACCAATCTTTATAATGATTGAAAAGTCAAAATCCTAAAAGAGAAGGATCCAATGGAAAATGCACCCATGCAAATTTGGATTATTGACCAAGTACTTCAATGCCATATGATCTGTATAGAATATAAATGGTGTGTCCAATAAGTACTTCTTGAACTTAAGAAGTGCATATATCATTGAAAAATATTCATGCTCTGTAGTTATATAATTTTGTTCAACCGGTGTCATCTTTTTGCTAGAAAAACATATGGGATGATTAATATTACTTTCACCTAGTTATGCCAACACTACTCCAATAGTGGTACCAGATGCATCTACATGCACATGAAAATGCTTGTTCCAAGAAGGGAAGAGTAAGATAGGTGCAATGGCTAGATTCTCCTTTAGGTCTCAAAATCATGTTGTTGTGCATCACCCCAGTAGAATTTTCTCTTGGATTTCAACAAATCCTCTTGTACCACAAAAATATTATCATGTCCCTTAATAATCTTTCTATAATAGCTAGTGTTCCTAAGGAATTTGTGCACTTCAATCTGATTAGTTGGATCTTCCAGCCCTGAAATAACTGCAATCTTAGTTGGGTCCACCAATAAACCTTCCTTACAAATGATATGTCCAAGTAATGCACCAAAAGGAGTGGAAAAAATCACTTCTTAATGTTTAAAGAGATGTTAAGTTACCTTCATCTCTCAAGCATAAATCTCAAGTTGTCAAAATGATCTTTCACTAGCTGATAAAAAACTCAATCATCCAAGTAGACATGTAAAAACTTGTGAATAAAATCTTGGAATACTTGAACAACTATGTGTGAGAACACTGCTGGTGTATTCTTCAGTCCAAAGAGCATGACAGTGTATGAAAAAAATAACCATTCAGTTACAAAGGTGGTCTTTTTCTTGATCTTCGCACATGATCCTCTCCTGATGGAAACCTAAAAATCCATTTGTAAATGATTAGATCTCGTGACCTGCCACTCCTTCCAAGATATCTTCAGTGAATGGCATGGGAAAGGGATCTATGAAATATACAAAATTTATGTATATATAATCAACACAAGTCCTTATCCTTCTATCCTTCTTGATGTAAATCACCATGGGGATTATACACTCAAAATCCTTAATAGGCTTAACGATGTTTGACTTGAGAATTTTGTCAATTTAATATTTTACATTGATGCATAAATTGAGATTCATCTAGTAATGCCTCTTCTAAACTAGTGCATGCCCTCCTTAAAATTTATTTTCATTTCCCCTAATGATGGATGTATGCCATTCAATTCATGGTATCCCTTGGGAAACACATCTTGAAATTCATGTAGTATCTCAATTATCTTTGCAACTTTAGGTTTAGACCAATAATCTCTAATAATCACCTCCTTAGGCACATCTTCAGTCCATATTTTCTCCTTCTTGGTCTTCAAGGGTACATGGCATGCACATTCCTACTCATTTGTAGATTCCAACACCTTATGTGCACCCTTTGTGTGGTTAATATCCAAATATTAAAATTTATCATCATCTATGAGGTAGAAAATCTTTCCCTTCTTTTTTTTCTTTCTAGGTATGCACCAATTATGTCTCTTCTATTTCCACTAGAACCTCACTTGCCTCAGTATCATCATCACTAAAAATCTGAATCATAAGCTTCTTATTCTTCAAAGTATCCCCCAACGTGATGTGCCGCATAATCTGCAAGGCTTTATGAACTGGTGGTTTAGTAGAAAAATAATCAAAAGTATGAATGATAACTTCAATTAGGTTAAAACAACTTGTTGTATCCTATCTCAATTCAGCATGTACATACCAAGCATGTGCACAGTCATGTAAAGTTGATTAAAACTTGTGTACCAATAGATATGGTGGAAAATAATCTTACCCTTGCATCCAATTCCTCTCACAACTGTGAACATGTACCAGAGGAGGGATCTTTCCATCATATTTCTTTACCACTTAATGAAAATTATTTTGAACAAACCTTGTTAAGAATGCCACTCTAATCTCATGCCAACCAAGTAAACTATCTCTATGTGTAGTTCACCAATGCATTGCAATCCTATGAAAGGTGTATACCATTGTTCCTCCATCATGCACAATAATGACTCAGGATTATCCTCTCAAGTATCCTTTGGTAAGCTGGTTTTACCCAACTGACTGATTGTGCATGACCTTATCATCTTGATAATTCATCCACGCACCTTGTGTCTTACCATTTTGTATGTGTCATGGGCCCAATTTCATAGGCCACACTAATAGTATCATTGATGGACTATGTGTCTTCCTAGTGAATAAAACATTTTATTAGATGGCTCAACATTCTCATGGTCACACACCGTATGTGCATGGATTCTATTAAGATCCTCTTCATTGAATAGTTCTAGTTGAGGCACAATCTTAAAATCATCTAATGGTATCATGACATGCTCATCCTTGTTCTCAAAACTGATATATCTCTTGTTTAAATGTAACTTTACGTTATTAGTATAACATCAAAGATGACCTAAGAGCATAGGGAAGTTATCTTCTTTAACTAGCTACAACACCTCAAAGTCACCCATGAATTTGGATCCCTGTATAGTAATAGAAGCATCCTATAATACCCCAACAGGCATGGAACTTTTCTTATTATCCATATACAACACATTTGAAGATGATTGTATTGGAGGCCTTCCCATTTGTTTCCAAGCATCAAGGGTGATAACATGTACTTCCACATATTTATCAATGAGAATATTACTTACCATTCATCCATTAATCACCATATGTAGTTTGATTTCCTTGTCATATTCATGATCCTACAATGGTAAATTTGCATGTAGGATCTAGCACTCCCTTTATACACATGTGCGTAGTATCTTGTCTTGCAACCATTCTCACAATAATGGTATTATGTTCTCATGTTTGAGCATTCTACACACCTCTCTAAGATCATCAACATCCTTCTGTAGTAGCTTAGTACTTGATTTAACAAAAATACACTTATTGTAAAATGTAAACTTTGATATAAAACTGCTAAGTATAATATGACGCAAGAAAATAAACAAGTGTGTGTGAAACCATAAGCAAGAGATGTAGAAAGAATGACTTAGCTGATTTACGCTTTATCTAGAAGAGCTTTAGACTAGGAAAAATTATGAACAAGAGGTGAACAATATCGTAAATGCTCAGGAAAATTTTTGAAACCCATGGACAAGGACAGACATGGGCACCCACGGAATGGCGGGGGCAACCTGGGTGTTGGATTTTGCTAGTGGGTGTTGTGACTACACAAATAACTTTAGAAACTGAATGTGCTTAAGACTAAGGATTTTCCTAATTCCTTTTGGGCTGAAACAATAGTTATTGCTGCCTACATATTAAATAGATCTCCCACAAAATATGTAAGAAATATGACACCTCATGAGGCATGATATGGTAGCAAGCCATCAGTCAAGTATTTTAGAGTGTTTGGATGTAATGCATATGCTCATGTTCCCAATGAATTAAGGAAGAAACTTGATAAGAAAAGCATGAAATGTATTTTCATTGGTTATAGTGAAAAGTCTAAAGGATACATGTTATATGATCCTCAAACTCAAAATGTAATTATATGTATGGATGTTGTGTTTGACAAAGGTCTTCATATGGAATATACATCTACTTTTGAGATAGTTTTTGAAGTTAAAGATGTAGAAAAGGAAGAAAATAGTGATAATGAGAAAAGCCCCCTAATGAAAATAAAAATTCTTCAAGAAATTTATCAAAAGAGTAAGAAAATTGAAGAAAAGGATCACGATCATTTTAACTATTCCTTGATGACTAGAATAGAGAAAGTAAATGATCCCCAATCTTATGAAGAAGTAAAAGGAAATAAAGAGTGGGAACATACAATGCCATAAGAGTATGAATCTTTACTGAAAAATAATACATGGGAATTGAAAAAACTTCCCGAAGGTAAAAATATTGTTGGTACTGAATGGGTCTATAAGAATAAGTTTATATTTGATGGATTGATTGAAAGATTCAAAGCACGTCTTGTTGTAAAAAATATTTTCTTAAAAATAAGAGGTTGATTTTAGTGATATATTTTCTCTAGTTGTAAAAATGAATACAAGGCTTGTTCTTACTTTGGCTACTAACTTTAAAAGGTAGGTACATCAAATGGATGTAAATAATGCATTCCTCAATGACGAGCTACATGAAGATATCTACATGGAGAAACCACAAGGATTTGTGATAAGAGGAAAAGAGCATCTTGTTTATAGGTTGAAGAAATCCTTATATGGATTAAAGCAAGCACCAAGGGTATGATATCCAAAGATTGATGAGTACTTTAAACATGAAGGTTTTGTAAAAAGTCCCTCTGAACCTAATATTTATATTAAAAAGAATGATGTTAGGACAGTAGTTTTGGTTCTTTATGTGGATGAAATAATAATTACAAGTAGTCATGACATGTTAATTGATGGTAGAAAGAAAAGATAAAAGTTTGAGATGACTAATTTAGGATTTCTTCATTATTGTCTTGGCATACACATATGGAAAAAATATGACAAGATACTACTCTCTCAATACAAATATACACATGTTTTTTTGGTCAAATTTAAAATAGGAAATTATAAAGCTGCTACTACTCTAGTTGAAGTGGGAATAAAATTATCAACAAATGATGACCCAGAATATGTAGATGGCACACTATTTAAACAACTAGTGGGAAGTTTTATTTATCTGAAAATAACTAGGCATGACATTACTTACGCAGTTAGTCTAGTTTCAAGGTTCATGTCATCTCCCAAAATTCCTCATTGGAAAGTAACTAAAAGAATTTTGAGATATGTCAAAGGAACTCAAAAATTTTGAATTGAGTATTTTACAGGTTGTTATATATCTTTGATAGACTTTACAGATTATGATTGGGCTAGATGTATAGGTGATTGAAAATCTACTAAAAGTTTTTTGTTCAACATTGGATCTGGTGCTATCTCATGGTCTAGCAAAAAGTAACCAATAATTGCATTATCATCAACAGAGGTATAATATGATTTAGCATGTGCAGCTGCTCATGAAGCAATATGGTCGAGGAGAATACTTGGTGATTTACATTTTCCTCAAAATCAACCTTTAATATTATATTATGATAAAAAAGTAAAATTCAGTTGGCAAAGAATCATGTCTATCATGCAAGAACTAAACACGTGGAGATTCATCATCACTACATCAGAGAATTGATTCAAAATGATGTGATTCAACTTGTCTACCATAACACTGAGGATAAAATTATAGATATTTTCACCAAAGAATTAAGTGAAAGAGATTTTGTAAAATTTATAGATAAATTAGGGGTCAAGGAAATTATGTAAATGGGTACCTCAACATCCATAAGACCCATAGAGGTACGTGAGACCCATAAAGTGTGGGGGAATTTTTAAAAGTTTGTGTGAACATAAAAGAATAAATTTATGGGGGATTTTTAGAATAAATTAATTAAAAAGCTGAATAGTCATGGTCTGCATAGACTAAAGACAACATGATAGATCTACAACAAATATTATTTTATTACATAGACCATCTAGATGCACAAACTATATAGAACTATCCTTTTGTAACTTAGTCCTCCATTGTAATCTATAAATACTAGCTGAATGAAAACCTTAAGAAATCAATTTAGTGGAGATTTAATTGTGTGTTTGTATGCCTGATATATCAATAATTTTTGTATGTCTGATACATGCCATCCAAATGCATTAGCAATTGTACCAACTGTTACAGGGAAATCCCGATAGAGAATAAATGAGGTTTTTCTTTTTCATCTTCCATGATTTAGGAATTCTCTAACATCTTCATATATCAATCAATTTTAAATATATATTATTATGTGGATTGAATTTGTATCCTTTATTTGTGTAATTTGTTAAAAAATAAAGGAAAAAATAAAATCATAAAAAACTGAAAGTTTTACAAGAATATCCTCTTCTTAGATTTGTTTTGTTATATTTAAAAATAAGTATTATTTCATTTTATTTATTAAGTTTCTCATACCATCATTTGCTATGTGGAACGGTTAGACCTATAAATAAATTGCACTCTAAGCCTATTGTATTAAATGTATTACATGAATCCTTTATGGCCTTCTTCAAGAATACAAAACTATATGCTTGTGTGAATCTATAATATTTTGTTAATGAGGCTTTGGATCCTTTCAATAAATTGCTTGTCCCCTCAAATTTTGAGTAAATTTATAAATCCATTACACATTTTATACCAAAGAATAAATATAAATCCACGCAATATTAACCTATTATTTCATCATCTATAGAAAACCATGCAGGTATCCAATCTTAATTCGTTTACCCCTATCATTTCCTGTATTACGTGTTTATGCAGTTAGTTTTATCCTATTTGAAAGTCATTTATCATGAAAACTGGAAGACCAATGCTTGGACCAAAGGAGAAATAAGAAAAGGGATATAAAAAATAAGGGTTGAAAGAGAATAGATTTGTTCCGTAGGCTCAAATCTTCCTTCTCTCAACATGAGTGGTTTTTTAACTGTGCCTCGAGCTGCAAAACAAAAGCTTTGTATCCCTATCATTCAATCCCCAAATCAATTACAGTGCATGAGATTCATTTAACAAAATCCTCGCCATTCTCAGTATTAGTTCTAGTAGTTGTAATTATTTATTTTCCTTAATAATATAATATAGCTGTCATTTGTATGTAGACAAACACAAGTTCGAAAAATTAAGAATTAAACCTATAAAAAGCAAAAAAAAACAATTTAACGGTTTCTCTCCTCATTTATCTTTCTTATCTATAATTTTTATTATTTATAACAAAAAATTTTATCCTCTTCATCTTTTATTATTATTAATTATAATAATTAATGAAATTAACAAAAAAAAAAAATTTTGTAAATTAAAAATAAAAAAGTTGTGATTTCTATCATTTACTAAATAAATTTGCAGCTATTTATGGTAAAATACAAATCAAATAAACAGAAAAATATATCATTGAAATCACAAGAAAAACCTAATTTCATGGGTTCATGCATTTTAACACACCTGCCTTGTTGCGAAGGTTTCTTTAGCTTCCCTAGCCATGCATTTCAACATAATGTGATAAGAAAATATCCTCCTTCATCGTCCAAGGACCTCGGTTTGAACCAAATTTCACACAAGGACTCTGTCCCATTTTTTCACACCTACGAATTCAATCATATATATAAATTCTACCAGATATATAAAAATGTTGAATAGTGAGTGGTGTGGTAGCTTATTACAAGTATTTTTCTCATTAACCTATATAATCCACTACAGGACACCAAATTTAAGGGCTTATTTTCCTGGAGAAACTAATCTCATCAAAGATGAAATGAATAAATATATCTTTTTTGTAAAGGAGGAAAAACATTCTTAGATGTTTATTGCAAAATATTTCCAATAACAGAATAACAGGTTGAGCTTTTCTTCTTATGGCCATGATAAAATATTTCCATCCTAATTACTCTTGGATATTTTTTACAAATGAAATTTATAGTAATTTTGTTTCCTTCAACCATCATTTTAAGATAGTTATACTTCTTTTTACTTTGGAACTTAACCATTGTGATGCTTATAAATTAATGATATAGTGGTTCCTTATAATAATGTTCATAAATATATGCCTTGTAATCACAACTTACACATTATTAACATTTATTCCAAATAAAGAATTATTTTGGCTCTAGTAAATAAAAAATAAAATGATAAAATATGAATAAATTAAGTAGAAATAGTAACAGGCACTTACAAGGATTCCTACTCTAGTGATGATTCGCATGAGTAAATTGGGCACCAAAGCCGCTACTATCATTATCAAACTCTTTTTTTCTTACCCTAAAACATTAGAATTTAAAATGTAGAATACTAAATACAAATATTTATTGTAGTCATAAAAGGATACAAATTATAACGAACTATTGTTGGATAATAACAACTAGTTTGTTTTGATAAAGAAAATATGAAAATAGGATGAGAGAAATTGTGATAATTTATTATGAAAAATACAAACAACAAATACTCCGGGAAAAATTGTCATCTAGAAAATAGTGCCGGAGATATTGTGATCTGAAAATGGTCATACCACTTAGTTGTTAAATAAACATTAGTTTAAAAAACACTCGAACATAGACAATCTCACTATAATAACCCCTATTAGGGTAAATATTTGAACACCTTCCTTGCCACGCCTATTAAATATAAATAATACAAAAATCAATTATAATGATAGAATAAAAACTACTTTACAAAGTTACCAAATGTATTGCATTTTCAGTGACAAATCAATATAAGGCTATCCTTAATATTCTTATTTCTCTATTAGTGATAACACTATTCTAATATCAAATCAGAAATTTGGTATAGCTTCTCAAAAGTAAAAACATATAAACTTAGGTTGCACAATAAATTTGAAATGCTAGATCAATAATTCATAATGAGAGAAGTTATATACAGTGTTGTGATCTCCTATAAAATAAGAGTGAACACTTATAAACTCAACCACTCAAAATAATAGTATGAACAATTACATTCTAACTATAGAATGTAACTCTCCCATAAATCTCTCTCATGCCTCATTATCACACCAAATAATTAAAAACATGTAGCAACAACATGATTTGTTATTATAACTCATCACACCTACACACACAACATGTGAACACTAGCAAGATATTTCTAACAAAAGCACACCGGTAAACATTCTTGTGAATTACTAAAACCATACAATTATTGTAATGTAGCTATACTAATTTTAGAAACACCTTTTCTAGAAGCTCACAAATTTTTACTAAAGAAATTTCCCTCCAAAAAATCCAACAATCTTGAACCATGCTAAAACCACCCCCATGAACATTAGTAATAATCACCGAATTACAAAAGTAAATAAATAAATTATCAAGCTACAAGTGATGTTATTTTCAATGTATTACCTATAATTCTATACATGTATTTTCTTTGGCACCCCCTCCACAGTAAAGATGGTGAAAATCAATGCTTGAGTGTACTAGATCAAACAAAATCACATTTAAATAAATATACAACAAAAAATCAAAATTACTTTCAAGAAGTTATTGCAAACCCAAAAAACACTAATTTAGAAACACCTTTTCTAAAAAATCACATTTTTTAATTAAAAAAATATACCGAAAACTTGTTTGGTTTTTGAAAAAGCAGGGAATGCTATCATACACAGATAATAAGAAATGCTTATAAAAATAAAATCGACAACAATTTAGATATCAAGAAGACTTATTTATAGAAAAATCAAATATTGGAATTTGAAACTCAATACAAAAACGGAAATTCAATGATGATTATACTATTTTATAGATGATAACATCTTACAATATAACAACATAATGAAACTAGGAAAACATAAACTATGATAATCACCACCATAGTAACTCCTCTTTTGATACATATCGATCAACAATAGTAGTGTACACTCGTCCTGCATACATGACAAGAATCAACTAAGACATTGAAAGTGAAAATATAACACAAAAGACATTATAAATATAGAAGACACAAAAACACCAGGAGTTATGCTTTGTTAAATGACCAAACATATAAAATACTAGGTTGAAAGTATAATACCTATACTTAATTGTCTAAAAAATATTTTATAAATTTTATATACGTAAATTAACGGTTTAAGAGTAACAACATAACCAACGGAAAAATGTGAATATAAAAGGGTGTTGTGAGTAGTCCACATCTATTCTTTGTAACAAGTTATTCAAATTCATACAAAAGTCATTGGTTCTTTTTGGATCCAGTCTCTTCTATGATATATCTACAACATTAAATTCACATGTTATACTTTACAACATGGAAACCATTGTTATTCTCTAGTCAATTATAACGACATATAATTGATTGAAAAAATTCAATAATCGGGTTCTACATAAACATAATTTGTAGGAACATTTGAATAAAAACATTGTGTTTTAAAATTAATATAATTCAATCCTTAAAATTTTATTTGTATAGATTCCAAACTTTGAATAATGAAATAACTCATAATTATAGGATAGTTGACATCATTTCAAGAGTATGGTGTAAAAATAAAAAATTACATTTGAATATTGACCTTAACAAGTAAATCCCAAAAAATTCCAAACATTGGGGCACTTAAAATATGTTTTAAAGGGGAGGTAGTACCGATCCATACATAGAGTAATGGTGCACTTAAATAAAAAACATAATTCATGCAAACAAACATTTATTTTTTAAATAAGCTTAATTTCAATTAAAATAATTATGTTTTTCTTAATGAACAACATCATGCTTCAAAATATTTAACATTAACATTAAAAAATATAATTGAATCATGGCAAGAGCTCTATGAAATGGAATATATTAGGAAACCAAACACTTCAATACAATCAATAATCAAATTAACAGATACAAACATAAAATAAAATAATAAAAATACCAAATATGTAAGAGATGAAAAAGTAGATTTACATGGTAAAACCCTACCAGAGCTAAGGAAACATCCACAGTATAAGATATCAATATTTTATTAACTCAAGATGAACATATTACATGCAAACTCATTGTGAGATAATTTGGATCTTTACAAAGATAAATACACCTAATTGGAAAAGTATAGTTATGATTCGTCATCCTAAAAATAGAGTGGATAAATGTCATTAGGATTTCCCTTCCTAAAAATAGAATTCGGTGGAATTCGTCTTTATAGAAACAGGGCATTGACTCAATTTTTACTTCAGGGGCTTTGCCCTTGAAACCCCACTAATGGGCTCCATAACATGTCACCACTCCCTTCGACCCCTTACACAAATAGTGTAGTTCATTCCCCCCTTACACCGCCCTTCAGGAAGTGAGTTAAAGCCTCGCCACAAAGGGATCCAACATTTAACTTTGTTGTCACATACCTAACAACCTACACATGCAAATACACTTGAAAAAAAATTAGTTGATTTTTTTAGTTAAAGGATCTTCCTTAGTCAGATCCCTAACATTTTTAAGGTAATTAAAAAATGATATGATAGTAAATAAAAAATGAAAAAAAGACATTGAAAATGACTCAAAATAAGTGTTATACCTATTTGGAGGAACTCGAGAACTTGGAAAAACATGTCAGATTGAGTGATGCTGATTTTTGACAAATAGTGAGCAAATCTTACTAAAATGTAGAAAATTAAAGGATGTGAACATATGTTTAATATTACATAATATAGTTAATGAAATACAAAAAAGAAATTGGTTAATACTTGAAAGAAAAGAATACAACTGAATCCATTATAAACATAAATGCAACTCATTCATCATATTCAATATAAAACAACACATTCATCAATATAATATAAAGAAAGCATGAGTAAAAATTTGAGATGCAAGTGCATTCATATGAAAAGTGAGACACAAGGCCAATTTACTTCATAAACTATATTTATAAACAAGTTCAAATGAGCATTTTTCTTATCTAGTTGTGTCATAACCCTATACCCATATGTGCGAGTTATAGGAATCAAAATGCACAAGTTTCTCTCACCCTTCACAGTGGCTTATCATGCCAGAGTGGGAACTAAAGTGGAGTTATATTTTTTAACACATAAGATAAAAAAACATAAGGTAAATCAACAAATATGATGCAAAAACACCAACACTACTCTAAAATGCACTTATTTGTATATTAATTATCATTTACACAAGTACATAATATCCAAATGAATTACAGACTTGCACATATGTTTCATATATAACATAATTTGTCCAAAATATGACAATATACACAACTACAAAATATATTACTTACAATGAATCCCACAAGGAGTATTTATAATAGTGGGGACTTGCCCTTTACTAGTCTTCCAAAATCTATTAATAGTCCTTGAGTTACAACTATTAGTTAAACTGTTACATCATGGGTGGAAGTTAAATATAACCATTGTTTGTCATACCTATGCTTTGCATGGTGATACTTCTAGATTTTTTTTGCCTATCTTTATTCAAGTTCCCATTTTATCTAGTATTCCACCACTTTCATTTGAGTGTTCCAATCTGTAACTCGAAGTATATTCATGGCCATGTCTGTAATTGTTCATAATTGTCTTGCATGCCTTGTCTAAACTTGTCCTTACTGCATTTTATTCTATCCTTTCTTGGTGTTTCCTTTCCAACCTTCCTTAATTAGGTTCCTATTCATCTTATGCATGTGATATTTATTATCATCTTTAAGAATTGTCATTTACCCCTTTTCAAGCACTCAATTCTTAACCTTGTGTTCTTCTTACCTCTTTGCAAGTTTGTCAAGGTGCTGGTAATGGTCACAGGCCTTGCAAAACTCTATGCAATATTGATAAATGGTCTCCTGCAATTAGAATCTTCCACGCGATTGCATTTCCCGCATAGTTTCCTCCTGTAATCCCACCATGTGCTTCTTCTATTATAGCAACGTGCTCATTCTCTAGCATGCATCAGTGCAAAACCTCATCACGACCCATTTTGTATAGGTCTCCATTAATTAACATGTAAGGCGTGGCACATATAGCTAAATTCTTTTTCTCCAAGGCCTTCATCCCTTTCGACACCACACCTTCCTTTAGAAATACTACAATTTCCTCCAAATCCAAGGGCACGCACCGCAACCTAAACAGTTACACATCTGGCATAGTCTCTTCAATGCTCTACGTGTCCTCCCCTGAATCAATTCTTAACAAATGATCAAGTCCACAATTACTCTTTCCAGGATTCACAACTACTGTGAACTCAAACTCTTGAAATAATAACACCCACTGACATATGCACCCTTGTAGGACGGGCTTGTTCACCAAATATTTTAATGCCATGTGGTCAGTGTAAAATACAAAGGGAGTTGTCATCAAATAATGTATGAACTTGTGAAGCACGTAGATCATTGACAATGCTTCGCGCTCAGTCGTAGTGTAATTCTATTCTGCTGGTGTCAACTTCCTGCTTGCAAAGCATATGGGGTGATCAACAATTACCTCATCAGGCTGTACAAGCACTGCCCCAATGGCCATTCTAGAGGCATCCACATGAACATGGAAGGGCTTATCCCAAGAGGGGAAACGTAATATAGGTGCAGTGATAAGCCTATCCTTAAATGTGTCAAATGTCTTCTGCTGCACCTCTCCCCAATGAAAGGCACTTTTATGTATGAGCAACTCTTCTAAAGGTGCAACGATCTTAGCATAACCCTTGATGAACTTCCTATAGTAGTCCGCATTTCCAAGAAACCCACACATTGTGCTTTGACTAGTTGGCTCCCCCAATCCCATAATCACTGTAATTTTGGCAAGATCCACCAATAAGCCTTCTTTGCATATGATGTGTCCCAAAAGGGTCCTAAACAGGGTAGCAAATACACTCTTCTTGATGTTGAGGGATATCCTCAACTGTTGACACCTTTCAAAAATCAACCTTAGATTGTCACAATGGTCCTTGACCAGTTCATACACGGTCTAATCATCAAGGTAGACCTGAAGAAACTTGTGGATGAAGTCCTGGAAGGCCTGCACTACAATACATGAGAATACAACAAGCGCATTCTTCAACCCAAAACGCATGACCGTATAGGCAAAAATTCCCCACTCGGTGGCAAAGGTTGTATTTCTCTGGTCTTCCTTTGCAATCCTCACCTGGTGATAGCCTAAGAACCCATCCGTGAAAGAGTAGACATCAAACCCTAGCCAATCCTTCCAAGATTTCTTTAGTGAATGGGGTTGGGAAGGGATCAATGGCACATACTACATTCAGATCCATATAGCCAACACATATCCTTATCCTTCTATCCTTTTTTATACTAATCACCTTTGGACTTATCCACTTTGACTCCTCCACAACCTCTATGATACCTGATGCTATCATCTTGTCTATTTCCTCCTCGAACTTCATGCACATGTTAGGATGCATTTGGTATGGTCTCTTATGGACCGGGCGTGCACACCTTCCTTCAACTTAATTTTCGTTTCCCCCAAGAAATGGTGAACGCCTTTGAGTTCATGATACCTACGTGTAGGAATAAATCCTCAAATTCACCTAAAATATCAATGATCTTAGATACTTCATTCTCTAACCAATAATCTCCAATGATAGCTTCCTTGGGTTTCTACCTCTGACCCAACATTAACCTAGTTTTTGTCTTTACAGGCTCATGATAGGTGAGCATTCTTTCATCAGCACTATCCATCAATTCGTACACGAGCTTAGAGAATGGTTAACCTCCAAATTTTCCATCTCTTCACCATATATGACATAGACCATCTTTCCTTTTTATTTCTCTACACATGCGCGCTCAAATTACATCTCTTCAGTGTCTTCTTCCTCAAAGCATGCCTCCAGGCCAGGTTCACCTAGTAACTCCAGTAGCCTATCTTCTGCCATGACACTATCCCCCATCGTAAGGGGCTTGATCTCTTGGAATGCCTTATCCACTGATGGTTTGGTGCTTCGATAATAAAATTCTTGGATGCGATCAGCCACTAGTTCTTTCCAATACCCTGTTTGGTGGCATGTCTCAAAGTGGATGTAGCATGTGTGCACGTACACATCCATGTAGTGTATAATACAGTTTGGTGTACCCAAAGGGATGGTGGAAAATCTTTTGCACCTCCTCTTAGATACCCTATCACATGCTTGGATGTGTAAAGAGGTGGGTTCCTTACCATGGTAGTCCTTGATGGTGGTGGGTGCATTGCTTCTAGAGAAATGAACAGAGTAGGAAATTATCACTTCACACCATTCCAAGAGATTATCCCAATG
This sequence comes from Taxus chinensis, assembly GCA_019776745.2. Lineage (NCBI taxonomy): Eukaryota > Viridiplantae > Streptophyta > Pinopsida > Cupressales > Taxaceae > Taxus > Taxus chinensis. The sequence goes on along the minus strand of CM034149.1, from coordinate 260,727,305 downwards.
CGTTGCTCACCAATGCGCGCAATAGTTCCTAGTAGGATGTAACTTAACATCCCCCTTATTTTATTTTCCTCCTTCCATTGAGCTTCCATCTTCTACAAAAAGACCTCAGGGAAGGCTCCTCCTGAGTACTTAGGTAGCTCCTTTCCTCATAGGCGCCAGACTATACATGCCTTTTTCACCTTTGTCACCGATCCTCTTAAATTCCGTCTGATCAACTCATAGGTTCCATACGCCCAATTATCACATGTTAGACTAGTGGCGTCACTTACCGACTGAGCATCCTCAAACAGGATAATTTCGTCAGTAGGATGGATTATCTCTGGATCCCTGATTGAGCACACATATATTTTATCCAGTACCTCTTCTCCTAAAGCTTCAGTATAGGGTGTTGACTTCCCATCAGCCAGGGGTATGATGACCCGTTCCTCCTAATTTTCAAAGCTTATGTACCCCTTGTTGAACCAAAGATTTGCATTGTTCTTTTAACACCATTAACACCCAAGTAGTGCTGGGAAATTCTCTTCCTCGGCGAGCACCAAGACTTCAAAGTCCCTAGTAAACTTAACTCCCTGAATGGTGATAGATGCATCCTTTAAGACACCAATGGGAATTGCCTTCATTTTGTTTTCCATATACAACACATTCAAAGATGTCTGTAATGCAGGCCTTCCCATCTAATGCCATGCATCCAAGGTGAGAACATTAAACTTTGTGCATGTGTTAATGAGGATATTACTAAAGATCCATCCATCCATGACTACATTTAACATGATCTCCCTATCATAGTCAAGGATGTGAGAGGGAAGGTTTGCATGCAAGACCTTCCTCTCATGCTCTTCTTCAGCACATGGTACCTTCTCTCTCAACTGTGATCCTAATAAGGGAATAATATTCTCTTGCCTTAGCATTTTACATACTTCCTTGACCTCATCCAGGTCATCTCTTGGCACCTCAACCTTCCTTCTTTTCTTCTCCCTCTTGGACTACTCCTTTAGACACTGGATTTACCCCTGTAAACTCCAAATGACGTCCATGGTATCTTGATATACCTCCTTTTGATGTGCAGGGTTTGGGTGCTTACCATGTACCACTTCTTCCCTTGAAACCATGTTCTTCTACCTTGGTATTTCCTTTACGCGTGTGGCCTCTGCTCTCATTGTTACCATAACAGATTCCAAACCCGCATCACGTGTCACCCATGGCATCCATTGTGTTTCCATCTTCTTAATGCTTACAATTGTAGAGCCCTTGTCTTTTTGGTGCTGTTGATTCATGTGCTCAAACAACTTAGGGCACTCCTCATACTTGTGTTTCTTCCCGCACCATGAGCATTGCAACAAGTCAGGTCACTCTCATTTGTAATGCTCTATAGACCCACAATTAAAATAGGTTCCACGTGGGAACTCACTTCTTCCTCCTCCATGGTTACCATGACCACAGAATCCTTCGCAAAATCCCCTTCCGTGCGCACCTCTATCTGCGCTCCTCATAACAGTGATCATCACCTTTAGAACTACTAGAAATGCTGGTCTGGTGCACCCCATAATCAATGGCCTCATGGATCTAGTCAATAAGCCTAAAATCCTTAGTATCATGGGTCGTAGAGGTACAAATCTTATAGTATCAAGATGCATTCTTCTGAATTACACGTTGTAACAAGGGACATCTACTTACATCATGGTCCCCATGACAAATTTCACGGTCTACTATTACGTTACATACCATCCTTCGAGGGCAACTATCCTTGACATGCCACTCCACTTCACAATCTATACACCATAAACCACTGCGAGTCTCATGGGATGAGTTTGCAAACAACTTCTCCAGCTGCTTAGCCATAGCAGCAATTTGAGCCTCTAGGAATGGGCTAACACCAGTATTAACACTTCCAATAGACTCGGTGTGCAGATCAGCTTCCAACGCCTCACGTGGGTCTGTGAAAGTTTTATGAGATAAATATCTTCTAAATGGAGTTCTCAACCCCCCAACAACATGTTGTGAAGGGTGAATGTCATATGACAATTTTGATAGAAGAGTCTTGAAGCATGCATCATACTCCCACACACTCTCTGCCATTCCCTGTTGAATCTCCTTTAGGGCGCTGATGCTCTTTTCTTCAAACTCAGGGATGTGGAATTCTGCCAAGAAGGAATTCTTTAAAGTAGTATAATCCACCACCATTTGATGAGGGTCATATATCCTATACTAGCTATGCATGCACCCTTGCAACGTCATTGCAAAATGACTAGCCTTCTACTTAGGGATTATGATCCCCTTTACGCACCATAACAACTCACACTTGTGAACATTTCTACAACATCTTCAATACCTCTGTAATCTGGAAAATGTAAAGACATCTCAAAGATGACTTGAGGGGGTGGCTAGGGCCCTTGTCCTCCTGAGCCAGAGCCTTGGTTCCCTCAAGTGTTTCCTCTGCCACCGGATCCATCAGGTCCTCTGCCTCCTGAGCCACTAGATCCTTCAAATCCACTAGGTCTTGTTCCTCCTAACCACCCAGATCCACCTGATCCACCAGGTCCTATTCCTCCTGACCCACTAGATTCACCAGATCCTGTAGTGGTTGTGCCAAGGGTCCTCAAGGTTCCACTGAACTGCATGTCGACAGTCTGTGATAATTCCCCACTACCACTAGTGTATCCCGCGCCACTCCCAAATGTGAGACCGAAGGCTTGTGTACTTGCTCATTGTCCAAAAATTCCTTTTAATACTAGAATATGCGTAGCCATAAAAGTGGGAAATGAAAAATTATATCTCCTGGGCGTAGATTTTTCACTTCCACTGATACCAACTAGGTCAACGATACTCCTTCCTTGATCTGGAAAACCAAGCACTAGGGTTTGGTCACTAGGTGGGTTGAGATACGTGCCAACAAATCTTCTCTCTCCATGCAAAAAACTGTCATTAGAAGCTGAAAGGGTCTCTCTTACGTGCTTTCCAAGATGGGATAGTACAAACTACTCAGGTTCTACATCCTCTGCATGAACCTCAACTCCTTCCCGCAACGTCTGCCTCCATAGATCCATCACACTTGTAACCTCACATTTTCTAACAATATCCCTTTTACGTGCTTCACTATACTTGAGCCACCTCTTCTCCCTTTCTTTCTTTGTTGTAATATCTGCCATCTTCCTCCACCCTAGCTTCCTCACCCAGCATTCAGAATGGTTTATCCAGCCATTGGAAATGCCTCTAAACTCATGGTCACGATCAAGATCTTTAATGCCAAAGGAATAACATGTAGAAATGATCCTCTGGGCTCCCTCAGGAACTCAAACCCAACAACTTCTGGACAATAATACATGGAAATAGCATATTCCAGAGTGTAGCTAGCTAACACTCCCTTCCACCAATGATTTAAAACACAAGTCCATGTCAAATCTGTATCTTGCAACCTTTGGTATTCCTCTTGTGTCAATACACATGATCTATAATACCAGATTGATCTAGACGCATATGCTAAGAGCCTTTCATACAGTTCAACTGGGAAGAAACATAAAAAAAATTCATACAAATCATGGGAGAAGTTCTCTTCTACCCATCTACGTGCATCAAACTCAAATCCAGTGCTGAATCTCTAAGAAAATTCATCCTCTGTGCTCTTGAACCATGATTCAACACTTTCCAAAGTTAAACGCTCTGTCATCACTCATTACATAGATCATGATGTATGACATGTCCCACTACAACTTTGAAAAGAGGTCCCGGCAACGGAACCAAGATGTAGTCATTTTTACACCCATCAAAGAACAAGGAAACCCCATGCGCGCCGACCTATCACCCAGTGGGCATTGGGTGCTCACCCAAGGCACGTATGGGCACCGAGTCTCTCCTTTATGTGATTTTAGTGGAAACATCATCTATGATCTGAGTTTAAGATATTTGAGAGGAAATAAGACATACAAGCACCATGGAGCTCAGAACGGCTTCAAGATCCTTGCAGCTTTTCCAGACAAAAAAATGCTTAACAGATTATATAACTTACACCAAAATAGAAAGGAAGTTGTACAAGCATTGATACTTAGTTCATAAACATAAATGAAAAATATCTATGAAGAAGGATGTATGCATCAGAACCATTAATGTTCATATTCACATAAACTGGTAACCTCATTACATTCATTAGGCCCATTACAGAATGGCATAGAAGGGCATACCGTAGTCATGCATTATAACTGGATTCATATAGATAGGATCTTAAAAGAAAATTTATAACCACCAAACCCTTGATACATCCTTTCCTACGCTTATTTACCTAAGCTAACAGAGTCCTTAAAGTATTTATTTAGAGCTTCGCCCTCTATCCACTTTTTTTCTTCTTATTTACTTCTACAGGTGTTTGTATATATAGCCTTCATGAACTGCCAACTCATTCTTCTACGGCCTCGTATATGTCACCAAGTGTCTAAATGTGGTCCTCCATGGGCGCATGCTCCTCCAATCCTAAGCTCACCACTCCTTACCATGATGTCCTCTAGAACCTTCTATCGCAGAGTATATTCCTTCCAAGCCACCCTGTCACCAGGCTGGTACCTTATACACTTGGGTCACATTTTTCTTGCGTCCTTCCCGATAGGTCAAAAATGGCTAAGTCACGGATTCTGCTCTGTGGGCATGCATCCCAGCTTCTACCAAGACCCTACTTGAACCCTTCCTTGCATGCCTTATCTTGAACATTTTTTTCAACCTCACATGCCTATGCACCCTTTTTGGACTTAGTTTATATTTCAGGGTCCCAACACCTCCAAAGAAGATTACACCATGAATAAAGAATGCTTAGTCATAATATATGACATAAAGAGTAAAGAAAAAAGATTCAGGGGTATAACCTCACCCCACACTAAATCTATTGTCCACCCTTGGAAAATGCTTATTATGTTTCTACAAATAATTTTTGCACCTCGTATTTCAACATATGCCCATGCGCCTACCATTTATTGATGCTTCCTAAATTATATGGCTCAATTTGTCCAAATGAGTGGCTAACTCAATAAAAAACCTTTGTAACTTTCACTCTTGTGTTAATCTTTGTATGTAGGTCATACCTTTTTTACATAATTCCGTGAACGTATTTTGTATCTCGGTTTTAGCTTGATTGGTGAGCTTCCTTAATTATGCCAAATTTTTATTTACCTTTTATTTCTTCTCTGCGGCCTCTGCGCTAACTCTTTCATATTATTCATTAACTTTTTTTGGTTAGCCTTATCAAGAGAGTCATCCTCTAGTTGGGCTTCCAAAGACATGAGCTTCTTTGTCTCTTCTTGCATGCGTGCACTTATTATCCATGTTTACTTGAAAATCACCTTTAGAAAATTATTCGTGTAAATTTCTCTTTCATTTTCCTTTCTATGTTCTCACATGGTTCATAACTCTTCCCACAAGCAAATATTACGATTTCTTGGTCATCTTTCGGTTACTTGGCCCTCTCCCTTTCATTAGAAATCTGTTCAAACAAATGAAAAATGATTTTCTCTAGTTCATCAATATTTTATCCTTCGATGAGTGGGGTTTCCTTGATGATCTTGGAATCATTGTGAAGTATTCTCTTCCCCAACGCTTTTTCTTTAGCATTCGTGTGCTCATATTTTTCCTTCAAGATCTTATTCTCATGTTACAGCTCACAATTTATTGTTTTCTTCTTTGAGATTTACTTCCAATTTGTGTGATCTAGATCTATATGTCTGTGATTCATAGATGTTGTGTTGATTTTATTGAACTACTTCCCCAACAATGTTTAGTAGATCCTAACCTGCTTGAGTTTCTGAAAGGTTATAGGTTTTTGTGAGGACTATATGATCTCCCTCCTTGGTGGGAATGGTATGTATTTTATCGCTTAGAAGATCAATTATTAGATGATTTGTATAGGTGTATAAGGATAACGATCGTGCTTTCTTCTAGTAATTTGTGGCCAAGGTTATTTTTAGGAAATTCCATAGGAACAATTATTTGATGTTCTTTCCCTTCTGGTATGCCACCCACATCTTCATCTATCTCATCATCCAAATCCTCTATTGATCTATTTTCTTTACTTAATCTTGGCTTCACCTCCTCTTCATCACCACCACTTTCTCTTTATGTGCTTTCAGTACCTCCCTTGCTTTCTCTTTCATTTCATGCCTCTTCTTCACTCCCAACTTCATCATCCACCTCAATTACTTCTTATTGGAGGTAAATCTAGTTCCTTGGAATTGAGGTGGTTTTTTTCATAGACTCTCCATAAATTTAATTGATTATGTGTGTTTCATATTTTTCCTCATGCTTTAAAGATCAGTTTGAGTCAAAGAGAAGTGTCAATTTATAATAGATCTTGTGCCTTAGCAAGATAAATGAAATGATTTAGAAAAAATGTCAAGGGATTGGTTTAGTTTACCATATTGGTTTAATTTACCATAGAGTGCAAGAACTTAGTGTTCTGTGGGTCCTCCTAACCCACAAAACAAAGGAGCGTCAATTAGACTTAGGCGGGTTTTAATTAAATCCACAGGAAGCAATTAAAATCCGCACAACAAAGAATATCCAAGGGAAATTGAAAAAACACAACCAATGAAAGGCCAACATGTGGTGGGATTCTGGGGATCCTTATTGCTTTTGGGATTTGGAAGGAATCAAGTCTCAGGATGAGTTGCAATTCATAAAGCTTCCAGGTTTGGGTTTGGGTTAGGGAAGGTTAAGGAAACATGGTGGAATCAAATGATAACACATGCCAAAATCTTAAGCGTCAAAGACAGGGAACGTCTTAGAATTCTGGCAGTCTTTGAGAAGATGAGCTCTGATAGACCTCGAGTTCATAGAATGACCCAAGTTTTATAAAGTTTCAGGTTCGGAAAGTCAAGGGAGGTCAAGGCATGATATATGGAAACTTTTTTTGGAAGCCAAAATTTCTAAGTCCCCCAAAAGGAAAAGGTTTCGATGTAAAGGAGTAACCTCAAACCAATGAAAAGAGAGCATGAAGCGAGAAATACTTATAAATTCAAGGAACATGGAGCTTTCTCATTGGCTTATGTTTCACAGTTGTCAGTCGGGAATATTTCAAAAGTAAAATGTGAAGTAAGCATGGGGCTTCCTCATTAGTTGATAGTTCATACTCTATCATAAGAGATAAAACAAGGACTGACATTGTGAAGAGAGTGGAGCTTTCTTATTGGTCATGCTTCACAATGGTTAGTCAGGGGCTATCAAAGGAATGAATTACGAAGTAATATATAGCTTTCCTATTTGATCATACTTCACCACAATCACTCAAGGTAAAGGAAAGTCTGACATTTTCTAAGAAGCGTGGTAGTTTTGTATTGGCTCGTATTTCATTAAGGAATAAACCTACCTAGAAAGGAAAGAAAAGAAGAAAATCCCAATCCCACAAGCCAATCAAAGACTTAAGCATGGTAAAATGAAAAGAAGTACATACATTGGCAGAGGCAGTCCCCGAGCTAATCAAAGGCTACCATGTGTCACATTCCTATTCATCTCGACACACAAAACTTCAAAAGGCCATATATTTTGATTCCCTACTCCAAATATTGTAAAATTTATATCATTAGAAAGGTCTTCTTGAGCTCTTCAATTTGACAACATTAAATTCAGAAATTGATGATAGTTGGTGGGAGAAAAAGTAGAAAACGTATTTTGCATTCAAGATGCAGTCCCATTTTGGTCAACCACCTATATTAATGAATTATGGTGTCTGTTTCTTCTCTAAACACATAAGACATAAGGAATGAATGATTTGGAAGGCAACCCATGCTCCTTTGCAGGATTTTAATGCTTCTTGTTGGTGGTTGTAGAAGGAGATCATATTTTTCTTCTCTCTCTCTTTCTCATCATATATATATATATATATATATATATATATATATATATATATATATATATTGTAAAAGTATTTCATTTTCCTGAAGAGGCGGATTGGGGGTAGTTGTAGAATTTTTGATTAAAGTTTTTAGTTTTAATTTCTAGTTTCTTGTAAAACATGTGTTTTTATCCAATCTGTAAGGAAGAGATAGGGTGGCTGCATTGTATAGCCATTAACAATTTTTGATGGTATTTGTTTATGTCCCCTAGCCAAAACTTACATGAATAGATCCTCTCTATTTTGATCAAGCTATACTTTCCCATTTCTCTTGTTTGAAGGAATGAAAGAGGCAACAGTGGTTCTGTTACTATATTACATTGGATTTATTTTGTTAAGTAAGTAAGGGTATTTTTCAATTGTTGTGTTCTTCTAGTAATTGTGAGAATTTGAAGAGTAGTGTATACTTTACAATAGTTCAACTCATTTGTAAAATCCTAAAGACAATATCAATTTTAAAGATTTTTTGTTATCCCTTAAGGGTCTTTTGATGTATAAGACAAACATATCAATTTCTTTATCTCATCTCTAACTCCATGATTTATAGTTAGGATTGTGAATAATTTCGATGTCATTTGTACAAATTGAGTATCAATGAATGCGAATGTTATTTCACAGACTGTGTCAAATTAATTTTTCTTTTTAAGCATCACAGTTAAGGATGGAATTTTTCCATGGGAACATTAATATACCAAGGTCATAAAAGTAACTACTCTCTCCCCTCCAAATTTCCATTAAAAATACATAATCAATCCCACGATGTACTTCCATCCATTAATTTCTTTTTCTCCTATGTCTCTGAGTATCATTGAAAGTTCCCTTTAGATTTTATCTAGAGATTGCAAGAGCAACTGAACTTCTATTGTCTTTATTAACCTGTGTCTGGTGAGGTAAGCATAATAAATTTTTTGGGTGACAACTCATGAGAGTAAATTTTTGTTTCTGTGGCCATGTTTATCCCAAATTGATCCATCATTTAAAAAAATCAAGGGAACAAATATCCCATCTCTCCCTCTGGATTCAGGTTACCCCATGGGTCCTCTCACCCCAGTTCAAGGCAGGACCAAAAGTAGTAGGAACCGGACATCCTGTTTGTGAAGGTGCCTCTTGACCAGCTCCCAGAATTGATTCATTGAGTTTAGTGTTGAAAAAATCCCCGACTATCAATGAAAAAAAAATTCATTTTTCATCATTCTCTCAAAGCCAACCCATTAGGTTAGCTGGTCATCTCCTAGGGTGTAATTTTGGGAGCCAACAATTTTGAATGTGTTTTTGGATTAGTTTCCAACCGTGCACCTACATATTGTGGATACCATTTAGTGTTATCCTTTGCGTGGGAGTTTTGAGGGGTTTGGATTTGTTTCTATGTATCCCTTCTCTTCCCTTCCTTGTGTGATGTCCACTCTTTGAGGAACACCTCTATTTGAACTATTTATTGTTCATGCACTGAGGTTTATCTTCCCCTAAGGGTTATTTCTACTCCGTTAGGATGCTCTGTGTCCCTCTTCTTTTTGGTCTCTTTCCTTGAGATAGGGAATGTGTGTTTTCTCTCCTCTTCTTTTTGGGTTGTCTTAATTATTTGCTTGATTTTTTGTTTTTCATGCCCTACCCTATTAATGCGTCTTAATTTTTCTTTAGCACTAGACCTTTCATGCATGGGCATGAACATTTTCTCATCTAGATATTCCTCTTTTCATTCCTCAACGTTCCTTGTTTGGATGAAGATAAAAGAACAAATTCTACACCTTATTTTTGACCACAACACTCTCCATATTTGCTAGCACAAAGATATCTATCACCTTTGTTTCTTCATATGCTTCCTGAGTAGGGTTCTTGTGATTCGTGCGGAGATTATGGATAAATACATTAATCCTTAACACATCTATCATGATTATTTTATCCTATTTGACCCGATTAACAAATCACACAAAGTAACAAATGGTAAAAGCATAGGGAAACTTGGCCCATGGGGACCAATTTCCATCTACCTTCTTAAACATTTCCAAGGAATAATTCATTGCTATAGTGAGCTATCCCTCTCCTTCCGACCCCTTTGGAAGTTTTCATGGGATCGTTTGGTCTTGTTTGAATACATTTTGCAAATTCCTTAACCAATTCATGAACCACACCTTGTATACATTATTAAGTATTATGGGCGCTATGAATTGTTTGTAATTGATGGCCAGAGACTCATTTTATTTAGGGAACAACCATGTTAGTTGCCTAAATCCTTTATGAATTCTTATTTCATTGAAAACTAATAACAAGAGAATCACGCCCCAATAGAACTTGATTCTTACCTTCTCATGTGCCAACTCCATGTCTTCTACTATGTTGTTTGCAATGAATTGGGACACATTATACAATTCCCCTTGTGACATATTATGCGTGATTAATAAATATTTCTTGTTTGTCTCTATCCATCTCTCTAATCCTATTAACTTGGATGTAAGTAATCACACTGCAAATCTTGTTCTAGGGTCCTTGATATGTTCAATTGTCATTAACTTACCTACATGTTATAATTGAGGATGTTTATAATCCTTTCCACCTCCTAATCATCTTTGAGGGTTTGTGCTAAGTATTCTCCATGGGTAGTTATCCTTTTTCCCTTACTAATGAGACGACATGATATTCTCATGGGCCGACTTGGAAAGTATAAATAACATTCTCGTATGTGCGAGATCAAGTATTGGAATAATTATATAGGTTTTTTGAAGAAAGGGACATCATATAATTGATGGACCCGTATTTTATCTAGCATTTTCTTTATATTTTTATTGTAAATATTTTCCCCCTTGCTATATTGGGCACATCATCTCCTTATCTATTGTTCCATCCATCTTGTGCACAATATGGTTGCAATTTGACATCTTTGTTATTCCCACTTGTGTCTATCATTGTTTTATTCTCTCAGTTCCTTTGGGTACTACATTTTAAAATTTATAGTTTGCATATCGGGACTTTGGTCCTTCTTGGCCTTCTTGATGGAGGCCATGGCTTTCTTGGTTGTAGAAGAACTTACCCCTAATTCTCCTACTTGTACTTCCTTTAAGCAAACACTTCTTCTTCACCAGTCAAGGTTTGTGATTTAAAGAAATTTAAATCTTTATCTGAGGACTAAGATCAAATGAATATAACAATAATAAACACGACCTAACATGCAAAGTATAAGTAAGTGTGTAAAATAGGATATAAGAGTGACTTAAATTGTATTTTGAGATTTGAGATAATTTTGGGATGGGTAATAGGATGAGGAGGATACATTTGAAATGTGTATGCTCTTTCTGAGAAAATGGTATATGGAAATTATTCATATATAACTGATAAAATTGGGACATGATTGCCTTGAGTGTTGGTGATCAATTTGGGCTCTAGTGTCTTGAAAAATTCCTTGTTTACGATCTTTTTAGGATATGAAATTAGCTTCTTACTTTCACTATTTGTCACTTCAGATCTACCATAGGGTTCCTAGGCCACACCTGTTCATGCAAAACAAGCCCTAGCTACTCAAGAAAACATTATATGAAATAAATAATGCATATTCTTGAGTCGTACTAACCTCGGTGGTCACCCTAATGTGTATGTCACTGAGTACTTCACTACATTTCAAAATCTATGTAGTTATTGTGTGTGTGTGTGTGTGTGTGTGTGTGTGTGTGTGTGTGTGTGTGTGTGTGTGTGTGTGTGTGTGATTGAATTTTGTCCATTGAATCTAGGTTTACCTCATGTCATTCACACCAAGATAGTGGGATACAACTAATTTTCCCTGAAGATAAATGTGTGAGATGGAATTTAGATATAACCTCTCTTATACAATGAACAATGTAACCCAAAATGCAATCCTTGAGTGTTGCTCTTTTTCGCAAGTAGTGGATAGTAAGTGATAGTCCAAATTACCTCCTTTAGAGTAATTAGTATGTTGTGTGTGTGTGTGTGTGTGTGTGTGTGTGTGTGTGTGTGTAAAACTTACTATTTTGAAATTTTACACTTAGTGACACTAAGAAACTAACCTAAATCACAAAATATAAATTAGAAAAGACCCAAAGTTAAGTAGTAACTGAAAATTTAGAAAATAAAGTGGATTAGACAAAAACACCAAGAAGGGACACTAGTTATTGTGTGGTAGTGTCCTTACTGGGTGTTACCATCCTAAAGCCAAGAAACAAAAACATTACCAAGAATGAGGACATGGATCTTTTTTGACATGACCAAAATATATAAAATGTAAACAATAAAAGTTAAAGTCACAATCAAAATCAGTAAAAGGACTAAAAAAAGGTGTTGCTAGTGTATAATATTCACACTTGGAAATCATACATATAACAACATAATCTAGGCATAATGTAGTAGTAATAAGTTCATATTTTTGTGTGTACATATTCCCCCCTTTATAATATTTGGACAAAAAAAATAGTATAAAGGATATAAGAAGAATATACATGTAAGGGACAAAGGAGTTGTAGTTAGAGCATGTTGATAACAAGAATCACAGTGTGGAGAACCATGGATCTTCGTTTTGATCCATGCATGGTGAATGTGTTTTCACAAGAGGATTCATTGGATAGAACACGTGCTAAGGAGGTATAAGAGACTTTGAATCTTGGATTTTGAAGGAAGGGTTTGAAGTGATCAATTCTTGATCCAGTCTAAAGAGATCTATAGATTTGAGTTTCTTGTCACTAAAATATTTAGATTTGAGAATCTTGTCACAAGAGAAAGAGTGTTGGGAGAGTGATCAATTTTTTTTCTCTACCATGATGCCTCCTAAAAATTGGTTCCACCGATGCATACACAAATGAACCAAATGAAACTTTCCTACTAGTCACAACAAAACCCCTATAAAGAAGTTCAAGAAAGGAAATGATGTATCATTTCCCCCACTTAATGACTATAAGGGTGTAAAATTGGTCAAATGGAAAAGTTCTTGGTTTGATTGGCTCCCAAGTTAGGTCTTTTAGGAGAAATATTGATATTGTTAGAACATAGTCAAAGCAACTTGTACTGATTGAAACATACTATTTGATAGAACTTGATTAAGTTGACTTATTTGAAATATTGAATGACTTTCAGATTAAGTCATTTGAGGGGAAAGTAGTGAGAATTTGAGATATGTTCACACTCAAGCTTGATTGAAACTATATTTAGGAGTAATAACTTTTGTAGGATTTGAATATTACTTTGTGATTGATTGAAGGCGGGATGGAAATGCATGATGTGATAATGTATTGTATTGGATATTTTTCTTGGATCATTCTAGGAGGGGTAATAGGATGACTTCAAATATTCCCCCCCTTTCAGTAAAGGGATGAGAGGTGAGTCGTCAAACCATGAGCTGAAATAAATGGTTTGGATAGAAATTGAAGGAGTATAGAATACTGTAGTGATGAGTGATACATGGTTATATCTTGTAAAAAATCCTAACTAGGTATGCCAGTGAATAACCAATATAGTAGAAAGTACAGATACAGTTCTAATTCCACTGACGGTGCTAAAAATATATATAAACAAAGCTCAAGATATGGAGGAAACATCGATGATGAATCATCTACCGTAAAAGATAACATAATAACTATAGTGTTTTGGAGTAATAATAAGATTTTACTATAACTAATAAGGTTAGAAAAGTCAATAGGATCCTCATTTGTAAATTGGAGTATTATGATTTTGAGCTCTGAGTTGTGAGGATTCCACATGCATGAGAGGTGATCCCGACTAGATTTGAGATGGTCATAGAGGAAGTATCGAAATAGACCACAGATCAACTGGTAAGTAACACATTTTGTGAAGTATACTAGGTAGTAACAAGTGATTTTTAGGTAATTTATCATTTATCATTTTTTTTAAAATTAGGGCGTTTCTGTCTAAGATGGTGCCAACAATTTTGTCTAGTGGACGGTACCTTCTAGTTCTGGGTGATAGTGTCCATGTTGTGGGCAATACTATCCAAGGTGTTTGACGGTTCTATCCAGGGACTTGTAGGAGATTAATAGTATGTTTTTACATGGTTTGAGATGCTGAATTTGGATTTTTGTGCTTGTTTATGTTACGTAGAGAGACATACATTTGGAGGAGTTTTGTGTAGGTAGAAATTTGTCTACATTTTTGACACTAGGATTGGGGAGGATGAGTGGGATATATTTTATCATTTTGGGTTGCAAACCATCACTAGATTAGGGGATGTGACCCATAATATGCATATGATGACAACAACTTATAAGAGATAGTGTGCATACACTTGCAACTTTTGGTTTCTTCCTAGAGAGATGATGGTGACCCTTGAGGATATATATATGTGATAATATGATTACCGGTAGTAGAAGAGAGGATATAGGTGATTCCCCTAGGTGATACATGACAACAATAAAGAGTTGATAAGAAGTACTTTATAGGGTCATAAACACATATAGAGTCATGAATTATGATGGATGACATTGTGAGATCAGGTGTTTAGTGGTTGCAGAAGTTTATTACAGTAGTTTTGGCCTTGTGTGTAGTTGTTGATGGTGGAAGGGTATTGATATCCGATAGGATCCATGAGATCTGTATGGGTACTGAGCAACATGGGACTTAATATGCTTGGAGTCATTTCCTGTTGGCTCATTTGTATAGAGATTTGTACATATTTACATAATAGGATCATGACAGCGGGATTGATACTACTTCATTGTTGCATGTGTGGGACTATGATTACATAGCTGCAATGAGACTGTTCAGTGGTCCACGAGTAGATTGGGCTCGACCCAAGATTTTGGCAGCTAAATGGGCTAGTATGAGGAGTCAAGGCTTTAACACTATGATATATAGGTCAATTCTAGATTGGATGGGGTCCAATGTATTGATTTAGAGGTCGTATAGGTAGTATGGGGGATGGGCCAAGGATCATGTGGCTAAAAGATAAGTTTTCAAGGGTGGTAGAGTTCTTTTAGTATGAGTGAGTGTCATGACAATTTGACATATCATAGGATGTGCCTACAGAGCCATATATATGAGTGAATAGAAGAGAATGGTGAGGTGAAGTCTTACAAGGGCCTAGTTATGCCCACCAGGTGTAGATGAGGTGGATGCAAAGATAGTGCATGTGCGAGTAGATGATGTGGGATGTACCCCGACTTATATGTCGTGGTGGGTGGATCATTGATGGGTTCTATTATTTCCAGTGGTGGTATATACAGAAGGATACCTACTAGGTGGTCATGTAGGAGAAGGAGAGGCGATAAGAGGAAATGCACCTGCCCCTGAGGAGAATGCAATGGTAGTAACAATTGCACGATGTAAGTAGAAGTGATTGTGTTGTTTGTAATTGATACATGTGTTTTCTTAATTGTGATGATGATGTACTACTATAGGTTGTGTGTTACATGTGATGAGTATTAGAGGTTGAATGTGGATATGTCGATACACATGTTGACTTGTAATGTGCCCACAATTGTCCTCATAGGGGGCAGGGTTTTGGAGAGAGTATGTTGGTTCTTGATTTGATCCTTTGCATAAATAATGAATTTCCCATATGTTCCTTAGTTGTTGGTTCTTGGTCATATTTTATGTTACTTCCTTGAGCCTGCAGTTCCTTGTAGTACTTCACATTGTCTCAAAGATTCTTACTTGAAAAAACTGTATTATATGTGGGTCAATTGTGCATTTTGAGATAACACTTTAACGTTTTAAGTGTTTCTTGTTGGTTTTATGATTTGTAGGTTTCAGAGAGCATAGGCAAGGCCTTAACGACCTTAATGGCATAATTGAACCTTTGAAATGAAGTCCCTTTGGCTTCAAAATTTTGCTTCTGCAAAAGGAAAATTCACATGCTTATGTTCCTACAGTTGTACAAACTACAAATTTATCCCCAATAATACCCGACAGAAGATTATTCCAAGCATATGGGCGTGAATGAACCATATCAATAGTTGTGTAATTTATGCAAAATTACAAATTGCAATGACACCTAAGAGGCCCAGAAAAGGAATATTTGACGAATTTTGCAAGTATTGGGTGGGTAGTTTTTGTCGCCTCGCAGTTTGTATCTCTGTATTCTGTACGAATTTGCAAATTTATTCCTTATCTTTGAATCCTGAGCACCTCAACAGAGGACATTATTTAAAACCTTGTAACTTGTATGTTTGTAGTTCTTACGAAGCTGCCAAATGTTTCCCCACCTCCACTCTCTCATCGACCAGTACACGTGTATGGCTCACATTTAATTTTAACTGATGATCCACGTCTATGAATGTGTAAAAGGCTGAGGAACTTACGCCTTTAATGGATATGTTCGAAAATTTTCCTGAGTACCGCACTTTACACTTAGAATACAAGGTTATGAAACACTCTAGAGCCTCGAGACGAGAAAAAAATCCTAGATAATGATGACGAGCTGCGTAAAAGTGTTTCAAAGAGGAGTTAGTGTGATAACGTTCTCTTTAAGCCTGAAATTAGAAATTACAGCTATGTATGCACGGGTAAGTCCTAAAACAAGATATACTTCATTTTCCTAGTGTTTAGGGTTTGTGAGAATAATTTATTCTTTCAATACCTCTGGTTCCTATCTCCCTACCTATCAAAGAGGTTATTTTTCTTGCATTTTCTAGCATGAATATTTAGCTATTGGGAACCCCTGTCATGTCCAACCTTGTTTCTGACTTTGACAATATAACCGATACAAATATAGGGAATTCTAATCTAAATGAATTCCTTCAAATATTTCATGCACTCGAAAGAAATGAGTTTATGGCATAAATTGATGACAATGCTATCTCTTTATCTTCTACTCCCCCTTCTATTAAATACCTAAAATTAGTTTGGGTATGGGCTGAAAATTACAATCTAAAGACTAGGGAAGTGTTGGATGGGAGTGGTTCAAAAGTATTATCCTTAACCTCAGAGGCCTTTGATGGAATGTTGGGGCTTCCTGGTAGAAACAGTGTTATTGATATAACAATTGAATTGGCATAAAAATTATGGGCTACTCACAATGCCAAGCTCTCCAAGATCATGAACAATTAATGGATATTGCAACCAAGGGGATCTATACACACCCAAAATTGCATGTGCTACATTGTCAGAAAACCGTTACAAAATTCGCTAATGATGATTCAAGTCCTTTCAAGAAGGTGTTTGAGCTCCAAAACCCATTCGCAGTGTATATTTGTTGCCTAGACATCTTTACTTAGCCTTCCCATACTTTTTCTAGCTTTCTGCCTCTTTTTGCACATGTTTTGTCCTTTAGTGCCAGGACCACCACCTTGCCTAGGTGGCGGTTTTGAAACCACCGCTCAGGCAAGGTAGTGGTACTGAGACTACCACCTTGCGCAGGGTGGTGGTCATGAATGATGTTTCCAGATTCCATCATGCGTGTTTTAACATGCGACGATTCACTTAACTTCACTTTTAACATGCATCCGTGGGCCAAATTATCTAAAAATAGTTTTGATTGCTTGGTTCTCCTTCCCTCTTCTATTTTTGCATGTGCTTTAGTTACTTGAAACTGCCTCTTCTTGCCTTGTGCATGAAGGCACATCCCAACCCCAATTCTTATATATTCCATTTTTGTTTTTAAGAAAAGAGGGCCTAAGAATTTTTATGTATTTTACATTGTATTGTTGCCACAATCTTGCTAGGAATTGCATAGCCAAGCTCAGATCTCTTGTATTATCTCTCTTCTACTTGCATTGCATCTAGACTACCTTCAAGCTGCTATTGCTCAAACACCATCCTCTTGTCGCTATTCTTGCATTCCCAATCCCTTGGAATCATATGAACACTCGGAGAAATAAAGGAATAAACTGAGGAGACAAATATAGATATAACCAGATTCTCCAAAGCTCTTGCTTATCCAGGTTGGAATTGTGTTTTCTTTGCTTTATTTGTTAAATTGTCAATTTCAAATCACTAGTTTCAATTACATATCAAATAGAGTAGTAAAAATTTTCATTTCAATAGCTTAGGCAATCACAAGTAGATCAAATCATTAGAAATTTTTCTCTTTAACATTACTAGGGAAGTTGTGGGGAACAATACCTCTTTCAGGGTCATGATTTGTTCTTCACCTCTGAGGTAGGGTTTGAAGGGTTTTGATTGGATTAGGTTATTTGTTTTAGGTTAGATTCACATATTCACACAAGTAACGAGCTACATCCGGTTAATTACTTGCCTTAGTTTATTTATTAGATTAGAACGCATTGCTTGAAAATTAGAAAATATCAAAAAGATTTCCTTTGATGGATTATTTTTCTTTGATATGATATATTGTGGAAAATCCAAAAACATAGATTAGATTTCCTTCAGTAATTGGTTTTCTTATCAAGATCACTTTATTTCATTCTGTATGACCATCAACAGTCCACAACAAGAAAATACGTACAGTTGTGATCCCTTGGTCCCACAACCCAACAGGCCAGAATGGATAACTGACATTGACACCAGTTTACGTTTGACAGTATTACGCGCACCTGTAACTTTTGCTAAGAAAATAAAAGAACTAAATATGCTAAAAATCATTGCTAATCAAGCCTACGATTATTGCAATTCTCTTTATAAATAGGGTTTAATTACGCGCATGACCATACAAGGGCCACAACCTCCACAAGTCTTTGGTTGTGATCTTGAGGTCCCACAACCCAACGGGCCTGCTAACTAGTTAGACATTGACACTAGTTTGCGTACATCAATATTCAGATCTTCACCACTTCCACAAGACATTATTGCACAAATTTCCTTTTTGAACATAACAGCTGATCATGTTAAGACTTTCTGGACTAGACCAAAAAATTGCCCATATATCCCTATGGCTCCACCACGTATCTCATTCTTACTTCCATAACCTTGTCTGGAAATCCATACGAGGCAGCCATAGGTCATTTTCCACATATTCAACAACCAACGAACAAAATCTTGGTAGAGCTTGATATTGATTGGAGTCTTCGAGAAGCTATTAGATCAAACCGAGCCATCACACCACTTCAAGTTAGGAGATCATTCTTTTCCTTAAACTCACAAATCCCGATATTGCGTGTTGAGGATATAAGATTACCAAATTAGTTTGATCCCTGCCACTACAATCACATTCACATTCATTCTACACCGGCTGTCTCAGGATGACCTCGAGAGGTCGGGTGCGAAGAAGGTCACGTGTTGATTTTCTATTGTACAAATTGGTGAACCTAACGTGAAGAGCTAGTCTCTAAACATTTCCGCTTTCTTTGTCCATCCTTTACTCTACAAGTATTCTTATACCCCCCGAATATTTTGGGATATGACAAGTATGGTCAACCCATCTTGGGTTTTGACATGTAAAACTACCAAGCAAGTATACCACAACAATCACCTTCAATTTCAATGTGGGCGAATAATTGCTCAGTTTCTCAAAACCCTCTTCTTCAGGGAACCAATGTTGGTTCCTCTGTATGTATTGAGGAACTTGACCAAATAATGTGTTATGTTTGTGGAGCCTGTTTTCATGTTAGAGTGTGGTACACCTTCTATGTGTTACACTCGGGCATTTTTATGGCGGTCCCGCTCGCCAGTGAGCGGGTCAAGGGGGTTCAGGGGCGAAGCCCTCGAAGCAAATTTTCATGGGTGGTTTATTAACCCATGGGTAATGGGTAACCATTATGGGATGTTTTTGGGCCCATGGTTTTTCGGTACCCATTGTTTTGATACCCATGGTTTTTTGCCCATGGTTTTGATACCCACGGTTTTGTATCAAACTACTTAAGCAATTGTCTATTTATATGGTCTTATGCATATGATAGATAGACAAGCAAATGTATTACAGATGTGCTTTGAATTCAGGTGTGAATTCTGTAGAGTTTGTTGAGCATAACTCCAAATGGATCTGGGTATTGCATTGAGAGAGTGGAGGCTTAAATAAAATCTGAGCAAGTTATTCTTGGTGGACATAGCCCAAATTGGGTGAACCACGTTAATATTGTCTCTCTGTGTTGTGCTATTTATTCTGCACTTTTATTTGATATCTGTAATATTTTCTACATATTAGTTTCTACTGTTATGATTCTGTAAGGGATTATTTACATATATTTTATCTCTTATTTCCTAACAATTGGTATCAGAGCCTGGTTTGGTTTTCTAAAGTGTTGAATTGCAGGGAAAATTTTTTAGCTTGAGTGGGAGCTA
Organism: Taxus chinensis; assembly: GCA_019776745.2. Taxonomy (NCBI): domain Eukaryota; kingdom Viridiplantae; phylum Streptophyta; class Pinopsida; order Cupressales; family Taxaceae; genus Taxus; species Taxus chinensis. The sequence continues at coordinate 260,707,312 of CM034149.1, read as the reverse complement.
TGGCAGATGATGGAAGATCTAGGGTTGATAAATTCAACGGACAGAATTTAATTCTTTGGAAGATGCAGATGGAAGATTATCTTTATCAAAAGGATCTTTATACTCTGCTGTCTGAGAAGGTGAACAAACCCTCGAGTATGACAGATGCGGAATGGGATTTGTTGGATCGGAAGGCACTTGGAACGATCCAGTTGTGTCTTGCATCTTCGGTATTATTTAATGCTTCAAATGAAGAGACTACAAAAGAACTAATGGATGCATTAGGGAGGTTATATGAAAAACCCTCTACCTCTAATAAGATATTTTTAATGAAAAATTTGTTTAATATGAAGATTTCTGAGAATGGTTCAGTAGCAGATCATCTAAATGATTTTAATATGGTTGTAAATATGCTATCTTTGGTTATAATAGAATTTGATGAAGAAGTTAGGGCTTTATTAGTTCTATGCTCTTTACCTGAGAGTTGGAATAGCCTAGTAATGGCGGTAAGCAACTCGGTTCCTGCTAACTCAAAGTTGAAGTTTGAGGATGTTGTAGGGGTGATTCTAAGTGAGGAAATGCAAAGAAAAATCTCTGGTGAATCTTCTACTTCAGAGAATTCTTTGACAGTGGAAACTAGAGCGAGACAGAAGAATAGAGGAATCCGTAGAAAATCAAAGGATCAAGCAAGGTCAAAATCCAAAAGCAAGATAGTATGTTGGCACTGTGGAAAGTCTGGGCATGCAAAGAAGGACCGTTGGGAGCTTCGGAACAAGAAGAAACAACAGGAAGAAAACAAGGAGGCAAATGTGGCATCGGGTAATGTATGCATAGGATGCTTTGATTCTTTCTTTGCATAATATTACTGAATCTTGGGTTTTAGATTCAGGGGCTTCTTTTCATGCTACTCCACATAGGCATTATTTTGTTGATTATGTTCAAGGGGATTTTGGGCATGTTTTTCTTGGTGATGATGAGCCTTGCAGTATAGTTGGAAAAGGTTCTATTCAGGTTAAGATGCAGAATGGGAATACATGACTATTGAAGGATGTTAGACATGTGCCTACATTAAGGAGAAATTTGATATCGGAGAAGCAATTGGGAAGTGATGGTTGTATTGTGATATTTACAGCTGACTCTTGGAAGGTTACCAAGGGTGCTCTTGTGGTGGCAAGAGGTAAGAAGGTTGGAACCTTATATTTAACCATTGATAGTACTAATGATTGTACTCTTGCAGCTTCAGATGCATATACAACATCATGGCACTATAGGCTCAGTCATATGAGCCATAAGGGCATGAACATCATAAAGAAGAATTTTCCTAGATATACAGAAACAAGTTTGGATTTCTGTGAGAACTACATATATGGGAAACAGAAGCGAGTAAGGTTTCTCAAGGTTGGACCTACAAAGAAAGAGAGTAAGTTAGAGCTAGTACATTCTGATGTGTGGGGGTCAGCTCAGGTATCATCTCTTGGGGGCTCAAGTTATTATGTTACTTTTATTGATGATGTAACAAGGAAAGTTTGGGTTTATTGTATTAGAAACAAATCTAATGTATTTGATACTTTTGTTAAATGGAAAGCCTTGGTAGAGAATGAAACATGTCTTAAGTTAAAATGTCTCAGATCAGATGATGGAGGGGAGTATTGCAGTAATGAATTTGATGATTATTGTTATAAGAATGGAATCCATAGGAAAAAGATGGTTCTAGGAATCCCGTAGTAGAATGGGGTGTCAGAAAGGATGAACACGAACAATAATGGAACGTGCTAGGAGCATGAGGATACATGCATGACTGCCTCTTTATTTTTGGGCAGAAGTGGTGAGCACAACTATGTACTTGATAAACAAAGGACTCTCAAGTGCCTTGGATGGAGATATACCTGAGGAGGCTTGGTACAATAAGAAAGTCGATTACTCTTTTCTTAGAGTCTTTGGATGTGAGGTGTTTGTTCATATTGACAAGGATGATAGGACCAAGTAGAGGCTAAATCAGAAAAAATGCACTTTTCATTGGTTATGGTGGTGATGAATTTGGATTTAAATGTTGGAGTATTAAGGACAAGAAAATCATTCGGTCTAGGGATGTGGTCTTTAATGAGAAAGTCATGTATAAGAAATAGTTCCAGGAAAACAAGGAAGAATCCAAGAAAGAATATGTAGTGGTAGAGGATCTTCCGGATGGAACTGTGACCCATGAATCAGTTCAAGAACCTACTCAACAGGAACCCCAAACTCCTACAGTGAGGAGGTCTTCTAAGGTAAGAAAAGAACCTGAACGTTTTTCTCCTTCTCTTTATTATTTATTACTCACTGATAGTGGAGAGCCAGAGAGCTTTGATGAAGCAATGCAGATAGATGCCAGTAAGAAATGGGAGTAAGCCATGGATGATGAGCATAAGTCTCTCATGGAGAACCAGACTTGGGATTTGGTGAAGCTACCGGAAGAGAAAAGAGCATTGCAGAACAAGTGGGTGTACATAGTTAAAGATGAAGAAGGAGGAAAGAAAAGATATAAGGCCCGGTTAGTGGTCAAGGGGTTTGCACAGAAACAAGGTATAGATTTTGATGAGATCTTTTCTCATGTAGTAAAAATGACTTCTATTAGAACTGCTCTTGGAATAGTGGCAGCAAAAGACTTGCACTTACAATAGTTAGATGTAAAGACTGCATTTCTCCATGGTGATTTGGAGGAGGAGCTATATATGCAGTAGCCAAAAGGATATGAAGTCAAAGGTAAAGAGGAGATGGTATGAAAACTAAAGAAGAGCTCGTATGGCCTGAAACAAGCTCCACGTCAATGGTATAAGAAGTTTTATAGCTTCATGATGGAGTAAGGTTATATCAGATGTCATTCTGACCATTGCGTGTACACAAAGAAATTTGAGGATGGAAGTTATATTATCCTATGTTTGTATGTTGATGACATGCTAGTTGCAATTAAAAACATGCAGGAAATAAAAGTACTCAAGAAACAGCTAAGTGAATCCTTTGATATGAAGGATTTAGGGGTAGCCAAAAAATCCTTGGTATGAGGATAACTCGGGATAGGAAGGAACGGAAGCTGACTTTAACTCAAGAAGAGTACATTAAGAAGGTATTGGATAGGTTTAACATGGAAGATGCTAAACCACTTGGGACTCCTTTGGCAGGGCATTTTAAGTTATCAAAGGAGCAGTGTCCCAAGATAGAGCAGGAAAGAAACTAGATGTCCAAGGTACCTTACTCATCAACGGTTGGCAGTTTGATGTATGCTATGATGTGCACCAGAGCCTGATATTGTCCATGCAGTGGGAGTTGTGAGTAGATTTATGAGTGATCCAGGTAAAGAGCATTGGCAAGCAGTAAAGTGGATCCTTCGGTATTTGAGAGGGACCGTGGGGACAGTTTTGTGCTACAATGGATCAGAACACCACTTTATGTGGTTATGTAGATTTAGACATGGCTGGAGATGTTGACAGTAGGAGGAGCACGACAGGTTATATTTACACTGTAGGCGGGACAGTAGTGAGTTGGGTTTCATGACTACAAAAGCTAGTGGCTTTATCAACCACGGAGGTTGAGTATGTTGCTGCCACAAAGGCAAGCAAAGAGATGATTTGGTTATAACAATTGCTTGAGGAGTTGGGGCATAAGTAGAAGGAATGTAAGTTGCATAGTGATAGTCAGAGTGCTATACATGTAGCTAAGAACTCTACTTTCCACTCCAAGACGAAGTATATACAGTTGATATATCACTTCATCAGGACAACTTTGGAAGAAGATAAGTTGAAGTTGGAGAAGATTCATACTTGTCAGAATCCTGTAGACATGATGACCAATGTGGCCATAAGGGATAAAGTAAAGCCATATTCAGCTTTGGTTGGCCTTCGCGGATGACAGTGAAGGGTTGAGAAGCTTGCTCAGTGGAAATCAGTCTCCAAGTGGGAGATTGTTATGTTTGTGGAGCCTGTTTTCATGTTAGAGTGTGGTACACCTTCTATGTGTTACACTCAGGTATTTTTATGGCGGTCCCGCTCGCTAGTGAGTGGGTCAAGGGTGTTCGGGGGTGAAGCTCCCGAAGCAAATTTTCATGGGTGGTTTATTAACCCATGGGTAATGGGTAACCGTTATGGGTTGTTTTTGGGCCCATGGTTTTTTGGTACCCATTGTTTTGATACCCATGGTTTTTTGCCCATGGTTTTGATACCCACGATTTTGTATCAAACTGCTTAAGCAATTGTCTATTTATATGGTCTTATGTATATGATAGATAGACAAGCAAATGTATTGCAGATGTGTTTTGAATTCATGTGTGAATTCTATAGAGTTTGTTGAGCATAGCTCCAAATGGATCTGGGTATTGTATTGAGAGAGTGGAGGCTTGTAATAAAATCTAAGCAAGTGATTCTTGGTGGACGTAGCCCAAATTGGGTGAACCACATTAAATCTTGTCTCTCTATGTTGTGTTATTTAATCTGCACTTTTATTTGAGATCTGTAATATTTTCTACATATTAGTTTCTACTTTTGCAATTCTATAAGGGATTATTCCACATATTTTATCTCTTATTTCCTAACATAATGTAGACCTATCCTTACTAGCAATCAAGTTCAAACAACATGAATTTCACTAGGGAAGCAATTTCATCTCCTTGGGTGTTGTTTCAACAGCCCATTTGCATGCAGTCAGACCAACTCTCGCATCTAGATGAGAAATATTTAGCATGATATGCTCGGAGTGAACAAAAGTTCCAGAATATGAACCAAGCTTTTGATAGGTTACAAGGACAAGCTGATGTTCTAATCCAAAACAATAATGATACCCCTCCACCAACCAAGGATACCATAATCGTTAACAACCTCGGAGGGTTCAATAAAAAGCACCTAATAAAATCACCTCCCTATCAATAGGTGATGTCATCTCAACATTGATAGAGAAGGTCAAGGAGCTAAAGATTTCCCAAAATTCTCAAAATTCATACAAAGGGTAAGCACGAACTTCTCCCTACTCGCATAATTATGGACAAATACCTACTTCACAAAATCCTCCAGTTTATATGGGTACTCCAAACCCTGGAGATCTTCTTACATGAAGAGGCACCTTGGGTATGCCCCCTCACACCATGTATGGATATTTGTAATAGGAACTAGCCGAAAGTGCATTCTCAAATGCCATACCAGCCAAAAATGAAATGTTCCCTTGCTTCGTGCCTTCTATTCCATATCAAAAGGTAGTCAACCCCCGTCTGTACAGATGTATTCTAAATCTCTACAGGGGATATGTAAACCTACCCAGGTCCATATGGATAACCATAACCTATGCCATACACCCCAAAAAATGTCTATATTGTCTCATTTCAACAACCGATGCAACCTCCACCTCCCTAACAAGGATCTTCAATGGTGGAAATATACGCAATGGGGACCTATTTTGAATACCTTAAGGAGCCTCTAGACTTATCCATTTGAATAATCATGCTCCTGAGACCCTTTCCTGATCTTCCAAAATGTAAATGGGAGCGCAATCCTAATGCCCACATCAAAGCTTGCACAATGTCCATTTGAGAGTTACTCCCATGGGAAAGTTATTATGAAGATTTTCCCTAAGACGCTAGAAGGTATTTCTCTCGATTGTTAGTATAGGATATCAGAGGCTTCAATACACTCGTTCAAAAATCTTGTATCAAAATTTATTAAATATTTTTATGTGAACAAGCTATGTAGAATAGGAATCAGGGAATTCCTTCGTATCAAGCAAGAGCAAAATGATTCTTTTTCCCACTTCATTCAAAGGTGGTGACAGTTTCTCTACTCCTTTGCAAGCGCTCGAAAATAGATCAAACGGAGTTTTGTGATTTTTTCCTCCACTCTCTCACCTGCGAAACAAAGGAAGAGGTTCAAAAGTTCCCATGAAGGAGCTATGAAGAGGTGCTAGAGGGTCCTCTTCAAATTGACTAAGTAGCCATTGACAGTGGTAATAAGACTTATGGAGCTAATGGAAGGTTAGTCACCCCTAATAAAAATAACCCCAGTTACCCCAACAACATGAATAGTAACCAAGTAACAAAAATCCTCTATAGGAATATAGAGGTCATGACGGATGGGGTGACAAACCAACCTAAGATACCTACTATTGTTAATTTCTCCCAATATACGCACTTCAAACAATAATAATGACAATGACAACAATCAAAGAAATAATAACTTCTCTCCCTCAGTCAATGTTACAGATTTTAAACATCAACAAAAACAAAAACAACAAAAACCTCAACAATCAAAACACCTACATGGGACCAAACCAATATAAGGGAAAGAGTTCCCAAATCCACAACAATAAACTGTTGAACAATTTTGGATGACAATAAGGTGTAAACCAAAGGCCCTCAAGATGGAATATTTCAGTTTCCAACACAAGATCCTCTCCCCAAGACAATCAAATACATCTAAAACCCGGCATGGCGAGTAGAATATATCCCAAACAAACCACATGGAATATTTAACGATTCAAACAAAGGTATTGTAATAGGGAATCCCATGATCGTGAAGCCTTAACTTCGTTAAACCCATAAGTGGCACCTCCTCTACATGGTCACCATCAAACAATTAATTGGGGTTGGTCAAGTTAGAAACTGAACCTCAAAATAACGCTGCCACTAGAACCAAGGATTATTCTTCATAGTCTATCCCAATCTACCCGACCACATCAGATGAAATTCATGATACACTAAGCAATCTATTAGGAGCTTACAATTTGATCAAGGACTTAACTAAGACTATCTCTCAAATTTCCTTCTTGGATCTATTAAAGAATTCCCCTACTCATAGGGAGACTCTACTAGAAGCGCTAGGTCTTGGTCATTTGGCTAACTTCACCCCTCCTCCAAAATAAAAAATAAACCATCTGGAATTTGATCTCTATCCTCCAAGGAATCCTAAAAGAGATGTTGGATTTATATTCGACATCAACAAGATGCACACTGATGCTGAAATAGCTCATAGAGGCAATCTGACATTGGTTTTACAAACATGGATTTACACCAACTATGTAAAGCGTGCAATGATTGATGACGGGGTAGTAGTCAACATAGTCCCCTTCTCTTTCCTTCAAAATATAGGGTACAGAGAGACCAATTTCTCTTCGACATGAAATATGTTGAGAGGCTACGACAGCCTCAAAGCAACGTCAATCGAAACTATAGTGCTGCTAGTCACCCTTGGACCTAAGATGGTGGTAATCAAATTTTATATTATAGATCGGGAAACCAACTATAATATGATACTTAGTCATCCTTAGATTCATCGCATGGAGGTGATTCCCTCCACTTTGTTTCAGGAAGTTAGGTTCCTACATTTAAGGAAGGTATTTATGGTGTAGGGTGATCAAAAACCCTTCAACATACTCCTAGATAACTTGAAAAAGAGGCCATGGATCCACTAAGAGTTTGAGCTTCAAAAAAATCAAATAAATAAACTTGCGAGCTCAATACCAGAGGAAAATTTGGTTCCTACAATGGAATTAGAAGTCATGGGTTTGATCAAAGGCATTCCAACAGTCAAAGATGAAACATTCATCATAGACAGTATCATTGGGAACTACAACAAATATTATCAAGCTATTGTAAAAAAAATTACCCATTCTCCTTCCTTTCAATTCTATGGGCATGGGACATACCCTGGGACTTGGTTCTCTTCTGGCAAATGAGGTTTGTATGGTTGAGGTAAATGAAGTAAAGGATAAAGATTCAAAAGATGATCCAACATCCATTTTCTCTAATTAACTATTGTACTCTCCATTTTGATGTAGCCAAATTCCCTTTCTCGCGTTAGGGCAGGTGTGATTCTTACCTCTCTTGAGGGAAGGATTCTACCTTTCTCCTTCAAATTAAACTTCAACTGTACAAATAATGGGGCTGAATATGAAGCCCTTTTACTTGGTGTCATCGTGGCCAAAAGAATGGGCGATCTTAATAGTAGGGTACTGGGTGATTCACTACTTTTTGCAAATTAGGTATCTGAAGTATATGAGACTAGAGCTGAGCATTTAAAACTCTAAAAAACAATAGTGTTGAATATAACAAAGAGATTTGACTTCATATCAATCAAAGCAATTTCATGAGAGAAAAATATCCTCACAGACTCGATAGGAACTTCCTCTTCTCACTTTACTCCAAGCAGTGAGTTGGAAGAGTCAAACTTCACGGTCTCAGTTCATGTAGAACCTTTGGTTCGTAAGACACCCGTAACTCCAATATTGACATACATAGAGACTGAGAGCGATTCTATCATTATAGATCATGTTGACATTGATAAAGTAACTCTAGGATATTTAAATGCTCTCAAAAAATTACATGTTACGCATCACGAGGTTAATCTTTGTCTAATTCCACACTCTTCTTCCGATTTTGGAAATCCCATGATATAATCTTCCCCTGAGAGGGAACTCAAAAGTTGTGAGGTAGGAGAAGAGGGGGATTTAAATTTTCCTCCTGCCCCACTTGATTTTGAGGAAGGAAATGCCTCCTTAATCGAGGGAACCATTGATATAAATATCGAGACCAAGGAAGAACCAAAGATTTAAAGTTAGGGTCCTCTTTAACTCCCGGGGAGGTTGAAATACATACCCGCATTCTCAAGGAGCATAAAAATGCATTCATGTTTAACTAAAAATAAATGATGAGGAGATTACATCACACATTGTGGTGCATAATCTCATCACCAAACCTGATGCTAAGCCAATTCAGAAAAATTAAAGGCCCATGAAGTGAAAGGTGGTCCTCATGGTGAAGGAATAAGTGATGAAACTCCTCTAGGTGGGATTCATCAATCCGGGTGACTACTCACAATGGGTTTCTAGCATAGTCCCTGTTTTAAAGAAAAATGGAAAGATCTGCATCTACATAGAATTTTGGGATACAAATAAGGCTTGTCTCAAAGATGATTTCCCATTACCATCCATCGATGTTATCATTGACATGATGGCTAGTTTCGAGTTGTTGTCTCTCATGGATGGATTTTCTGGGTACAATTAGATTAGGATCTTTGAAGAGGATCAGGCAAAAAATACGTTCATAAACCCTTGGGGAACGTACTGTTATGATGTCATGTCATCTGATCTTAATAACGCTAGTGCTACGTACCAATGAGTGATGACTTATAGATTTCATGATCTTATATGTAAGATTCTAGAATCTTATGTGGATGAATTGTTGGCTAAGTCTAGAAAGTGTTACAATCACCCAGAGGTGCTTCGTATCATCCTTTCTCTCTTAATCAAATATGACATCACATTGAATACATAAAAATGTGTATTCGGTGTAATAGGAGGCAAGATTTTAGGGTACATCATATCTTCATGAGGAATTGATGTGGACCTAGCCAAAATCTAAGCTGTATTGGAAATGATTCCACCAACAGATGAGTCTAACATCAGATATTTTCTTGGAAAACTCAAGGTAATCTGAAGATTTATCCCTGACTTGACCTTTTTTATTCACCCAATCAACAATTTTTTGAATAAGGATTGTTGCATTGATTGGAAAAATGAATGCAATGAGGAATTTGAGTTGGTTAAACCATTCTTAATATCCCCTTGCATGCTTATACTGCCTAGATTATATCACCCTTTGATCTTGTACTCACGGGAAAGGGATGTTTTGTTAGCCTATATGTTGGCTCAAGAAGATGATGATAAACAAGAACATGCATTCTATTTTATTAGTCGAAAGTTTCTTGATTATGAGACACATTACACCCAGGTAAAAAAAATGCCTTCCCATAGTATTTGTGACAAAGAGTTTGAGACATTATGTGTTGAATCAAGAAATGAGGGTTATTATTAAGTCAGATAACTTGCGGACATTCCTCACATAAGGATCCTTATCTAAGAAGGTTGGGTGCTTCATAACTATGATGGGTGAGCTTGAGTTAACATTTGTTAATCATAAATATTTCAAAGGACAAATCATTACAGACTGGTTGGCTGATAATCTATTACATGGAGGCGATCTAGTAAATCTAGAATTCCCTGATGAGTGTGCATACTTCATCAAGACTAGGCCCCCCATTTCTACATGTCTATGGTATACTAACATCATTGATTTTATAATGAACCATATGTATCCAGAAGTGGAAACATCACAACAAAGAAGGCAGTTACGTGTCATTGTTGCTAAGTATGTTATTTTTTTGCAAGTGATCTATCGTAGAGCCTTTGATGGAATGTTGTTAAGATGTGTTACATAGAAGAATCCAAAAATAGTCTTTATGGATAACATAGTGGTGTATGTGGAGGCCTCTTTGGTGGCCATGCCACTACTCAAAAGATACATCGTATGGGCTACTTATGGCCCACTCTAGAGCATGACATAGTAGAATTTGTACAGAGATGCCAAGAATTCTCCCATGAAATCCACATACTAGCACAAGATCTGCAACCAATTACAACCCTGAGGTCATTTTCCATGTGGGGCCTAGATTTGATAGGGAAATTCTCCCCCTTAACAATAGATGGTCATAACTTCAAAATCATAGCCACAAAGTACTTTAGTAAATGGGTAGATGTCATGCCTCTTACAATTGTACTTGGGTTTGTGATCACCAATTTCATCTTGAACCAGATCATTTTTAGGTACGAGGTGCCATAATTCATTATCTCGGATAATGGCACATATTTAAAAAATGATGAGGTATGTGAATTGTGTGAAAATTTCAAGATAATCCATCACAAAACTTATATTTATTATCCTTAGGCCAATGGACAGGATGAGGCTACAAATAAGACATTAAAGTCCATCATCCTTAACACTATTAAGGAGAAAAAATGATATTGGCATTTAAAGCTTTTTTTGGCCTTATGGGCCTATCAAATGTTAGTTAGGACACTAACAGGGGAAAGCCACTTTTCTTTGGTATTTGGTGTGGAAGTAATTTTACCTGCTCGAGGTTGAAATATTGAGTCTCTGTATTTCGCTATAAGGAATCTTTGGAGAAGAAGGCCATCAAAAAGTGTGACTCTCTTAGTTCGAAAGTATTGATGAGGTTAGAATCAACGCTAATCAATGGCACAATGTTAACACTAACCAGATGGCTCAGAAATAAAATAAGAAGGTTTACAAGAGAAATATATGACAAAGATTTGGTCTTAAGACTTAACAATTGAATAGACAAAAATATTGGCAAAGGAAAACATTCAGACCTAAGTGGTTGGGTCCATATCGAGTAGTAGACGACTAAAAAAATGGGGCATTCTGCCTGTGTACACTAGTGGGTGAGTATTTTAATGAATATGTGAAATCTCTTCACCTGAAGAGGTATTATGCATGATCCATTAGCATTTTTATATGTGCATTACTACATCTTCATTGCAATTTCATTTTCTAGTTCATTCTGTAAAATTTGTGATCAAGGGACTTATTCTTATAACAACCTCCTAAAAGCTATTGAAAAACAATGGAAAAGCATTCAAATCATATATCTTCAAATTTTCATGGTATCATCAATTGTTTTCGAATCATTTCATCAGTTCAAATAGGATAAGACAATTTTTTTTACCATGACCATACTAAGGCCTACATACTTGTTTCTTCTTATAGTCTCTTTGTAGATTAGGTGTCTTTGCCTATAGTCTGTTCTAGAAGCTTCATGTTGTCACATATATCTCATAAAGATATCTTTGGAAGATAAGAACATGCAAACTATTTTTCCTCGATGAGTAAGTCAAATGTAAATGCACAGAAATGTTTTATTTTACACATTTCTTTTCCTTACAAACCTTTAGTATTGATCCTACATCTCTTACTGGTGATGTAGGGTTGTGAAAGGAGAGAAATTCCCTTACTTTCCTATTCTTTGTCCACAATGATGAGCCCAAGATTTCTACTGGTAGCATGGGGCAAGGTGTAGGGGGTCTCTTTGATAAAATTGAAAGTTAGAAATAATTCATTCAAATATTGTGAGATCATAAATTAAAAAACAAAGTGAGTTAGATGTCTAAAATCCCAAAAGAGTTTAAAAGCCTCAAAACCATATTTTATCAACCAAGTAGCCATCTACGGATCTATGTCTAGATAAACTAGAAAGTAAATCACATTCTAAACTATGAAGTAACTTGAGTAGGGTGAGTTTGTAGTGTCTCAGTTTGGTCCTGTCAAACCATTGTCTTTCCCTCATCATTAACATTCAACATCTTGTCCTAACATGTGCCCTTTCTAGACTCTTGGTGTTGAGCCCTTGCATCCTACTGGTTGCATGGATTTTAGAGTTGGGCAAGTAAATTTACTTATCATATCATTGTATCAGCACATTTTCTCAAACTGACATGAAGTATCCAAGATTGATTAAAGAAACTAAAGTTCAACATCGCATTGTGTTCACGCATTATCATATATCAGCATTATAAAATATAAAAATAAATTATTTTTTTATCATTTCACATCCACTGCATGCATTCTAAAAAGCATAGAAACACATGGAAATTCTAAACGTCTAGAGTACACATGATAAATAAACCAAAAGAGAGTCAACTAAGATATAATGGATTGGTGAACAAAAAATATAAGGCTATAAATATCATGTTGAGTCAAGTTTGTATACAATGCCATCATGTTCTAAGGCATGGTCAAAACACTTGTAATGAGTCCGAAATATACCAAAAAAATAATATATTGCTCGATAAAATGAAAACAAAGCAATAAACGACCCAATGGCATGTAAATCCCTATGGGATCCCTCAGATGGTGCACGGCCACATCCAGAGCTCATATTGTGGCTGTGACGATGCTGGGAATGAACCAAATGGTGTGAATACTCATGGTGGCATCCATCAGAAGTATCTGGTGTGACCATATTGTAATGAACTGGCTCAGACAATCATTAGATGCTTGACGGCTGTCCCATATTCAAGTCAATGTGAGAGTATGAATGTCATTTGACAGAGTTTTTGATTTAGTGTACTCTTTGGAATTATTCATTTGCAAAGGTGATGCCACATAAGTAGTGTTTAGGTAAGATGCTTTTAGCAGGACCACACTATAATTCTCAGGCAGATCGGCTTAGGTCTTCACCCAGGGAATCACCTAAAGTGTCTACGTGACATTCATCGAATAATCTCTCATACAATTTCTATGCTGTCTCATTCATCATGGTGAGTATGGAGATAAGAGTCATTATACTTATTTTCAGCTTGCTGTGCTTGCAACTATTTAACACAAATACTATGTAGGAACCAGACTTTATGCTTCTAAGTTGATATTAAGACGTGCACTCTTTATTAGACATACTTCGGATCTCCTGGCATACCTTGTAGAATTACAACCTATTGATGCTGAGGCTACAAGATAGCTATAGGGCCTCCATTCCAAGTTAAAGGCTAAATCTTTATTCTTTCTATTTCTATAGACATTTTCAGAAAGTAAGCTTCCCTGATAATCGAGGAAGAGTCTCTTGTGTATACCAATAATATCTCTCTGCATTTGCCTCCTCATGCGCTGCTCTAAGCATGTTATGAGTATTCTATGCCATTCAGGGTGCAACTTTCATAGTAATAAGAAATGGGTTAGTCGTTGCCATCTATTAAAGCTAGTACCCCCTCATTATCTAGATCTCCTAAAGAAATCAAACTCCTAAATAGTGGTGTGTGTGTTTCTGAGGTTTGATCCTATATTGTAATTTGTGTTTAGTTTTTAATACAATTTTTTAAGTATGGTTGTTTGATGTTGGTTTACAATTAATGATGGAGCAGCCATTTATCTAAAGTGTATGTGCTTTATGGGCATTTGGTACCTATCGATTTTTGTACCACACACTTAATTTTATATATGTGCACCTGTGTGTGTTTGTAACTACTAGTAAAGTTATTATAAATCTATTTATAATCAGAATCTTGGCATCCTAAATGGTAGTATAGTTGTGGATTCGATTACTTGATTTAGTATGTCAACATATGTGGAGGCTAAAATAACAAGGAACCTCTATTTTAAAAATTAATTGAGTCTCGACTCTACCCAGCCATATTAAAACTACACTCTTTAAAAATGGTGGAGACAACTACCACATATGGTAACCTCCTATCCCTCAAATTAACCCTAAAAAAATCTACCATGGTTTAGGGATTGACATATAACATGTCGGTTGTTTTTTTTTTAAATTTTCACTTAGCTGATGTTAGGTATCTATGACTCAAATATTTTGCACTTTAATTTGGGGCAGGTGTATGAGATCCTTTTGTGGAGCTTGGACAACCCTATTGTGTATCCATTTATTTCATATATTCCCCTTCCATAGGGGGTGATGGACTCATAAACCCACCTTTCCATAACAAGATTGAAAAGGCTTAGTGACTTCCCCTGTAATCTGAACTACACGTGTCTTCACTGCTTCACTGACAGGTAGTCACCTAAGGATGTATACTCCCAACCTGCGTATGTACAACCTATGTGCGTTGACCTCTGCATTGTCCTAGGAGTACAATTTCAGTATATAAGGGTAATCATCTCCCTTGTCCCCAATCAGTCAGGATGACAAGATGCCCATAATGAGGTCTTGTGAAAAAACAAATGATATAAATTGGAGCAGACCCCAAATTTTTTTAAAAAGAAAAATCTGATTCCCTTATTCGAATCAATTTATGGAAGGGCGGTGATGATCTCGGTTCATGTCATTATGGTACATTGCATTATCTCGGCAGAAAGTGAAAAAAATACTTTGTCAAACAGTGACAGAGAAATCAAATCCCATGTATTAGGGATCCAAAGAATGACTGGTAGACTATCCTCCATATAGTGACGGTCCACTGCATGTACAGCGCATCCAGAAACCAGAGAGTGTTTAACCAACTTTGTCTACGTCCCAATAGCTGTAAGTGACACAAACATGTGACTATTCATGGGCAACATGGGTAAGGCATGTGAAAAAGCTAGAAGTTTGCCCTCTGGCAGGATGTCCATCTTGGCCTAGGTCAACTGGTCCAAAAGTTAGAAAGAGGCTAGAAAAATCACACTGAATCTATCAGCTTTAATATGATGTACTACTTTTCTGGATTCACCAATTTCTTTTGGAAAAAGATAGACAAGAACTTGACTGATAACGTCTCCTTTTAGGATGTAAGCATTCACTAAAAACATGACAATACATGAAAAATAAAAAAAAATCAAGTGAATGCAAGTTTTGGTCATTCTGTTCATGACCACTACCGCCCAGTGAAGGACAATAATGGCTGCTATGCTCAATACTTCCCAGGCTTGGTGGCAATAAGTGGGTCCTCCCTTAACTATTTTCTTGTACACGTTGCAGTCAGTATACAGAATATATTGGAGAAAAAATGTCTTAAAGCAATAAAGGAGAAAGGATGGTAACCTGACATAACATGTGAATGCTAAGGATTGGCAGAGCCATATGTGGGTCACCTTGTACACTATCCTCCTGTAGTGATTATGAAGACATGATAAATGAATATTATCATAATTGGGTTGTAGTGATTGCTACTTGTGATGGTTTTCTTCCTCATATGTTTTATAGACTGCCTTGTCCATACTCTATATATCAACTTCAAACCTTTTTTTCCCTCTTGTTTTATTTCATGAATTCGTGTATCTACCCTTATCCTTTGCATTAACTTGAAACCTATTTGGTCTTTGTCTGATTAGGCTGTGTTCGTTGGGAGAGAAAGGTTCTGTTGTAGAAAACTTATCTCCTCTTGAACCACCTAAATTCAATTTAAAATTCCTTTGTTTATAAAGCTGTTGTATTTATTGTGTTTGTTATTTTTCTCTGTAATAATGGCAAAGGCAATCACACTTAACACGTTGTCATGGTTAAATTGAGTTTTAATTTTTTTTTAATAAAATTGAAAATTCATTTTCATTTTTATTAATTAATTAAACATTAAGAGATGCTTTCCATAGTTAGGATTTTAAGTATTTGTGTTGTTATATGTTATAATTACAAATTCACGTTGAGAAGCTCTGACTAGAAGTTGAGTACTATATGCACCTAAAATTGCATGTGCTACATTGTCGGAAAATGGTTACAAAAGTCCCTAATGATGATTCATGTCATTTCAGAAGGTGTTCAAGCTCCAAAACTCATTCATAGTATATGTTTGTAGCCTATACATCTTTACTTAGCCTTCCCGTGCTTTCTTACAGCTTCTCGCTCTTTCTGCGCATGTTTTGGCCTTCAGTGCCAGGATCGCTGCCTTGCCTAGGCAGTGGTTCTGAAACCACCACCCAAAATAGGGCGACGGTCCTGCCTACTTTTTCCAGATTCTTCACACGTGTTTTAAACATGCGACGGTTCACTTAACTTCACTTTTTGCATGCATCTGTGAGCCGAATTGTCTAAAATTAGCTTTGATTGCTTAGTTCTCCTTCCTCCTATTTTTAAATAGATTTAATGGGTTGGAACTGCTCCTTCTTGCCTTGTGCATGAAGGCACCTCCCATCCTCTATTCCTAAATATTCCATGCTTGTATTCAAGAAAAATCCTTGAGAATTTTGTGTATCTTGCATTGTATTGCTGTCATGATCTTGCTAGGAATTGCATAGCCAAGCTCAGATCTCTTGTGTTATCTCTCATCTACTTGCATTGCATCCATAATGCCTTCAAGATGTCATTGCTCAACCACCATCCTCCTACCACTATTCTTGCATTCCCAATCCCTTGGAATCATATGAACACTCGGAGAAAGAAAGGAACAAACTGAGGGGATAGATACAGATACAACCAGATTTTCCAAAGCTCTTGCTTATCCATGTTGGAATTGTGTTTTGTTTTCTTTATTTATTAAATTGTCAATTTAAAATCATTAGTTTCAATTACATATCAAATAGAGTAGTAAATTTTTTCATTTCAATAGGTTAGGAAATCACAGTAGGTCAAATCATTAGAAAGTTTTCTCTTTAACATTACCAGGGAAGTTGTGGGGAACAATAGCCCTTTTAGGGTCCTGACTTGTTCTTCACCTCTGAGGTATGGTTTGAAGGGGTTTGATTGGATTAGGTTATTTGTTTTAGGTTGGATTCACATATTCACACAAGTAACAAGATACATCTGGTTGATTACTTGTCTTTAGTTAATTATTAGATTAGAATGCATTGCTTAAAAATTAGAAAAGATAAAAAGATTTCCTTTGATGGATTAGTTTTATTTTATTGTTTTGATATGATATATTGTGGAAAATCCAAAAACATAGATTATATTTCCTTCAGTAATTAGTTTTCTTATCAAGATCACTTTATTTCATTATGTATGACCATCAACAGTCCATAACAAGAAAATACGTACAATTTTGATCCCTTAGTCCCACAACCCAACCGGCCAGAATTGATAACTGAAATTGACACCAGTTTATGTTTGAAAGTATTACACACACCTATAACTTTTGTTGAGAAAATAGAACAACTAAATATGCTAAAATTTCTGCTAATCAAGCCTACAATTATTGGACTTCTCCTAGCAACAAGGTTTGATTACGTGCATGACCATACAAGGGCCACAAGCTCCACGAGTCTTTGGTTGTGATCCTAAGGTACCACAACCCAACGATCTTGATAACTAGTTAGACATTGACACTAGTTTGCGTACATCAATATTCATATCTTCACAACTTCCGCAAGACATTATTACACAAATTTCCTTAATGAACATAGCATCTGATCATGCTAAGACTTTCTAGACTAGACCAGAAAATCACCCATAAATCCCTGTGGCTCCACCATGTCTCTCATTCTTACTTCCGTGACCTTGTCTAGAAATCCATACGAGGTGCTTGCAAGTCATTTTCCACATATTCAACAACCAACAAATAGAATCTTGGCAGAGCTTGATATTG
Source organism: Taxus chinensis (assembly GCA_019776745.2). Classification (NCBI taxonomy): domain Eukaryota; kingdom Viridiplantae; phylum Streptophyta; class Pinopsida; order Cupressales; family Taxaceae; genus Taxus; species Taxus chinensis. Next base: position 260,689,522 of record CM034149.1, on the reverse strand, counting down.
ATTGGAGTCTTCACGAAGCTATTATATCAAACCAAGCCATCACACCACTTCAAGTTAGGAGATAATTATTTGCCTTAGACTCGTAGATCCCTATATTACGTGTTGAGGATATAAGATTTCTAAATTAGCTTGATCCCTGTCACTACACTCACATTCACATTCACTATACACTGGCTGTCTCAGCATGATCTCGAGAGGTTGGGTGTGAAGAAGGTCACGTGTTGATTTTCTGGCATACAGTTTCCTCTATAAGAATCCCCAAGAAGTTAACTAGAGTATATTTCATTAAATAAGTTGGGGACATCATCAGTCTTTTAAGTATAATTGTGTCTTAACTCTACCTATTATTTTCATGATTGTATGTTTAGGTATATCTATATTATCCTTGCTTTCAAAGTACACATTCAGGAGGGAGATTTGACCAACAAATTTATCCATGAGTAAATTATTAGGATGGAAATGTAAATTCATGAAGGTTCTAAGCGTAAGAGTGAATTTTACATGACCTCTTATCTGGTGTATAATGTCATATGTCATAAGTCACTTCTTGGAATCTCAAGGGTAAAAATTTTTTTAGTTACATGGTATATGATGTATATCCATAGCTTAACTTGGAGATCCAAAAATGTTATTTAAGAAAGGATCATGATGTATTATTTTCCCTTATAATATTATTATTTAAACTGAATGGGAGTAATATAAAATTTCATCCAAGGCGATGAAGGTCATTAATGAATTTGGATGCTATTTCATTCAATTCATATTCTTTACATACATTAGGGTTAGTGGCTTCTAAGGAAATATATATATGTTTCTCGGGTATTTAGATCACAAGTGGGCTTTGCTTGAGATATCAAGACAACCTTTTGAGGTTCACAGGATCATTGCAAGCAATCATAAGAAAATTTTCAAGTTCCCAATCACTATTGGGAAGTACACATGCCCACCCTAGTTAAGGAAATGATCTTAGATGCATAAATGAATGAAGTAATCATGAAAAAGTTCCAAGCCAGACACAATTATGATATCAAATGGATAATGCAAACAGTCCTTGGTAGTTGTTATGAACATACATGACTCATTATGAGGATTATTAGATGGATTGTAGGGATTAAGAGGAGATGAGACTTATGGATTTTTCCTAAATGAATATATATTAATTTAAATATTATAAAATTCTATCTTTCCCTAAAGGCCTAAAATATGATAACATACTTATGATTAGGTATTTTATTGAGAAAAAATTATCAGCTTAGCTAGTGACACCCATTGATTAGAAGAATGTGGATCTAACCCTTTTGCATGAAAAGACAACCAATGTGATGAGAAGAACTCTTTCCTAGATCATGTACAAAGGTGTTGATTTATCTCTTCAAAACATTGTAGTATTAAGATAATAAAGAGATTCTAGGGTACTTAAAGATGATATTCCACCATTGAATAAGGGATCATCCAATTTGGATAGATTGAAGGGAAAGACACCACAATTATTTTCCAAGGGGCCAACTTCTAGGGTATTGAAAGAGTTGAGTGTAGCTACAAGTAAGATAAAAACTTTTGTGTCTCGTTTGAAAAAAAAGTAAGAAGATATGCTGATGAAGACAATGAAGGATGCACTTATCACATAGGATTATCCACTCAAAGCCATGCCCCCTCACACTTTAAAGAATAAATTATCTTCTTCTCATGAATAAGTTCATGCAATTTTAAATTATCCTATCCCTAAGGAATCAAAAAATAAAGGGAAAAGGATGAGGGGATAAATTTCACTTTGAAGATCAGGAATTGATCCAACATTAGGAAATATACTTGAGGAAGAATTTCATGAGAGGAAAGAGAGAAAAGGTTTTGACCTTTGTAAAAGAAGTACTTGTAAGAGTAATTATGCTTAGAGATGTTGTAAGCCTCGAGACAACTTTAGAGGTAGTAGAGGAGCCAAAGGTGAATGATACGACCCCATTTTTCCATCACAAGAAGTCTTTATTGTGACCACTACCCAAGAAGAGAAAGTTGAACAAGTGGAGTGTGGGTTGTAAGAGAATTCTCATGAACATGTATTTACTGACTTGTTGTAAGGTTTATGAAAATATGTGGGTGTTGTCCTTCACTTATAAGATGTCCAAGAGGTACCTTCTTAAATGGTGTCAATTGAAGAACAAGGGAAGGGCCCATTATTGTCTCAACATCTTGTCACAGAGGCATTTTCAGTAGCAGAAGAAAAGAAGTCATAGATAGAGGTACATACCACCATTTAAGTGGAAAAAAATAATCTAGTTGATCCTCTCTAATCAACATTGAAGGTTGTTGAAAGAGTGCTAACAAATCATGAAGTTTTTGAATATGTAGAAGTGGTAAAGGATTAAGAAAAAGTTGAGAAAAAAGAGGAGCCGTCCCAAGAAGTAGGTCTATCCAAAGAGCCAAAGGTTAATGTTGAGAGGGTAGGGTCTTTTTATGTAACTATCTTGCAACTGGCCCCTGTGCAAGAAAAGGAAAGTGTGGAAACCCCACAAGTACAAGTTTTTTATCCTTATGTCACCCTCTCTGATTCAGAAGCAATTTTGGTTGCTTCAGGTGCTTCAAATTACTAACCAAAAACACAAGTAGAGGGTAATATCCCAAGAGCAAGATTGTTGGGAGAAATACTCCCAAAGAGGAAGAGTGTAAAGAAAAGTTGGAGGAAATAGACTTTAAAAGTATCATCTCCTTGAGACCATCCAGGGTGCCCAAGAAAGCTAGACTCTTTATCAAATACTATAGTGGGGCCACAAGGATTATAACTCCAAAATGTGACATATTGAGGGATGCTGTTACTCCTGCTGATTACCAAATCACACAAGTCCCATTGGGGAAACCAACCAATGAGGGTCAGAAACATGAGGTTATAATTGCAATGGGAGGCCTCTTAAATTTTTTTGAAAAAGATAAAGGAAAAAATAAGCAACTGAGAGAGAAGGTTGACATCTTATCAACCTATTTACAAAAGTGGTTATAGCCTCTTGGTGAGAACAAAGAAATTATTGCTGCCATTACCCGTGATACATTTCTTATTTTTGATAATTCTAGATGTAGGGTAGAGGTAACAAATAAGGGGGAGGAGAAATTGATCAGGAAAGGAAACAAGATCCTAAAAAACATGACTAAATATTATAAGCAGGTATAAGAAAAAATTGAGGCTGTTAAGGTAAAAATTGAAAAATATCATGATGAATTAGAATATTAGGATGGAATGATTCCCAAGCTTGAAGTCATCATTATAATGAGTGATGAATTGGTGGATAAAGAAGATATTGTGCCTTTAGATTGCAGGGACAAGCAATATGCATATGATAAGTCCATAAAATTGAGGATGAACACTTTGGGAGGTTATATGAAAAAAGTCCAAGATAAGAGAGATAGAGCAAGGAAATACATTGATGATATTGATTCAAAGGTTGAGAAAATTCTCCCCATATAAGACACTAACACCCCAAGAGGTGCAAATACAAATAAGATGATTGAAATCCTTCAACAACATATTGGGGGTGAGTTAGGGTATTCTACAGATTTTAATTATGTTGGAAGCACAAACGTTGAGGGAGAGTGATTTAATTTACAATATTTTTTTTATTCACTTATACAATTTTATCCATTAACCATTAACCTTGCATCCATAAGAACATAGCCATAGAAGAGAAAATGAGAGCACATCAAAATAAGAACAAAATATGTAAGTGGGATACCCTCAAGGGGAAGAAATTTCACTGAAATACAATTTTATCAAAGTAATTAATCAAATTTAGTTGAGAAACAACTCAACAAGGAGAACTAACCCTTAGGTTTAGCGAGGCACCAACCCCACAAGGAGCACCAACCCCTAAATTTAGTAGAGCACCAACCCTATAGGGAGGCACCAACCCCCTATATGACTCAAAACCAACTAAAGCTGTCTGATTTGTTAATTGCCTCTGAAATGTTGCAACAACAACTGATGATGACACTATAAATCTCTCTTTCCTTATATCTTCTCCAAATATTCCCTTCTTACCAACTCATTCAAGAACTTCTTCAATAAGTTGATTGGGCCCTAATGACTTATCTCTCTAACATCTGCACACACACTAAAACATCATGGTACATTCTCTGCCCTCTCTAGATGGCCACAAATACCTACTTCATCTTTACACACAACCCTCTTACTCACACTTTTTCATCCATTTCCTCTCACACACAAATAAGCCCAACAAGTAGCTTATATACATGACTCATGATTCTAATTCATCTAGATCGTCCATTATAGGGAAAATATCATTAAAAAACTTAAAAAATCATAAGGACATCATACACAATACCTCTTAGGTCGGAAATAGCATCTAGAACCATCATTTCTCCATTAGGAATCAAGAAGCCCTATTACATCAAAATAACCCACTTGCCAAAACCCGATCACTTGGACTAATAATATCTTCACCAAATCTGAAGGACCACTTACAAATAATGTCTAAAACCAATATAAACCTATAGAAAATGTATACACATATTTACTATAATCTCATGCAATGACACCACCTTTAGGAGCAACCATCTTCACTAGGTGTATGACCTACAAAACCAATCCTCAAAGATGAGGCTCAAACCGACACCAAATAACTTCAACAATATAAGTATGACCCATGGATGGAAATATCGTGATCTCAGGGTCATCACCAAGTTCTCAAAAAACCACAAATCAGACTGAAGCACCACCAAAAAACCTATGCAACTAGGTCACCTAAAATTGCCCAAAATTGTCCCAAAAACAGTCTTCAAACATGAAGCTCAAACAACATCACAACACACAATCATGCAACAAAAACACGTATTCAAATAAAACTTGACCTCAAGGTTATCACCATATTATTTAGAAACCATCACTTATGTTGGAAAAAGAACATATGGAACATTTTAGTTCCAAAAATAGAGATTGTCACTTAACAATAAGAAAATCACAAACCTGCTTTCATATCTATTGAAGGTCGAACAAAATACGATCTCAAAAATTGGTCCAAAAAACATAAAAGATTCATTGCAAAATTCAAACCACACTACTGGTCCCATATTACATTAGATCAAATTCTTTGAAAATAATTCAAAGTATTCGAACAGACTTCAGACAGACTCCAAAGCTTTCAGTTCAGACTTTGAAGAAAATAAAAAAAAACTTAAGACATACTTCAAGGTACCCATGGAAGAATCCAAAGCACTCATGTCAGAATCTAAACCAATCATGTCATAATCCAAAGGATGTATTACATCAGCTGGCCAAAACTATTGGTCCCATACCAAGATAAACCATGAACTTTGGACAAACTCTAAAGCATTCAAAAAAAAATTGGGCAGACTCCGAATCATTTTGTATGAGACACCAAAACAACAAAAAAAACTCTGTTATCTTCAACTAGATTTTCTACACCTTGGTATTATTGTTCCAACTAACCTGCATACCTCTATTCATGCATTAAAAACCTCATTCTCATGCTCTCTATACTCAACTAATTGCTACATACCAGAGAACCACCATGACATACCTTCCCCCTTCATGAATGTCAAATAGGCCTCACAACCAAGCATCTTAAGCATGCTTACATCATCCATACTGACTTCCTCATGTAATTTCCACACTTTCACACCTATACTTGATCCTTAAACATACTTCATGAAACCTCAAAAACATCATTGACACCTCTACAATCCATCATGCAGACTCAAGAACCCATGCTACATCAATAAGACCAAGCAACTCAACTAGACATTACCAATCAACCTTCATTCTTTTTTACTTCATTTGACATCAATGACATCATCTAGACATCAATGACATCATCAAACTTTGACATTAATGACAACACAATGCCAACAATCTCCCCCTTTTTCATAGATGGAAAACATAAATAGCTCATTCTTCCCCTAAGGTACTCAAATTCATTCTCCCCCTACGGTACTCACACGCCATCAAATCATTATCCCCCTTTTGACATTAATGAAAAAGAATGTACTTACAACACCTTAATATTCGTCTCCTGCTTTTACATTAGGGCTCACCACTTGGGATTATAAATATCAACCAAACATAAAAAGGTTCATTTTGATCTTCTTTTTCTCTGCTTTGTCTCTTGGCAAGATAGATCCCCCTTAACATATGCATACCTTCCAAATATGACTCATATCTTAACCATACACTTCTCAGCACAAAATTGATACCAATAGGTCAATGAAAATCTACTAATAATTTAGAAATAATGAACAATTTTCTTACCTTTCAACAATATTTCTCATGCTCTATCAGCATTCTCAATTTGCAAACTGATCTTCATGACTATCATGGTTTCTTGACATCTCATTCTTCTCATGGAGCTCAAAATATATCTACATATATCCCCCTGAATTCCTAACATCTAGATACCAACAAAAATATTCTTCATCTGATATAAATTACTAAAAAAGTGAACACCTCTACTTACCCAACAACATTGTATGTAACATCCATCCTTGTCTTTATGATCCGAGAAAAAACCTTAATGAGTCCCCTTGAGTCCTTGACACCACTATCATGAATGCTAGATACCAAGTGCTACTATTTTCAAGAAGAACAAACAAACCATTTTCATACCTTGAACCAACACCTAGGACCAAAAAACTCCCCCTCAGTCCAAGCACACATATAGAACTTCTTGATACTTCATACCTTCTTAGATGAACTTAGCAACTACTTAGATCCCACTTGCTTCTTATACATAAGACATATGTCTCCTCAAACTCTATACATGAAAGAATCAACAAAAACAAGCCTTGCATACCTTGAACCTCTTATTCTCACAGCATAACTAGCCCCCCCTGAGACCAATATTTGGCTCTCAGACCTAAATAAGGTCACACAATATAGTCCAATGCCCAAACTTGCATATCTCACTCTTCAAAAATGTTAATCTCTTATTTCAATCCCATATACACCTTATAGGGGCTATCAAAATGGAATACAACTGATCAAAACATCAAATTCATAGTTTGTAATCATATTTCCTCAGCTGTCATTACAATTCCTATGAATGTAACAGTACTTTCAAGTCATTTCAAACCTTCTTGATGAATCCATGAATATGAAATAACATCATGAATGATATTGAGAAGATCAAGACATAGATATACCTTCTTGAATAATTCTTCTTGTAACATATTTTCATGAATAGAATAATACATCATACTTTGTAAACATCTTCTCAAGTATTCAATAAGCCTAGTTTTATGATCTTATAGTACATACAACAACCTTAGAACACTTTGCCCATACTTCTGAATTAATTCTAGAGAAAAAACAAATTCTACAAAAGATCATCCAAACCAAAACCAAAACACAATAAATACACAATAAAAACACATCGAATCCCTAACATATGCTCATAAGGATTCAAATGTCTGATTGTACCCCTTAAACAATGTTAATGGATTCATTTTGGTCTTCATAATCATCTAGATCTTCACATAGCTCTGAGATACAACTTCTAGGTCTTGATGCATCTTCAAGTCTTCTTAACTATCCTTCATACACTTCCTCTAGAAATGTTTTTGAAACTCATCTCTTAGAAACATGACTCCATGAATCATATTAGGACAAAAAATACATACCTCAATCATCTTAGCCAATTCTTAAAAAATGAGAAACATACCTATATAATTGTACTTGTAACTCTCAATTATCTTCACAGACCATCTTTTAGTTGTTTATCACAACTTATCTTGAGTCTTCAACAACCTTAATCAAGTTTCTCAACCTTATCAATAGTCACCGTCCCTTCTTGGAACTGAACCTTTATTTCCTCCAATGACTATCTATTTGAATTGAAAATCACATACCTTGGGACTGTATCAACTCATAAAACCTTCAAGCTCAAGCATGCATCTCTCATTCTGTAAGACTTCTTGCAAGCACAACCAGGAAATTATTCCTATTAATACCTTCAAAGGAAAACCCCAAGAAAAATCAATGCAAAACATGTTCTCTTGATCTCATCTTTTCATGATGTAAATAATACTTATCAATATAGATCTCAAAATGCCAACTCATGCATAGCCAACTATCTACCCTGACTTTTCAAACCTTTTTAGTAGGTATCTCATAGCTTAATAACTCACATACAATATGCAAACCTTCATACCTTCTTGAATTATGATTCATGACTTGTATCTTAAAACTCAAAACAACACATTTATACATACCTTGAGACACATATTTATTACATCTAATCAAGCTCCCCTATGTGTATGCTTCTTCTGATTGATGAAATGCCTCTGAGAAGCTTAGTAGAGACATCGCTAAGCAAATGGATCTAAAACAACATCTTGAGGAGATTCCAAGACCTCCTTGACACTTGTGACTTGTCTTATTCAACCTTCCTATTATCAATATCATGTGTGTACTCAACACTATATCCTTCATCTATCTCAATTTTATATGGATTGCCATGATTCATCCTTGGTTCCCATGCCTTACCTTTTTTTCTATCCTATACTCTAGGATCCTGAAATTTTTTATTTCGATTTGAGTGACCATGAAAACAAAAAATTTCAATGTGACCAATATGATTATAGTTATAACACACAACTACATTCTTACCTCTTTATTAGTATGAACTCAAACTAATTCCATGATTCCATGAGTCCTCATACTTGGATGAACTTCTACACCCTTTTTCCATATGTCCAAAATCATTAAAACCATAAAAATAACCATAAAAGGACTTCTCATACTTTGTTGCATTAGCTTTTATAACTAACCTTGTCTTCTTATAAATCTTGAAAATGTTTTCATTTTGATCTTCCTTGGAACTTGGACATTCTTCCTTTGAGCAACATCCTCTTCAATCAAATATTTACCTTTGGTTCTTCTTTGAACCCTAGACTAGTCCTATCACATATATACTTATAGCTATCTAAGAGATAATCTAGATCCATGGAGCTATTCTCAAATATCTAAAATGATCTTTCCTTACCAGCTTCTTCAGTCAATTATACCCTTAGAGAGGCCACTTCCTTTTAAAACTTGATGCACTCTTCATCCTGATTTTTATGCTTGTAGCTATATTATCCATTAGAGTCTCTAATTTTTTGATGATCTTATCATACTAATAGTGTCATTCGAATGTTTATCCTTAAGGACATAAATATTTTCTTCATAATCCTTGACTTGTGCCTTGAGTTTCTTGTTATTATTTTCTACATGATTTAGTTATTCTTTAATACACATCATCTCAGTCTTAAGACAAGCCTCTTCTTCTTCTGAATGCATACACGAGCCTCCATCTATGGAACCTTCATTCTTAGAGCTCCCATCTCCTTTTAGACATAAAAAGGAATTCATTTCCAACCTCTTAATGACAAGACTCAGAATTAGAATTAGAATCATAAACATCACTACTTACCTCTGATGAGCTAAAATATTTCTTGGAGTAAAATATTTTCTTAGACTTCTTCTTATCCTCAAACTTCCTAAACTTATTCTTATTAGACCTATGACATATCTTGTCATAATCATCATCATCATCATGCTCTTTTCCTCTATGTTTGTGAGGAAACATGTTTTCAAAATTCCCTATATTACCACAATTGAAACACTTGAATAGTAATTTACCCTTATATCTACCTGAACATGTTTTCAACTTCCTAGAAAACGTAGTTATCGATTCATCATCCTCAATATCAGAAACATCATCATTTAATATATTCTTGCCTTTTGTATTATTTTCAAATTTGAAGGTTGTTTCCTTCCTAGGGGGTTTATCCACACTTGTCCTTATCTCATAAGAAACCAATATGCCATGTAGTTCATCCATCAACAAATTACTCATATCCTTGGCTTCTTCTATATCTGAGACTTTAGGATCAAACTTAGGAGTGAGAGATTTCAACACCTTCTACACCACCATAAATTCTTCCATATATTCTCATAATCCTCTAATTTTATTGACAACTTGATAAATTCTCAGAAGGCATACACCAATGGTTTTTTATTCTTTCATATTCAAACTTTCAAACTAATTTCTATAGGTCTAGAGATTTTTCAAATTCACCTTGGAGTCACCTTCATAGATCACTTGTAGCTTTTCCCACATATCCTTAGCTGTAGTTCGTTGCATCACGTTGACAAAATATGACTCTAAAAAACCATACAATATAACATTTATAGCTTTAGAATTGTCATTACTATCCTTCTTACCTCCTACATTAGTTGGAGAGCTTTAAGGAATGGTGTAGCCACCTATCACTTATTTCTGTATATCACATCTGATTGACATGATGTGAGTTCTCATTCTGATATTCCAAAAAGAATGATTTTCCCATCAAACATAATAACTTTTCTAGTAGAAGAACCACATTGTTGACTCGTCATTTATGTGCTTCAAAGAATCACCTAAAGCCTGCTAATCTTGTTTTGAAGGCTCTACTCTGATACTAATTGTTGGAAGAAAAAACACTGAGAAAGGTGAATCGGTTTGCAATAAAACTTTTCTTTAACTTATAAAATTTTATCCAAAAACCATTAACAAATCATCCACATGAACATAACCATATAAGAGAAAATGAGAACACATCAACACAAAAACACAAGATGTAAGTGGGAAACCCTCACGAGGAAGAAAACCCACTAAAACACAACTTTATTAGAGTAATGAATCAAATTTTATCTTATCACCAACTCAACAAGGAGCACTAACCCATAGGTTTAGTGAGGCACCAATCCCAAAAGGAGCGCCAACCCCTAGGTTTAGTGAGGCACCAACCCAACAAGGAGCACCATCCCCTAGATTTAGTAAAGCACCAATCCTTCAAGGAGAAACCAACCCCATAGATGAATAAAAAATAACTAAATCCATATGATTTGTTTGTCACCTTTGACATTTTTCACCAATAAATGATGATGACACTATGAATCTATCCTTCCTTTAATCTTCTCCAAATCTATCCTCTAGCCGTAAATCGCTCAAAAACTTCTCCACCAAGATGATTAGGTCTAATGTAATATCTCTCCAACAAAAACACACCCTATATAAAATCAAGACACAATCCCTTCCCTCTCTGTATGGTCACACATACCTCCTTCACCTTTACACACATCCATCTTATTTGCACTTTTTCATCCTCTACAAAGCTACACAAATAAGCTATTTTTTTATATACATGAAATATGACCATAACACACTTACCTCGACCATCATAGGAAAAATATCATAAATAAACTTGAAAAAATCATGAGGAAATCATAAAAAATACCACTTAGGTCGGTAATAACATCCAAAAACTCAAATCCTCCATTAGGACACAATTAGGCCAAATTCACTCAAACTACCTTCTCGCCAAAATCAAATCACTTGGCCTAATAAGAACTTCACAAAAAATAAATTTCCACTTAGAAATGATGTATAAGACCACTAAAAACCTCTAGAAAAATTATACACATATGCACCATCATCTCATGCAATGAAACAACCAAAACAATTAGATGTCCTCACTAGGTCTGTGATTTCTAAACCCAGTCCTTAAAGATGAGGCTGAAACTAACACCAAATCATCTCAATCATGCACAAATGACATATGAATAGAAATATCATGACCTCAAGATAATCATCAACTACTCACACCATGCCAAAAATATAACTGAAGCACATGCAAAATACCTCTCCAACCAGATCATATGAAGCTGCCCAAAATTGCTCCAAAACAATTCTTCAAACATGAAGCTCAAACACCATCAAAAAACACAATAATGTAATGAAAACATGTATACAGCTATTACATGACCTCATGGTCATCACCCTATGATTTAGTTACCATAAATCAAGTCATCTAGAGACATTAGAACATTTTAGTGTAAAAAACAGAGGCTTTCACCCAATAACAAGAAAAAAATGAACCAACAAAATTAGAAATGCACTACAATAGTTGACCCACAATGCAAGTCCTAGATCAAATCAAACCATAGTCTTCAGATAGACTCTAAAGAATTCAAATAGACTTTAGATAGACTCTGAAGCAAATTGAACAAACTTCGGAAAAACTACAAGACACTCAGGGTAAAATTTGAAGGATGTATTAAATTAGTTGGGCAATACTACTAGTACCATACCAACAAAAACCAAAAGCTTCAGAAAAATCTGAAGCATTCTATACGAGACACCAAAACAAAAAACAATACTCCATTTTCTTCAACTATCTCTTCTACACCTTGGTATTCTTATTCCAATTGACTTGCATACCTTTTCTCATGCATTCCAAACCTCATTCTCCCCATTCCCAACTAGCTACTATAAACCATATAACCACCATGACATACCATTAAGTTGATTAGGCCTCAAAACAATGTATCTTAATCATACTTGCACCATCCATATTGACCTCCTCATGCCTTTTCCACGCATGAAAACCTTTAAGATCCTTCAACACTCTTCATGACATCATCACCACATCATCCTATCACTGCAACACTCCTACAAGCCATAAAACTCACCAAGACACCTCAAAAACATCATGTTATCTCAGCATGACATGTCAATAAAGAAGGAAAATACCAATCAGCCTTCAAGTACCTTACCTCTTTTGACATGAATGATACTTCAAACATCAATGACATCGTCACACTTTGACATCAATGATAACAAAATGCCAACAAATTATGCATCCATTTGAAAGTTTACTCATTTAGAGGGATACATAAATAAATTGGTCAAGAGAGTAAAGAAGAACACAGTAATTTCTACCGAGTGTGACAACATTTTGTTTGATAAAGAAATAATTTTTCCTTATCATACTAGGCCTGATGAAGACCCCCTTATAGAAATGTTCAAAATATTGAATGCATATGTTAACAAATTAGAAGAGAAAAAGGAGAGTGAGAAGATCAACCTTGATCCTTCTAGATTTTACTTTTTCTTCCAGCCTCATTATTTATTATTTCCATTTCTGTATACATTCAAAAATAACAGAATCAAATCCAATGATTAAATGTACAATAGACTCTTTAGGAATGTACATAAGGAATGATTGTATAAGTATAACACATGAGATGTTGACATGGCGGTAAAGGATGAAATAGTTTATTGATAACAAAGGATATTCATCATCCCTACACAAGCATAATTACAAATAAAAACCATTCCATCTTGGCTCATCACAATCAGATATTTCCAGTTGGAACTACCTCTCCATCCTACTTGGCACATCATGGATCCTAGTTCCACCTTTTCTAGGGTTTTGGTTGTTTGTAGAAGGTAATTTGGGTATATTCCTTGAGGGGTAAAATTTTGTATAATACTAAAGGCCTTTCTTCATTGTAAGGGTTTTACATTTTGGGTTCAGGATAAGGTGATTGAATTTTTACAATCATTAGTAGGAATTGAGAGTAACTAATGTATGTCTCCCTTGTCCAATCGAAATATATTGAGTTGTATTCCATTTTCAGTCATTACGTTTTTGAGTTGTATGGAAGTGTAGTTGATGAGTGTAACTTTTAATATGATATTATGTCTATTAAATTGATTAATTACAAAGGATTTATTTATGGTGTATGCAATAGATTGGTTACCTAATGAATTTTGTTTCGTAGTGTTACTCTACCACATTTATACATTTTTTAAATCCTTTCTGCATTATTACTTGGGGATGATTTCTTCTAAACTCATGAGTGTATCTTAGGTGTTATTTGATTTAATCAATAAATGTTCCATTGATATTTCATGCACAAGTGTTTGTGGTTGAGATTCCAAAGGTTATGTGGTAGTATTTTCAAGAATTTTGTATCAATGAATGCAAATTCTCCATTAAGAGTTACATTATTTTGATCTTTGTCTTCTTACATTTCTGGGTGTAACATACTGAATTGGGAAACACGATTATTTCTCCCCATTTAGATCCACATCATCACCCTTTAAAACAAAGTTCTCTACTAACCTACCCATGCAAACACATTAACTCAATTTATTCTACACGTGTCTACTTGAAAATTTCACCTATCCCACATATTATAAGTGTATTTTCCATGATCTGTAAAGTCTAGCTTCTCAAGCATCTTTCTCATCCAATTTTTTCAACAAAATCCTTTGAATCATGTTTGTGATTACAAAATATCTTTCTTCTGTGTCTTGTGTTTGGTTTATCAAGTGTCTGTAAGTTTGTGTGATCATTCTTTTGAATGAACATTATATCTAGTGTAGTTACATTTTGATCTCAAATTGAAGTTCTAACAAGTCTGAAGTTTTGAAGAATAATATATCCCTCTCCCTTTCAAAACACCATCTAGGTTCTCTCACAGTAGTTCAAGTAGAGCCATAAAGTAGTAGGATAACAACCACATCCTTAGTCACCTTCCTCACTGACATTCCTGATGCAACCTAGAATTTACCAGTTAACACCCTAGACACGTTGGCACATCACTCAACCCAGAATGAGCACTCACCTGAAACATGCAAAGGTACCAGTTCCCTCTTTAGGTTTGCTATAGCAGAATGTTAGCATGATGAAGGAAGAAACATATAGATCCATAACTAATCCATCATTCTACAATGCATGCCATATTCAGATCTATGAAAGAAAAAGCTTAAATAATAACCATGATTGAATCAAGAACATGCACTACTCAATTACACATATGAATGACACTTAGATTCAGAAAATAACTTCCATCTATTAATAAACAAAGAATATCCTTACAATAATGACATTTTATACTGATGCGCACATGATCTGATACAATAATCTAGTCATATACACATATCTCTTTATGCTTACCTCTTGCACTCTACATATAACTATATATCTCTCTACTACTATGTGATTCACATAATATATATAGGGTTGGGACTTGCCCTTCACCGCTTGTCTATTCCAAAAATAGGTCGCATGCTATTAATGGCCACTCGCCATTTAAAGGCATAGCCACACATACAAGTGTGCTACCTATAGACTTCTTACATTTAACTGAAGTGATAATCCCATTCTTAGCTTACCTCCATACAAAATGCTTCAATCCGATCCTCTAAAAGTAGACAATGCATTGCGCACATGTCTCCGCATCATTGGTGTGTTCCGCACACTATCTTTTAAAAATAGGTCTTCATGCTCAAAATTGGCTAAGTCCTGAATGTTGAACTTTTACGCCATACGTGCATTCTTCCTATCCATTCACACCCTTAAACCTGGTCTGTTTTCCCATGCATACTTCTTGTGTGAGTTTTGTCAAGTGTTCTCTGATCAACATTACCCCACACTAATCTCATTGTCACCCCGACAATGGGTATCTCCAAAAACTGAAGTAAAGAATAGAAGAATGGAAAGAATAAGAAAGAATGTAGATGAATAAAGAATTTTTATGAGGTAGCCTCCTCTGTATCAGTTTGAAGGATCAACTCTAGAGAATCCTTCTTTATTTCAACCTCCAAGGCCTACCATCAGTGAGTGCTTGTTCTACTTTTTCTGGAATGTCCACAGCAATGGACTCCAATTCATCCCTCGTAATTTCCCCTTTTTCATTTTGCAGAACCAACACAACACTAGAAATTGAGGTCATTCTTCCTTCTAGAAGATCCATCTTCTGCGCAATGAGCTTCCCAAGCTCTTCCAGATGAGTCTTGTGTGGATCTTGTGCTGCTCCCAGGGCCTCGTGCTTCTGCTTAACCATTGAAAATCTTTCTGTGCAGCCCAATGTTTCATCCTTCATTGCTCTCTAGACCTCATTGTTTTCTTCCAGGGTCTTTATGTTGATAAATGCCTCTGGAGCTGTGCAGATGTTCAAAGCCTGGTATGCTTTCTTCAATTCTTCTTGTAGCACTTACAGTAGCCCTTCATAGGATGAAATATTTTGCATCAGTGAAGCTTTCTCTCATTCTACCTCTTGTTCTAGATTCCTTGGAACTGGCATGCACAGAGGTTCATCTTTAATTACCAGGTCCACCAAATTTCCTACATAATGTATCATTGAGGGAAACATATGTGGTACCTTGGTCTCCAAGTGTGGCCTAGCTCTTATGACATTGTCTCTAATCTCCTCTGCGATGCTGATAAATATTTAGTTATTCTTCTGTGCTAAGTCCCTCTCTTGCATTATGTGCACTATCTCTGCATCCTTTGTCTTTAGCTCCTCACACAACGCTCTTATCGTTGCATCTTTTTCCATGTTTCTTCTCACAACTTCAGTAGAAACCTTCACCAATGCATTGTTGACCTACTCATCTGACATGATAATAGGATTTATTGTCATATGTATAGCTTGGGGTGCCTTCTTCAGCCATCTTGAAACATATGAATCTTCGCATACATCAAATTCAGGCTCATCCATGTGGGTATGCATTAACCATGACAATTTATTTCTAGTGCAAATGATTACCATATCCCCATCCATTAATTCCTAGCCAAATAAATCCTTTTGTTCTAAAGTTCTTTGGAAACATGTGTGAATGATTTTTCTGGTGTGCTTTGCATAGCCCATGAGTGGTGCACTATGTTCCCCACTCATCCTATTTGATCTAGGACCCTTGGGAATTGTAGCTTCAAGGTTAGGAGCTTGTCCCGTTACACCTTGAGCAGTCGCATGCATAGATTTGGAGGTTGTCTTCTCTCTTTCTTCTCCATCCTTCATCTCTTCATCTTTTTTCTCTTCCTCATTTTGTGGATCATCTTCTTGCTCGAGTGGGGTAGGAGATGCACGCTCGCTCTTCCCTGATTCCTTAGCTTCTTTATCCAACTTAAACTTTCTTCTCCTCTTTGGCTCAATGGCCTCCTTGTGTGAAGAGATATGAGGTGATTTCCTTATTGTTTTTGGGGTTCCACCTTGAGTTCTTATGCGTTTGAATACTTTCTTAAATATTTTCTCCCCCTACTCAACCTCCCTATCTTCCTCTTCATCTTATCCCTCAGGTGGATTGGTCATGTGCTGTTATTCTTCTCTGTCATATGGTTGCTTTCTTTTGTGCTCCAAGCCTCCACTATCTTCACGCTCCTCTTCTTCATCCTCTACTTAAATAGTTCTATGTGGGCCTTTGCACCGGTATGTTTTCCATTGTGTGCTTACCCTTCGGTGGCCCTGGGAGTGCGAATTATTTCTCCACATACTTATTGTTCTCCATCTTGGGCTTAAGTTGAAGATACACTAATGTTTCCTCTATATCTGCTATAACTAGACTTATTGGCTTGATATTCAATACCTTCGAAATGAGCCTCTCGACATAGGCACTTCTTTCTAGATACACATACTTCTTCCTCAATGTGTGGTAGTCATAGTCTACCTTATCTGCATTGAATACCAGTCGTCACGTGTCTGTGAATCTATGAACAGATGCTTGGAAATACCTTGCAATGAATGCATAAGGAAATTTACACCAAGGGCTCCAGACTCCATCTCTCATTGTGAAGCGCATGATGTAGAAATGTTGATATACAAAAAACTGGACTTGTTTCCCCACTATAGATGGTAGGTCCTTTGGGATGCACCATTCTTCTTCAAATGCTTCCTGGAGCCTGTCATACCATTACTCTACCCTTTGTTTGATGTCATATGTCATGGACCCTTTACATAGGTACTTATTGAATCTTTTAGCTGGTGACTTATTATCCATGGGGTATTCCCATACCTTTTCCTTCAGCCTGTCTGGTACTCCAATTTCCATGACTACCAGTGATAATAGAATAACCCCAAAGCTGATCTTCCCTCCTATGTGCGCTTCATCGACTATTTGCTCTATAATGTAGGATGTAATATTATAGACTGCTCCTTCTAACATCTTGTGCGCAACATGTAACCACATAGTATTTAACTATGACCATCACTCCTGGTCATTCAAATTTGTAACAAGGTGTGCTACTGCTTGCACAACTGGACAGTTCTTTAACCTATTTATATCCATACCGCGTGGACCCTTCAGGTACCCCAACTCCTGTCTGGTCTTTAAGATCGCGACTTTATCTATGAGACCATTCTTTATATTCTTTATTATCTATGAGACAACTACTTTCTTCTTTCCTTTTTCTCCTGCTGCAGCTACCTTCTTGGGTTCCATTTTTACCCTGCAATCATCTCCTCTTTAACTCTGCACTTTATGAATCAAACCCTAGCTAGATTCAATCATTCCCTAGGTGGAAACTTCGTGCCCTAACTCCTCTCTATCACCTTGCTTCACTCAAACCCTTCACCACCGGGGACGCAGGCTTCTTTTTGTATAGACATGTTTGTCATGTTTGGTTTCACACCCTTCGCACCTTAACCTGATCACTCAGCTGTTTGCAATTAGCTCTTTCCTAAAATACTCTTATTCGCAATGGTAAAAATTAATTCGTATCCCATCCTTATATAATTTTTCAAAATTTGATGCATTTATTTCTCCTTCACCTACCAAATATCCTCTCATTCATTGACCAAATTCATTTGTTCTGTGAGGTACATCTTCATGCCCCAACTATAACCTTCTAGCATGCCTTCCTACCCTCTAGTCACAAACTTCTCTTTAGCATGTGCCCTTGCACCTGAGTACCTCGTCACTGTACCTTCTCCTAGTAGTTATCATGGTGTCTACTTACCTCACATTATATTGTCCTTTCATTCATTTCCATCCTTGGTCACTTTTGAGAAGCAATATTCTTTTGACTTAAAGCACACCCGTAGTAGATTATTCCTTTCACCTTTCAATTCCCACTATCTTTTACTTGGATAACTACAACCACCCCACACTAAAAGTATGTGCAGTCCTTTGCGCATAAACATTATTAACATAGTAATTAGCTTCATGCGTGCAAGTGCACTTATTACACAAGAATAAAAACTAAATTGACAAAGCATAACGACAATGAAGGAAATACATTAAGGAAATAAAGGATTGAAAACCTAATCTAAATGGTAATACTACCTTATTACAAACACCAAGAAGACTTATTTAAAGTAGGGCTTCATCCTACTCCTGTTAAAGTAACCGGGTAGTCATGTTCTATCAAGTGCTTCTAACTGGAAACCACCTGATTCAAGTATGTAAGTGATGAAATACGACCCCAAACAATGTAATTTGAGCTTTCCTAGATGGTGCAAGAACTTTGAGTCATAGAGAAGTACCATTTGTCCAATCTCAAACTTCTTATCCCTTATGTTTCTGTCACGCCATGCTTTCTGCCTGGACTTTTCCTGCTTCTAACTCTATCGTGTTATGGCTCGTGGCTCATCCAATTGAATCATCTTCTCAATGCACTCATATAAAGCCTGCTCTGCGCCAAGAAGGTAACATAAATTCTATAGGAACAATGGATTTGATGCTAAACACCAACTAAAATGGTGTGGCCTTATTCAATCTCTTATAAGTGGTTCTATATGCCCAAAGAATGGATGGAACTTTATCATCCCAATCCTTTCTTCCAAAATCACAAATTTTTGTCAATGCCTGGCTCAAAATCTTGTTGAAAGCCTCAGCAGTTCCATTTTCCTGAGGATGATAGGGTGTAGTTTTATGGTGTGTAACCATAAACTCATCTAATAGGATCCTAATTGTCTCATTCAAAAAATGTTTACCCCTATCAATTGTCAAGCTTAAAGGACATCCATATCTTGTAAGAACATTCTCCCATAGAAACCTAACTATTTTTGTTGCTGCACAGTCCTTTGTAGGTGCTACTTCTACCCACTATGTGAGATAGTATGTGCAAGTAATGATATAGTGCAATCCAGTCGTATGCGTGGCTAGCAAAATAGGTCCTACAAATTCGATGGCCCATTTCTCAAATGGGTCGGCACTAGTAATTGGTCTTAAAGTCATCTCGTCTCTTTATCCTAGTTTACCTAGATGTTGACAATGGTCACACACTTTACAATCTTTATACAGTGTCTCCCACCATAATCCAACAAGTAGGATCTTCTGGGCAGTTGCATCACTTGCATAGTGGCCTCCTGCAATACCACCATGGGATTCTTCCATAATATCCTTGTGCTCATGAACTAATACACAACGGTGTAATAATTCATTTCTGCCTAACTTGTAGAGGTCACCACTGATTAACATAAATGGTTCCATGCATATAGCAAGTTGTTTCTTTTCTAATGACTTCATTCCTTCTGGTGCCACACCAGTCCATAGAAAGACATCAATGTCTTATAATTTTGATGGCATGCATTGTAATCTATATAATTGGGCATTTCGAATGGTTTCTTCAATCATATGTGCCTCTTCTCCTGACCTGGTCTATCTACTATGCCTCCATGGCTTGTAAGAATAAAAGAGGATCTTCTACTCCTGTATACCAAGACACTTTGCTACCTATCTGTCGAACATAATAAAGTCCATTCTTGCATGCAACCATGATTTTTACCTCACATCCTACTAGTTCATATGTACCATAGGATCAATTGTCACAAGCAATACTCGTAGTATTACTAATAGAGTGAGAATCCTCCCATTGTAGGATGCCTTCCTTTAATGGCTAATTGACCTCTGGGTCCTGAATATCATGTACATAGATTATGTTTAAGTCCTCCTCACTTAGAGGCTCAACATACGGTGTATAATTCCCATCTATCAAAGGTATCACAACCCTTTCCTCTTTGTTCTCAAAGCTAATATACCCCTTATTGAATCTCAAATCAGCATTATTCACATAACACCAAGGGTGTCCAAGCAAGGCTGGAAATTTTTCTACTTCTGTAAGTGCTAATACCTAAAAATCTCCAATGAATTTGGCCCCTTATATGGTTATAGATGCATCCTTCAAAACTCCTATGGGAGTGGCCTTAGTCCTATTTTCCATAAACAACACACTAGATGATGGCGGTAATGGAAGTCTCCCCATTTGTACCCATGCATCTAAAGTAAACACATTGACTTCCACACCTATATCAATCTACAATAGCATTCACAGTGATCTCTTTATCATAGTCAATGCTATAAGGGGAAAGATTTGCATGTAGAATTTTCAGTTCATTCTTAGTGCTTTCGCGTGAAGTGTTCCCCTTCAACCAATTCCTTCATAATGGAATAATATTCTCCTGGCGCAACATTTTACACACCTCTCTAATTTCATCAATATCAGAGGGGACCTTCCCTACTTCTTTATTCTGTTCCATATTTCAAGACTACTCTTTTAAACATTGTATTTTGCCTTGAAGATTTATGAGGACCTTCATGGTTTCTTGATAGACTTCCTTCTAATGGGCAGGATCTGGGTACCTTGTATGCAAAACCTCCTCCTGTAATGATTGTAGGCTTCTAGTACGATGCCTCTCTTGTGCACGTGCCACTTCAACACGTGTGGTAATATTCATAGTTAAGGCATCAGGTTCTAGTGCTATCTTGGGCATCCACTGATTTTCCTCCGTGCACTGGATCCTAACCATCCCTTCACCTTTGTTTTCCTACTTATGGTGTTTACTGAGATGCTCATATAATTCTAGGGCACTCCTCATAGCTATGATTCTTTTCGTAGAAAGAACATGTAACATTCTAGGGACATTCGCGCCTATAATGATCAAGGGATCCGCATGTATAGAACGTTCCTTGAGGAAACTCGTTTCTTCCTCCACCATGGCCTTGTCCTCCATATCCACCTCGATATCCACATCCTCTTCCATGACCTCCTTCAAAATGGCCCTCATTCCTGTCATAGCGTGGTTGATTATGATCTCGATCTTGGTTGTTTTTCTTGTTCTTATATTTATCCGTTACACTTTTCTGTCACACCCCAATGTCTATAGCATCATAAATCTGACCAATCAATCGACAATCCTCAATATCATGGATTGTGGATCTACAAATCTTGCAAAAGTAGGATACATTCTTCCTTATCACATGCTTTAACAAAGGACAGTGGCTAGCATCATGATTCAAATGATATATTTCATAGTCTAATAACAATGAATGTATAGATTTGTGAGGGCAAACTATCCTTGGTGTGACCTTCCACTTCACAATCTGTACACCAAATCTGTGAGCACGTTTCATGGGCTGAATTTGCCTGATAATTTTTTTAGTTGCTTTGCCATGGATGCAATATATGCCTCTAAGAAAGGACTAACCACTATCAATGCTTCCAACTGCTTCAGCACGTAGGGCTACCTCCAATGCTTCATGCAAATCCGTGTATGTCTTATGCAATATTACCCTTCTTAACATGGTGTAATCAGTCCTCCAAAAAACCATTGTGCATTCTGGTTGGTGTGAATATCATAAGATAGCTTAGATAGAAGTGTATTAAAATAGGCATCATACTCACGTACACTCTCATTAGTGCCCTATTTGATATATTTGAGCATGTTGATATTCTTCTGCTCAAACTACGGGATATAGAACTCTTTTAAGAAAGCATCCTTCAATGCTGCATAATCCACGCAAGTTTGATTAGGATCAAAATTTCTATACCAGCTATGTTCTCATCCCTGCAAGGTAGTAGCAAATTGACTTGCCTTACGCTCAGAAGTCGTGATCCCTTTCTCGTGCCATAATATTTCACATATATGCACATGTTCGGAGGCATCCTCTATACCTATATACTATGGGAAATGAAGAGACATCTCCATATAGATATTCTGTGGTGCTTACGGGCCTTGACCACATGATCCATAACCTCCTATGTTTCCTCTTCCTCCAGAACCACTAGATCCACCAACACTAGAACCACCTATACCTCCTGATCCTCCACCTATAGTTGGAATATGACCTGTAGATGTACTCCCTTGTGCTTCGACAGTAGTACTATACTGAACCCCTATAATATGTGAGGTAGTTCCACTTCTAGAGGTGAATCCAACATTCTGCGCACTCATGTTCAGTGTGGATGATGCACCTAAAAAGGTTCCTCCAAATAATGAAGTCATCTGACCTACCATTTATGTGCTTGCTTCTTGATTTACTCCTGCTCTCCTACTTCCCAATTTAGCTTGCTAGTTACTTGTTGTACTAGGTACTGGAAAACCAAGCGCAAGGGCTAGGTCACCAAGTGGATTAAGATGCGCACCCATAGCCTTGATAGTCTTTGCTGGCACACTTATATGTGAAGCCAAGGGGGGATCTTTGTCATGCTTTCCAAGATGGGGGATTTCTTGATGCTTTGGCTCCATGTCTTCTACATGAGCTTCAAATCCTTCACGATCCATCTCTCTCCTCAATGTCATACTTTCTACAACAATACGTTGCTTCTCTATCTCCCTCTTGCATGCCTCATTATACTTAAGCCGCCTTTACTCTCTCTACATTTCTACCGCTAGGCTTGCCATCTTTCACCAAACCTGTTCCTGCTCTCATGCGTGGTGAGGTTTAGTTAGACATCATTTTAATCTCCAGGTTCAAATTTTCCATCAAGATCTTGATCAGGGATACCTTGCAGATATGCTCCTTTAGGATACTACAAAAACTAGAATTCAACTACCTCTGGGAAAGAATACGTCGAAATTGAATATTCTAGAATATAACTATTTAGAACACCATAAAACCACATATCCATAGTGCAAGTCCAGATCAGATCAACATCATAAAGGGCCTAAAATTCTTCCTGTGTCCAAACAAGTGCACGATACCTCCAATTCCTCTTAGATGCATAAAAAATCAGCCACTCGTATAATTCTATTGGAAAGATAGTGAAAAATATCTCATATAAATTGTAATACAGATTCTGTTCTACCCATGTGTGTGCGTTAAACTCAGATCTAATGTTGAACAGTCATGCATATTCTTCCTCCAGATCATGTATCCAATCCTCAATACTTGCTAGAGTTAACCAGTACGTCTTCATGGAAAACCATCCTGAAAACAACTGAAAAAGAGGTCCCGGTAACAGAACCAATGGTGCACCCTAGATTTTACCAGATCACTCAGCCTAGATTGAGCACTCACCCGAAGCACAAAAAGGTACTAGGTTCCTCTTTAGGGTTGCTGTAGTAGGATGTTAGCATGATGAAGGAAGAAACATCTAGATCCATAACTAATCCATCATTCTACAATGCATGCCATATTCATATCTATGAAAGAACAAGCTTAAACAATAATCATGATTGAATTAAGAACATGCACTACTCAATTACACATAGGAATGACACTTAGATTCAACCAATAACTTCCATCTATTAATAAACATAGAAGCTCCTTACAATAATGGCATTCTATACCGATGCGCGCATGGATTTGATATAATAATCCATTCATATGCACATATCTCTTTATGCTTACCTCTTGCACTCTGCATATACCTATATATATATGTCTACTACTATGTGATTCAAATCATATATATAGGGTGGGGACTTTCCCTTCACTACTTATCTACTCCAAAAATAGGCCTCATGCCATTAATAGCCACGTGTCATTTATAGGTATAGCCACACATGCAAGTGTGCTATCTACAGACCTCTTACAGTTAGCTGAAGTGACAATCCCATTCTTAGCTTGCCTCCATGAAAAATGCTTCGATCCTATCCTCTAAAGTCAGAAAATGTGTGGAGTTCACGTCTCTACATTGTTGGTGTGTTCCACACACAGTCTTCTAAAAATAGGTCTTCATGCTCAAAATCGGCCAAGTCCTGAATGCTGAACTTCTACTCTGCATGTGTGTTCTTCTTATCCATTTGTGCCCTTAAACCTAGCATGCTTTCCTACGTGGAATTCTTGTGTGAGTTCTATCAAGTGTTCTCTGATCAACAATTTCCACAAGGCATGGTAAAGTTAGATAGATAAACCCATCCTTGGATATTTTATCACGTGGCAGTGGCAACATCTACATGTATAATGTTGTAGTCAAATCAAGATGAGGCTAGGATCGAGCTAGTAAATTCTAGGTAAAAAATATTTCATATAGGTAATTTACATTGTAGTTAGTTAGTAAATGGGTCTTTTAATTAGGTAAATAATGGTTGATTACATTGTTATATTTTTTGTATATTTCTATAACAATATTTGTATTTTTATTCATCCATGTGTAATTTTTTATGCATGTGCAATATCTTGGTTGTTTGTAATCAACTATTCAATACCTATAAGTATTGTAGCTGTCATTGCTTTGTATGATGATTATTTCCATATCAATATATTATTAGGAATCCTCCCTGTTTTCTCCTTACATTTGGTATCAGATCTGGTTAGAGCCTGAATAATTAAGCAAATGTTGTAGGAGAGGTTGCAAAATTGTGTGAGAAGGTTTTGGAGAAGAAAACTTCCCTTGGAGAGCATATGCTACCTCCAAAAGCTTCCCAAACCTACCCTTACATCATAACAATTTATATTATGATTTCAACGAAAAATTATTACAAATGTTTTTTATACTGGGAAAGGAGGAGTCCACAGGAACCACCTCTTATACCAAGAAGCTAGTTTGTAATATGGAAAATTAACAAAGATTTTTCCCCCAATAGGGTTTTTACACTAAATTTAGTAGACCAATTAACTACCAATATCTTTGGCCTTACCTCCAAGTTTAGAAATTTGTGCTACCAAGATCTTCATCGGGCTGTGGACCGAGATAAGCATCTAACTGGGAGATTTACATAGGATTAATGTCCACTGAGTTGTGCTTTGTTGTTGGCAAGTTGGGACCGAGTTAACATCTCAGTAGTACTAAGATCTCATCACTGAGCTAATATTTGTGTTACACCACATTAAATTTGATTGGAAATTTATAAGGTAAGCACATGAGATGGGTGAATGATCTAGAAGGAAGGTTGAATGGGATGGTATACACGTCCTTTGTTTCCAGGTCCAAGCACACATTTTTCACTGTGTATAAATAAAGTTTGTAGCAAGCCAAAATCAGACCATAAACTTAGCTGAACATCTTATTCCACCTAGCTTAGATCCGTCCTTCACATACATAGAGACAATCCACATTAGGGACAAGCCATCCTCAACTCCCTTGATCCATATTAGGCATGTCTTTCACCAAGATATGGGGATGTTTGATAAATTTGATCCTGTGTTGTTTGCCGCATTGATGAGTTATGCACACACTGATCCGCCAAGCTGAGGGTGGTGTGGATCGAAGATCCTATGTGTTCTAAAAAATTTAATCTGAGATCCTATGCATCCTATACATCTCCAAAGTGGCATCAACCAAAATATTAAACAAAATGAACACAACATATAATTTACAAAAGCATCTCACAAAACGGTGACGAAGGGGAAACTAAGAGGCAACTAAATAGAATAGTAATCCAAAAAAAATGAGGTCTAGTTTTCTAGGAAAACCTAAAAACCACCTTCTCCCATAGTATGTCATTTGGTCCTTCAGGTCGTTGCCACATCACCTTTGAAGGTAAGCCTATTTCAAACAAAGTTTAAAAATAACTTATGGTATTTCATGACCATGTGGTATATGTGATATAATGGCTGGTTGAAAGTAACTTGTGAGTTAGAAGTCTAAGGGGTTGAGCCACTGAACCCTCTCTCTTTTGAAATTTGTAGCCATTTTTAGCAGAAAATGCCAGGTTTAACGGAAAAAACCTATGCTAAACAAGATAGTTACAACTAAACCTACCCCTAAATTTAGAAGTGAAAATGCTATTTTGGGGTAATTGTTTTTCTCCCACATTTCTTAAAAAGTGATTCTAGGACCCTTTTGCAAAAGGAGGGGTGTGTGAAAGGGTCAATTTCATTAGTTTTTTGTGATGTTTTGCTTTATGAGCTATTTTGAGCTCCACTAGCCACTAGGGCCCCATATTATTTTTTTCCTGCCATTGAATTTTTCCATACAAGCGACTACAATTTAATATTTTTAGTGTATTATTACATTGTTTTGTGCTAACGTTCCTTCTAGTTGGGAAAAGTATAACAACCCACTATAGAAAATACTACTCCCAAATTCTTCTTGTTTACCTTGTAGCTGCTTCGTGGTGATAATTATGCCATGTGGAAGACCAAAATTCGAATTCAACTCAGGTTTGAAGAAATTTTCTTGGTTGTAAATGGTTTAACAACTAGATTAGTAGATGATGCAGCCTAACAACATCAGTTTGACATGGATAATCATAATTCCAAGGTGATAATATTGTTTTCAATGTTTGATGATGTATAAACCCACATTCAATATGCCATAACAACCAACAAAGGAAGAGACAAGTTGAGCATAATGTATGAGTCCTGAAACAAGAACACCACAATGATTTTTTAAATTTGGATGCATGCACTAAAATTCAAGCTGAATAAGAAAGTTGATGCTTTCTTACGTAGAGTTATAGTTTTAAGGGCTTCACTTCTAGCCCTAGAAGAGGAGATTTTAGATATTGCTCGTATGCCCATTGTTCTAAGAGCACTCCCTCCCTCTTACCACATTTTTGTGATGATAATCAACTTGTCAAATCAGACCATCAGTTTTGAGAGGCTGGTGAATTTGT
This sequence comes from Taxus chinensis, assembly GCA_019776745.2. NCBI lineage: Eukaryota > Viridiplantae > Streptophyta > Pinopsida > Cupressales > Taxaceae > Taxus > Taxus chinensis. Next base: position 260,662,185 of record CM034149.1, on the reverse strand, counting down.
TGCAACAAAAAGAGGCACCATACAATAAATATGAAAAAGAAGAGAAAAAACTCTCTTCTCATCAGAAAGGGAAAAACAAAGCTCAATATTCCCAAAATTACCAAAAACACCATCAATAAGGGGACACAAAAAAAAGGAATAACCTATATATAAAAGAGGATATGATTTGTGTTGGCTAAATTTTATGCTTGGCTAAAACACAAAAGCTAGGTAGTCATGGGATAAATCCTCTTCATTTAATAGTGAATCTCCCTGTGATGTATTTATTTGTTTTAAGGCCATCTATTTTATAATTGGGGTATTAGTTTAGTTGAATAGCTCAAGAACCATAGCCAAATAAATTTTGAGTAAGTAAACAACTGTATGATAAAACAATTACTAGATGAAGAAGAAATAGAACGTGGGAAAATAGTAGATATTAGAGCTAATTGCATTCACAGGGAATTAAAAAATAGTTGAATATTTCTATAAATTCTAGCAAATGAAAAGAAGTGTACTCATATGAAATTTAAAGATAACACAAAGTTTACCATTATCCTTCACAAGTGCACAGTAGGAATTTAGAAGACACAAAGTTCAACAAAAATACTTCTTTCTTCTTATTCAACTTTCAACCATTTACAATATGGAAATATAATTATTTCAATGCAAATTTTGAAACAAACATGTACAACATAAAACAACAATTTTCCAAAAATTCTTAGATCCCTTGACCTATAGGTATGCTATTCTATTTATAGTCATCGTAAGGAAAAACCAAAAGAGATAATGTCCTTACACTTTATAAATATCTAAATATAAAGATGCAAGGAGTTGAGCACTTTCTTCCTTAAAATACTCTTTGTATACCACATAAGAGTTTAAAATGTTATACCATTTAAACAGGAATAACCATCTGTCCACTATCCTCAAGTATTTTGACTTTTTCAATCAACTTAAAGTAATGGTAATTAATCAAATTACTTAAGTCTTAAAAAAATTACATTACTTGATTACAAGGAGAGGTAATCGAAGAAATAGAAAAGCATAAGAAGAATAAGAGGAAGAATCATTCCAACTCCACACATTTAGTTTCTACTTTATCCTTTTCCTCTTCCTCTTCCACATCCACATATTTTTTCTTCTCTCAGTACATGGCACATTGATCTATCATGAATTTAATTACATGTAACATCTCCATTTTATACCTTAGAACAAGTGATTTTTTAATTTTTTTTTGATAATTGCATCCTGGTTCTAAATACATAATTTAGAACTCACAAATCAAATAACCATTCACTATAACAAACAACCATATGCATCTGTAATGACTCGGAGTAACCTCCGATCTATTTCATTCCATGACTCGGTAATCTACTGATCTATTCATGAGTAAAAAGAGTTGGGTGTTTTTAGTTAACACTTTACTCTTGCGGTTCTCTTCCCTACTCTGGGATTCAGAATGCTCTGTCCAAGGAACCTAACTGAATAATCGTTACTATTATTCATCGGCATCTCATCCCTTAGACTAGGTGAATTAGGACAACGCAATCAGCAGCTTACGATACTTTTGGCCCAAAGATTTGAAACATACTGTTTATGTCTCGTATTCCTTAACAGCATACTCGTCAATCTGGAATACGTCCTTCACCCCATTCTTATGTTATATAGAATGTCCTACACTGACTACTGTCAGTCCTTCCTTCACAACTGAATCACTCGGAGGTAGATTATCAAGGTGATAATGTTATATGGATGCCCACGAGGATTAGGGATATGGTGACATACTGGTTCAACCTTGCAGTTCAACCAGAGTGTCATGATACCCTGAATCTCCTAGGCAGCCTTATAACATGACCACGTTCATAATCGGACCCTGAGTAACTCGTGCGAGATCAAAGTGTAAATCTTAGCGATCAATGCAAAGGGTGTCGCCATAAGTCTCCTGCATTGTTGTAACTTCGAGAAGATCCTAATCTTCTCGGAGGTACAACCCTGCAGTTGACTTGTGTCGTCAACCTTTAAATCCACCTCGAAAAGATCTACTTAACAACATGCGTTACGCACTTGAGTTTAAATTACTTTAAAGACTTTTCCCTAAGGTTAGCCTTTCCCGATCCCTGGATTCCTCGTCTTAAGACGACCCTCCTCTATAAAACCCATTACATGGTAGAGGTATTAAGGTCAAGCTCTCATCAAGGAGTCATTAGAATACACCTGATTCTAAACAACAGAATTGGACAATATCTCATAACCTTCACATGAGATTGCCATCCGAACTTCATTTGATTTATATCAGTTCTCTTAACTGAATTTATATCATACTTATTAGTATAAGGATATAAATGATTAAGAATAAAATTTAATATTGTCCTGTCATACTCAGGACTAGGGATTAGTAATTTAATCCAGCTTGTTTAGCGTTCTGCTTAGGTTCATTTTTAACCTATCTTTTAGAAAGACAATTATTTAAATTCAATATTGCTTTCGCTAGAACAATAAGATCTGCTAAACACTCATATGAATTCAACCACATTTTCTTGTAAGCTTTCATTGTCAATCACAAAAGCATCCAAAATTTTACAAAGATATCATTGCCATTCTGGTATATAAACCGAAGAAGGTCAACTATCAGAAATAGAATACAACACATAAGTATCAAACACTTATTTCCATTCCTTTCAAAATTATACAATTACATTTTATGCAAGCAGCATACTTGATACAATGCTTAACGGAAAAGAAACATCTTTCCACATACAGTACATTTATATAATCAAGCTGTAATTCATTATGAAACAAATTAAATAATCTGATCATCCTGTTAGATCTGCATTGCTTTTACCACTTACAGCAACCATCTGCAAAAATAGTCAACATGAGTCAGTTCGATGAACTGAGCATGATAAGCACTAACTTTTAAAACAATTGCAATCCATCAATTGTTTTCATTAAACACCCTGTTTAAATGAGATCAATTATCCAAACAAGTAAACATATTCAGACTATGCCTTTGTAATACAAAATGTCTACAAATGTGTAACTCTATCATCGTTACAAAATAGTCTTACTCACTTCTCTAATATTTCATCAAATATTAAGAATCAAAGAACGAAAGTATTAAAACAATCATCTTGAATCCAAGATCAGTAATATTGAACAAATCGTCACTTTCATCAGAAATGGAATATCATAGAAAATCGTGATTCCACCAATATGTTACAAAAGCAATACCAACTGTTAGACAGATCTCTACCAGTATTATAATAATAGAAGAGAAAGAACATATCATTCATACCCCCTTTCATATAAGTTCACTACTGTACCGTCTCCACATATGGAAAACATTCACCCAGTTTGTATACCAATAAGTCCGACAAGCCACAAGAAGGATCGCTGTTTTAAATAAAAAGAACACAGCAAAAACTCCTGTACAGTAGCTAACACGTCATCAATCCCATATATCAACCTATAGATCAATACTAGTTCCTTTTAAACACAGCAAGGTTTTCGATCCAAATTCGAAATCAAAGAACCTCTGGCATATCGCTGTCAACAACAGACTTCATTGCTTTAAGCAATTTGAAGTTTCCTAAGGACTATGCCAAGATGACCACACAGAATCTCCAATACATGACCAGTCTCAATCGGACTGAAATAAACAGGAAGGAAAATAGCATAACTATACTCACCTGGGCGCATTCAAATCTAAGTATGGTATTTACGACTCACTTCAACAGAGCCAGGACACAAGATAATTATCCATACTCAAGGAACAGTGACAAAACGACAGTGTCCCAAAAATCAGGTTCAATAAGGTACAAAACAATACAGGTTACCTTCAAGGAATTCATATGAATCTGAACAACAGTAACAAGTCAAATAATTGCATACGATTCCATCTAAGCCCATCAACGGAGCTTATTAAAAATCAGGCAAGCAATTCCAATTACTGATTTCAAAACAAGGAATCCGACTGAACCCTTGCCAATCTTTTACACAAATTTACACAGACTGAATATGTAAAAATATACCAAGAGAATCTGTACCACAAAATCCTTGCGACACGAAGGTACTCTTAGAGAATAACAGTGATTGAAATACAAGTTATTCCCTTAGGTCATTGGTACAACATTTCCCAATATTCATTTATATTCAACTTGAACAGTGGATCAAATATATATACAAATCATTCCATCGACTCCACAGAGTCGTTCAGATTAAAACAAACATAAATCTATATATATATACATTGCATACTGTAAACGGGTTTATACCAATAACCGCGGAACCCAACAACAGTATGGATAAAAACAAATAGTTAATGAATCCTTCTATGCCATCTATGGCAAGCATTCAGAAAAAATCAAGTGTAAGCAAATCAAATACCGATTTCATTCCGAGGACTCCACAAAGTTGTTTAAATAAAAAATACATTTATCCATATTGTAAACTGTCAACGGGTTAAATCCCGTTACCAAAATAACAAGGAAAAACAACTTCCCCTGGGTCGTAATGACTACTGTAACACAATAGTTACCTATTCCCAAACAAATTTAAAAGACAGAACGAAACCCACAAAGTATCAATAACTACCATCATCAAAACCCACGACAAAGCCTACAAAGATTTCATAACACTGAACAAACAAACAGTTCCATCAATGTTTCTTCTGACTGTTTCCAAAACAAGAATCAATGACCAAAAATCGACAGACAATCAATGGCCTATACCCATCACAGGAACGATTCATGGGCTCACGCCGAACAGGCTGAGCATTCACACATTTCACATGTTTCGCATAATTAAGCCAGAATGCAAACACAAGAAAATAATGCCACAGTTCGAATTTAATAAACACCCAACAAAGGATAAATGAAGATTCGAACTAGAAGAGATACTGAACCAAGAAAAATCACACAAGACATCCATAGATAAACATCTAATTCCATAAATCATTTGAACAGAGTTGTTCTAATGAAATCACTTGAAAGACAGCAAGATTTTTAAAGGTTAGGGCCTAACATGCCTGGATTTTTGCTCAAATTTCCGAAGCAGACCACTGGAAGAGCTCAGACTTCCTTTTCCTTTTCCAAGTTAGAGCGACCAACAAAATTTTGCTATCTCCAAAACATATATACTCTCCTTGTCAGAGAAAAGAGATAGATAACCTCATGCTCGCCATGCAACACAAAGAAGACTGGTGCGAAGAACCAGTGAACAGGCAGAAGAAAAACTGAAAATCGTGATAAGCCAAACAAACCAACAAACTTCCTGTTTGCATGCCTTCTCGCGAGTTCCGAGCTCGTCTACCGAGAGCATTGAATGCAATTACACCAAATTTCCCGCTCAAGCTCCACTTCCACCGACCGCCAAAGTTGGCGACAGTCAAATAAAATCCCAAGTTCATTTCCAGTTTTGGCGACCTGCCACATCGGCACAGGTTAGCCGTTCCCAAAACCTCCACCAAGACCTGTCCTTCATCCTTATCCCATGCATTTAATAACATAGAAAACGCCGCCCATGGTTCGCACCCCTCCATAGGCCCCTTTACATTCTTGATCATAGTTAGGTTAGTATCTTAGGTTAGAATTTAGGATAATACAAATTCTAACCACATTACACATAGATACTAACTTAGGACATTAGCACTTAGCCTAGGTCTAGGTTAGATTAACACTAATCTAACCCCTAGGTTAGATTTAGTGTTAGGTTACTAATCACTTAATAATTCCAGTTAGGTCTACATTCTGTACACTCGGAAAAGACCTACCTCATACCTTCTTGAATAGGGTTAGCTCCTGTTCTGCTGCAGAATTGTATGTAACCGAATTATTACCTGGTCCACGATCGAGACCTTCCAGATATACTTCCATATCGGGAACCAATTCATTTTACTCGATCAACCTGAGTCATACTCTTGACTAGCTTATTAAATGCTTCTAGACCTTGCAACCTGTTCAAGGTCTGTGATTTTAATTCATCATGAACAAACTTTAAGCATTACTTGGATCAATTCCACTGATCCAAGACTAGATCTTATAGATGGATAACTCTATAATTCATTCCGAGATCAGACTAAACTCGGATGCAAAATGAAATAAATAAAAGAGTCTAATCACATTCTGACTCAGTCAAGATCTGCAATCTGCAAAGAAATTACAGTACATATCAAGCATGATTTCTAAATCGAGGAACACATCCTTTTACAAGTAATCACATATCAACACTTGTATGCTCAGGAGAAAGTAACAACAGTTCAGGGTGTTACATGCTTCCCTCCTAAAAAGATTCATCGTCCCGATGAATTACATATTAAATTAACCTTCAGGTCAATAAATTTATTAGTACACGAACAATGTGACTACTTCCATATTTGAATAGTTCCAAAAATCAATGTCACAACACATTTTATTCAACCTGAATAAAGTCTGCCTTCATCTGGCTTTCATAAATACTTAGAAATAATAAGTTCATAAAAGTATGTTTTGTCAACAGATTTCATTCTGTTGAAAAAGAGAAGGAAAAGCAATTTTCATCTCTTGCAGATTTTCCCAAGTTGCACTTTCTTCGCTAAACTGGTCCCACTGGACCTTACATTGCTGTATATCACGATTTCTTAAATGTAAATGGCGAGTTTCCAGCACTCGTGTGGGTTTAACCATGATTATTCCTGGGTCTTGGACCTGCAAGGAATTCCAATTTAAAACATGTGACAGATCTGAAACGTATTTCTTAAGCAAAGAAATATGGAAAACATCATGCATGCGGGATAAAGCAGGTGGCAATGCTAAACGATAAGCTACAGGATTGATTATTTCGACAATTTCGAAAGGTCCCACAAATCGAGGTGACAACTTGGCAGCCTTGCCAAAAGTTATAGAACTCTTTCTGGGTTTAACACGAAGGAAAACCTTATCACCAAGCTCAAACCTTTTATCAACCCGCTTAAGGTCAGCATAGCTCTTCTGTCTATCCGCTGCTTCCTTTAATCGTTCACGAATCAGCTTAACTTGCTGTTCCATTTCTGTGAGAATCTTTGGTCCAATTACCACTCTATCCTCAACACTGTCCCAACTAACAGGGGTTCTGCACTTTCTTCCGTAAAGTGCTTCAAATGGTGCCATTTTAAGGGATGAGTGATAAGTATTGTTGTATGCGAACTCAACTAATGGAAGATACTCTTCCCATTTATATTGTTGATCCATGCAATACATACGCAACATGTCCTCCAAAACTTGATTTAACCTCTCAGTTTGTCCATCCATTTCCAGATGATATGCAGAACTGAAGTTTAGTTTCATTCCAAGAGCTGCATTAAGCGTTTGCCAAAACCTTGACGTCATTATAGGATCCCTGTCAGATATAATCAGTTCTGGTACACCATGTAATCTGAAAATTTCATGTACGAATCTTTTGGCCAGCACTGGTGAATCATCCTTTAGATTTCCAGCGATGAAATGAGCTACCTTGGTCAGTTTATCTACAACTACCAGGATAACATCATGTTTATTCCTGGACATAGGTAGTCCTTGTACAAAATCCATGGTTATTACTTGCCATTTGTACTACGGTATGCTATGAGGATATAACAGTCCAGCAGGGTGCATATGTTCTGCCTTCACCCGCTGACATTCCAGACAATGAGTCACAAAATTAATCACATCCTTTTTCATACCTTTCCAGAAGTATTGCTGTTTCAAATCAGTAAGCATTTTTGTGATACCTGGGTGTCCAAAGAAAGGTGAATTGTGAAATTCAACTAACAACTTCTTTCTCAAATCGTTCAGCATAGGTACATATACCCTGTTTTCATAACGCAAGATTCCTTCATTATCAAAATGAAAACCTTTATACCTTATATCCTTAGGTTCTGCAGCAAGTCCTGCTTTTACTTGCTGAAAGTATGCATCTGATTCTGAAGCACTTTTTACCTCGTCTTTAAACTGAGTTCTTACTGTTATAAGGGTAGAAATGTGCCTCCTACAACTTAGAGCATCAGCTACTCTATTCTCCTTCCCTTTGATATAGCTAATATCAAAGTCATATTGTGATAAAAATTCTAACCACCTTCTCTGTCTGGCGTTAAGATTGGGCTGAGTAAAAATATATTTCAGTCCTAAGTGATCAGTTTTCAACTCAAAAGGTTTCCCAAGTAAATAGTGTCTCCAGACTTGAAGTGCATGAACAATGGCAGCAAGTTCCAAATCATGAGGGGCATAATTCAGCTCATGTAACTTAAGTTTTCTACTTTCATATGCTATGACCTGATCATTTTGTAACAAAACACCTCCAAGGCCTTCCCCAGAAGCATCCGTTACAACAGTAAAACTCCCATTAGGGTCTGGTACAGCTAGTATAGGTGCAGAAATCAACTGGTCTTCCAGACTTTTGAAAGCCGCTTCGCACTTATCATTCCATATGAATTTCTTATCCTTCTTTTGCAATGAAGTTATTGGTGCAGCTACCTTAGAAAAATCCTTTACAAATTTTCTATAGTAACCAGCAAGACCCATGAAGCTTCTTACTTCATGCACATTCTTTGGTGCAGGCCACTCAGTTATTGCCACTATTTTGAAGGATCTACAACAATTCCTTCTTTACTTATAACATGACCCAAATAGTGAACTTCTGAATCAAAGAAAGAACATTTGGATAACTTACCATACAACTTCCTCTTTCTCAAAATTCCCAAAACTATCTTCAAATGCTCATTGTGCTCCTCAACACTTTTAGAATAAATGAGAATATCGTCCAAGAATACAAGTACAAACTTGTCCAGGTATTCTTGAAAAATATTGTTCATTAAATTCATAAAGGCTGTGGGTGCATTAGTTAACCCGAAGGGTAGAACTATGAATTCATAATGTCTGTACCTTGTTCGAAAAGCTGTTTTATGAATATCTTCCTCTCTAATCCTTAACTGATGATAACTAGATCGAAGGTCTATCTTAGAATAAACCGCTGCTCCACGCATCTGATCAAACAGATCGTCGATCCTAGGAAGTGGATATCGGTTCTTGACTGTTGCTTTGTTCAACATCCGATAATCAATACACAGCCTTAGTGTTCCATCCTTCTTTTTCACAAATATCACAGGTGCTCCCCAAGGTGAAACACTTGGTCTAATCAATCCTTTAGACAAAAGCTCTTGTAACTGTGCTTTAAGCTCGACTAACTCAGTAGTAGTCATCTGATAAGGCGCTTTGGATATAGGTTCTGTTCCAGGCTTGATTTCAATGGTAAAGTCAAATTCTCTCTTGGGTGGTAACCCTGGTAATTCCTCAGGAAAAACATCCCTGAAACCTTGTAAAAGAGGGAACTGTTTCATTAAATCATCATCTTCTTCTGAAGATTCAGATATCTTTACCGCATAAAGGGTACATCCTTTATTTTTAGCCTTTTTAAAGCTGCATAGCTGACAGTTTCTAACCAAAATTTCTCGTTTCACACCTTGAATCTCTGCTGATTCCAGCTGATCATCTAAACATTTTATGTTCTTTTCATAGCAGTCTACTTTTGCTTTATGGTCAGCTAACCAATTGACACCGATCACAATGTCATATGATCCTAAAGGTGCGACATAGAGATCAACTTCCGTGGAAAATTTAGGTAAGTCAAGGACTGCCCCAAAAAGACACATACTCACTGTATGAACAAATTATTACCATAATGTACAGTCCAAGATTTATCCATTTTCCAGCTTTTCGTTTAAGTTTAGAAGCAAGTTTATTAGATAATAAAACATTCAGTAGCTCCCATATCAAAAAGAAGATAGTGACAGGTATGCCGGAATAACTTACCACCCGAAACTTCTATAGGTGTCACTTGCTTTTCAGCTTGCTTGTCCGCTATTGCAGCATGTATCTTATGCTGCTGATTACGATCATCCTTCTGTGAAAGGGCACTGATTTGCGTAGTGATCTTTACCACAATTTAGCACAGCTCCTACTGGTCCCTTTTTAGGCTCAAGTTTGCCTCCAGTTTTTGTAATTGTCGAAACGCTGTCCTCCATATGGCTTTCTGCCATTTTAATAATTTTTAGCAAATTCTCCTTTACGTTTCTAGCAGGCAGGCTTATTTCTGTCTGCTTTCTTATTGTTATCATCTCCTGAAACTTACTCTTGTTTTCCAAACTTTTTCCATGTTCCTTTTCTAGTGCAAGAGAGGTTAAGAAGGTTTGCGTCTTCTTTCCGCACTTCCTCCTTATGGGCAGAATAGCCTTTAAGTTCTGTTCTTGCCTACTGGCATTTTTCAACATCCTTAATCAATACAACAGCCTTAGTGTCCATCCTTCTTTTTCACCATATCACAGGTGGCTCCCCAAGTTGAAACACTTGTCTAATCAATCTTTATAGACAAAAGCTCTTGTAACTGTGCGTTAAGCTCGACTACTCAGTCGTAAGTCATCTGATAAGGCGCTTTGGATATAGTTCTGTTTCCAGGCTGATTTCAATGGTAAAGTCAATTCTCTTCTTGGGTGGTAAACTCCTGGTAAATTCTCGTCAGGAAAAAACATCCCTGCAAGAAACCTTGTAAAAGAGGGACTGTTTCATTAAATCATCATCATCTTCTTCTGAAGATTCGAAGAATCCTTTACCGCAAATAAAGGGTACATCCTTTATTTTTAGCCTTTTTAAAGCTGCATAGCTGACAGTTTTCTAACCAAAATTTCTCGTTTCACACCTTGAATCTCTGCTGATTTTCCAGCTGATCAGCTAAACATTTTATGTTCTTTTTTCATAGCAGTCTACCTTTTGCCTTTATGGTCAGCTAACCAATTGACACCGGATCACAATGTCATATGATCCTAAAGGGTGCGCCATAGGAGAGCTTCAACTTCCGTGGAAAATAGGTAAGTCAAGGACTGCCCCAAAAGACACATACTCACTGTATGAACAACATATTACCATAATGTACAGTCCAAGCTTTTATCCATTTTTTCCAGCTTTTCTTTTAAGTTTAGAAGCAAGTTTATTAGATATAAAACATTCAGTGAAGCTCCCATATCAAAAGAATAGTGACAGGTATGCCGATAACTTACCCGAAACTTCTATAGGTGTCACTTGCTTTTCAGCTTGCTTGTCCGCTATTTGCAGCATGTATCTTATGCTGCTGATACGATCATCCTTCTTTTACAGGGCACTGATTTGCGTAGTGATCTTTACCACAATTGTAGCAGCCTCCTACTGGTCCATTTTTAGGCTCAAAGTTGCCTCCAGTTTTGTAATGTCACGCTGTCCTCCATAGGGCTTCTGCCCATTATTATAATTTTTAGCAAAATTATCCTTTACGTTTCCAGCAGGCTTATTTACTGCTGCCTTTCTTATTATTATCTCCTGGAAACTTACTCTTGTTTCCAAACTTTTCCATGGTCCTTTTCTGGGTGCAAGAGAGGTTGAAGAAGGGTTTGCAGTCTTCTTCCACACTTCCTCCTTATGAGTAGAAATAGCCTTTTAATTTCTATTCTTGCCTTATGGCCTTTTCAACAACTCCTTCCATAGTGGTTGGACTGTGAACATCGACCTCTCCCCCTATCATAGGATTCAATCCCATGATGAATTTCCGTATCCTAAACTTTTCGTCAGTTTGATACTGCGGTACATACTTGAGGAGTTTTGTAAACCGCTCCCAGTATTCAGTTACCGTTAGCTTCCCTTGAGCTAAGTTCTGAAATTCTGTCATTTTCTGATCATAGAAAAGTTGTGGTAGCCAACGTTGCCTAAAATAGCCTTTAAATTGATCCCAAGTAATATTGGTTTCATCAATGTTTAGCTCAGCTTTTCGGCTATCCCACCACGAAGATGCTTCGTGTGAAAGCTGATAGGCTCCCCAAATAGCTTTGGTTTCCTCTGAGAAGTTCCTTATTGAAAAGTACTTCTCCATTTCGCTGAGCCAGTTCTCAGCTCCATCTCCTAATGTGGTGCCATCATACTTAGGTGGACTTATCCTTTTTATATCATTAGTGAGTTCTGCTGCCAATCTGGCCTTTTTTGTTTTCTGGTTGGACAGGTGCATTCCCAGCATTAATATCAACACCCATGTCGGGGTTGTCCTCAGGAGGTTGCTGATTATTATATCAGCTTCTTCATCCTCCTCATTTCCCATCACCTGCTGTTCAAGTACAGCCAAGCGATCTCTTGTGTCCAACAGGGCAGCAAGGATCTCATCCAGTTTCTGGGTTGTTGCCACTCCTCCTTCAGGTGGAGCATTATTCACAACGTTCTCCCTTGTTCTAACCATTTTCTGTTACAAGAAAAATTCAGGTTTTTATCAGATTATGGACTCAATAGGTCCAAGAGTTGCAACCTTTAGCTCTGATACCAAGATGTAACATCTCCATTTTATACCTTAGAACAAGTGAATTTTTTTAATTTTTAATTATAATTGCATCTTGGTTCTAAATACATAATTTAGAACTCACAAATCAAATAACCATTCGTATAACAGACAACCATATGCAGCTGTAATGACTCGGAGTACCTCCGATCTATTCATTCCATGACTCGGTAATCTACCGATCTATTCATGAGTAAAAAGAGTTGGTGTTTTTAGTCAACACTTTACTCTTGCGGTTCTCTTCCCTACTCTGGGATTCAGAATGCTCTGTCCAAGGAACCTAACTGAATAATCGTTACTATTATTCATCGGCATCTCATCCCTTAGACTAGGTGAATTAGGACAACGCAATCAGCAGCTTGCGATACTTTGGCCAAAGATTTGAAACATACTGTTTATGTCTCGTATTCCTTAACGGCATACTCGTCAATCTGGAATACGTCCTTCACCCCATTCTTATGTTATATAGAATATCCTACACTGACTACTGTCAGTCCTTCCTTCACAACTGAATCACTCGGAGGTAGATTATCAAGGTGATAATGTCATATGGATGCCCACGAGGATTAGGGATATGGTGACATACTGGTTCAACCTTGCAGTTCAACCAGAGTGTCATGATACCCCGAATCTCCTAGGCAGCCTTATAACATGACCACATTCATAATCAGACCCTGAGTAACTCGTGCGAGATCAAAGTGTAAATCTTAGCGATCAATGCAAAGGGTGTCGCCATAAGTCTCCTGCATTGTTGTAACTTCGAGAAGATCCTAATCTTCTCGGAGGTACAACCCTGCAGTTGACTTGTGTCGTCAACCTTTAAATCCGCCTCGAAAAGATCTACTTAACAACATACGTTATGCACTTGAGCTTAAATTACTTTAAAGACTTTTCCCTAAGGTTAGCCTTTCCCGATCCCTGGATTCTTCGTCTTAAGACGACCCTCCTCTATAAAACCCATTACATGGTAGAGGTATTAAGGTCAAGCTCTCATCAAGGAGTCATTAGAATACACCTGATTCTAAACAACAGAATTGGACAATATCTCATAACCTTCACATGAGATTGCCATCCGAACTTCATTTGATTTATATCAGTTCTCTTAACTGAATTTATATCATACTTATTAGTATAAGGATATAAATGATTAAGAATAAAATTTAATATTGTCCTGTCATACTCAGGACTAGGGATTAGTAATTTAATCCAGCTTGTTTAGCGTTCTGCTTAGGTTCATTTTTAACCTATCTTTTAGAAAGACAATTATTTAACCTCAATATTGCTTTCACTAGAACAATAAGATCTGCTAAACACTCATATGAATTCAACCACATTTTCTTGTAAGCTTTCATTGTCAATCACAAAAGCATCCAAAATTTTACAAAGATATCATTGCCATTCTGGTATATAATCCGAAGAAGGTCAACTATCAGAAATAGAATACAACACATAAGTATCAAACACTTATTTCCATTCCTTTCAAAATTATACAATTACATTTTATGCAAGCAGCATACTTGATACAATCCTTAACGGAAAAGAAACATCTTTCCACATACAGTACATTTATATAATCAAGCTGTAATTCATTATGAAACAAATTAAATAATCTGATCATCCTGTCAGATCTGCATTGCTTTTACCACTTACGGCAACCATCTGCAAAAATAGTCAACATGAGTCAGTTCGATGAACTGAGCATGATAAGCACTAACTTTTAAAACAATTGCAATCCATCAATTGTTTTCATTAAACACCCTGTTTAAATGAGATCAATTATCCAAACAAGTAAACATATTCAGACTATGCCTTTGTAATACAAAATGTCTACAAATGTGTAACTCTATCATCGTTACAAAATAGTCTTACTCGCTTCTCTAATATTTCATCAAATATTAAGAATCAAAGAACGAAAGTATTAGAACAATCATCTTGAATCCAAGATCAGTAATATTGAACAAATCGTCACTTTCATCAGAAATGGAATATCATAGAAAATCGTGATTCCACCAATTTGTTACAAAAGCAATACCAACTGTTAGACAGATCTCTACCAGTATTATAATAATAGAAGAGAAAGAACATATCATTCATACCCCCTTTCATATAAGTTCACTACTGTACCGTCTCCACATATGGAAAACATTCACCCAGTTTGTATACCAACAAGTCTGACAAGCCACAAGAAGGATCGCTGTTTTAAATAAAAAGAACACAGTAAAAACTCCTGTACAGTAGCTAACACGTCATCAATCCCATATATCAACCTATAGCTCAATACTAGTTCCTTTTAAACACAGCAAGGTTTTCGATCCAAGTTCGAAATCAAAGAACCTCTGGCATATCGCTGTCAACAACAGACTTCATTGCTTTAAGCAATTTGAAGTTTCCTAAGGACTATGCCAAGATGACCACACAGAATCTCCGATACATGACTAGTCTCAATCGGACTGAAATAAACAGGAAGGAACATAGCATAACTATACTCACCTGGGCGCATTCAAATCTAAGTATGGTATTCGCGACTCACTTCAACAGAGCCAGGACACAAGATAATTATCCATACTCAAGGAACAGTGACAAAATGACAGTGTCCCAAAAATCAAGTTCAATAAGGTACAAAACAATACAGGTTACCTTCCAAGAATTCATATGAATCCGAACAACAGTAACAAGTCAAATAATTGCATACGATTCCATCTAAGCCCATCAATGGAGCTTATTAAAAATCAGGCAAGCAATTCCAATTACTGATTTCAAAACAAGGAATCCGACTGAACCCTTGCCAATATTTTACACAAATTTGCACAGACTGAAGACGTAAAAAATATACCAAGAGAATCTATACCACAAAATCCTTGCGACACGAAGGTACTCTTAGAGAATAACAGTGATTGAAATACAAGTTATTCCCTTAGGTCATTGGTACAACATTTCCCAATATTCATTTATATTCAACTTGAACAGTGGATCAAATATATATACAAATCATTCCATCGACTCCACAGATTCGTTCAGATTAAAACAAACATAAATATATATATATATATATATATACATTGCATACTGTAAACGGGTTTATACCAATAACCGCGGAACCCAACAACAGTATAGATAAAAACAAATAGTTAATGAATCCTTCTATGCCATCTATGGAAAGCATTCAGAACAAATCAAGTGTAAGAAAATCAAATACCGATTTCATTCCGAGGACTCCACAAAGTTGATTAAATAAAAAATACATTTATCCATATTGTATACTGTCAACGGGTTAAATCCCGTTACCACAATAACAAGGAAAAACAACTTCCCCTGGGTCGTAATGACTACTGTAACACAATAGTTACCTGTTCCCAAACAAATTTAAAAGACAGAACGAAAGCCAAAAAGTATCAATAACTACCATCATCAAAACCCACGACAGAGCCTACAAAGATTTCATAACACTGAACAAACAAACAGTTCCATCAATGTTTCTTCCGACTGTTTCCAAAACAAGAATCAACGACCAAAAATCGACAGACAATCAATGGCCTATACCCATCACAGGAATGATTCATGGGCTCACGCCGAACAGGCCGAGCATTCACACATTTCACATGTTTCGCATAATTAAGCCAGAATGCAAACACAAGAAAATAATGCCACAGTTCGAATTTAATAAACACCCAACAAAGGATAAATGAAGATTCGAACCAGAAGAGATACTGAACCAAGAAAAATCACACAAGACATCCATAGATAAACATCTAATTCCATAAATAATTTGAACAGAGTTGTTCTGATGAAACCACTTGAAAGACAGCAAGATTTTTAAAGGTTAGGGCCTAACATGCCTGGATTTTTGCTCAAATTTCCGAAGCAGACCACTGGAAGAGCTTAGACTTCCTTTTCCTTTTCCAAGTTAGAGCGACCAACAAAATTTTGCTATCTCCAAAACATATATACTCTCCTTGCCAGAGAAAAGAGCTAGATAACCTCATGCTCGCCATGCAACACAAACAAGACTGGTGCGAAGAACCAGTGAACAGGCAGAAGAAAAACTAAAAATCGTGATAAGCCAAACAAACCAACAAACTTCCTGTTTGCATGCCTTCTCGCGAGTTCCGAGCTCGTCTACCGAGAGCATTGAATACAATTACACCAACTTTCCCGCTCAAACTCCACTTCCACCAACCGCCAAAGTTAGCGACAGACAAATAAAATCCCAAATTCATTTCCAGTTTTGGCGACCTGCCACATCGGCACAGGTTAGTCGTTCCCAAAACCTCCACCAAGACCTGTCCTTCATCCTTATCCCATGCATTTAATAACATAGAAAATGCCGCCCATGGTTCGCACCCCTCTATAGGCCCCTTTACATTCTTGATCATAGTTAGGTTAGTATCTTAGGTTAGAATTTAGGATAATACAAATTCTAACCACATTACACATAGATACTAACTTAGGACATTAGCACTTAGCCTAGGTCTAGGTTAGATTAACACTAATCTAACCCCTAGGTTAGATTTAGTGTTAGGTTACTAATCACTTAATAATTCCAGTTAGGTCTACATTCTGTACACTCAGAAAAGACCTACCTCATACCTTCTTGAACAGGGTTAGCTCCTGTTCTGCTGCAGAATCGTATGTAACCGAATTATTACCTGGTCCACGATCGAGACCTTCCAGATATACTTCCATATCGGGAACCAATTCATTTTACTCGATCAACCTGAGTCATACTCCTGACTAGCTTATTAAATGCTTCTAGACCTTGCAACCTGTTCAAGGTCTGTGATTTTAATTCATCATGAACAAACTTTAAGCATTACTTGGATCAATTCCACTGATCCAAGACTAGATCTTATAGATGGATAACTCTATAATTCATTCCGAGATCAGACTAAACTCAGATGCAAAATGAAATAAATAAAAGAGTCTAATCACATTCTGACTCAGTCAAGATCTGCAATCTGCAAAGAAATTACAGTACATATCAAGCATGATTTCTAAATCGAGGAACACATCCTTTTACAAGAAATCACATATCAACACTTGTATGCTTAGGAGAAAGTAACAACAGTTCAGGGTGTTACATTACATCATCATCTACCTTTGCAGTAGCTTCCATATTTGTTTCCAACATGAATAATTCCTTTGCCAAAATATTATAACATCCCTTAACCTTCCCAAGACATGATGCTAAATAATTAACATCTTCTTGAAGTCTTGAAAATTTCTCTAGGGATGTACGACTAAAAGGAGGGATGGCATTTTTTATTTCATGTTGAATAATTGAAGGAATTATTCAATATCTTTTGGAGGTTTGTTAGTGCCACAATTTTTTATGTCATAAACTCCAACATCCAGTTCATCCAAGGCTAACTCAGCCTGTTCTTCCAAGATCTACATCTTTTGCATTATATGTTTAAAAATTATTTTCCTGAATAAGAGAACAATCTGTTGTTGTTTTCCTTTCTCTATAGATCCCTCATGTGCAATATTCTCTTCAATCAACACATTTTCTTAGAGTGAGTCTATTTCTTGTAAACTCTGCAACTGCAGCTCCGTAATTATTCATTCATTCTCAGCCTCTAACTATAAATTCTTCAATTTATCCCACTTCTCATGGAACTCTTTTGTTTTCACAAGTATCTCATTATAATAATATGTGGCTGCCTTGGTTATGTTAGCCACCCATTCAGCCACAACCTTTTCTTTTTCACCAGTTTCCTCCATTATGGTGATCACTTGAGGATTCACATGTTCTCCTATTAATATTGGATGCATTGAATACCTTGCAGCCTTCATGATTATGTCACACAACTCTGATGTTTTCTCTTTTAATTTGAAATTATTTTCCTTCTCTTCATCCAACTTAAGAAAAAGGCTATTGATCAGAGTCTGTGTGTCTTTCTTTAAGCCTTCAGTGGAGACTTTTCCTAGTGGCACCCTCATTACCACCAGATCTTCTTTAGTTATTTCATCCTTACCTTTACCTGCTACTGGGGTAGACACTTCAAAAAATTTATGTCCAGAGGGTTAAATAATCCTTCTCAAGGTCACCTTATCCTCTTTGGACCTTCTCCCCCTTTTCTTAATACTCTTCAATAATTGAAGATCCATTTATTCTAAATTGATCACTTCATTGACACTAGGAAGTATCTGTGAGGCAAACCATGCAGAGAAATTTTTCCCTGATGAAGGCTTGGCACCATTATAAACCACCATTTCTTGACCAATCAATTCTATATATGGAATCACAACTATTTCTTATTGTTTCTCGGGCACTTCAAGAGTAGAACCTTGAAGAAATTATTTTTCCAATTTTTCCATCTTCTCAATTACTTATTGTTTTTCAATTTCCTTCTCTTCTTTAGTCCTAGTGTCAATATCACTTTCGACCTCTTTTTATTTCTCAACTTCCTCCTACAAAAAATACTTGGAACTCCATATTCTTGAACTGACTCTAAATGAATATCTCCTCCACTTTCCTTCCAAATCTCTCACTCTTAAATCTCTATAGTCTCTGTTACGAATTTACCTTTATTTAAAGGTTGAGACACCTTCTGTAATGAAGATCCTTCTATGAAAGCATCATGTACATCCTATGGTTCAGAAATTGATTATTCTTATGAATATAGAGGAGGATTCATCAGAGGAGAGAAAGAAGGGTGATGAGGATACAAAACTTTTGACACAACTATAAGAAATAGGAATATAGCAGGCTTCAAGAGAGGGACCACAACCTCTCCCTATGTAGAAGGAACTTGAATGGTAGGGGTATCAATATATTAAGACACCAATAAATGAGAAGCATAAGTTAAAGTAGCTTTTGACGTTGATGCTTGCTTTAAAGATGTTCACTAGGGAGATGCTTGTTATGTCTTGTGATTCTTAACTGGTTTAACATTGTAGATCCTTTGCTACTTTCACTTGGTCCTTCCTTCCTCTTAGTGTACTATTGTTGCAAACTCACAACACCCCTAGATGCAGATCAAGCTTCTAGGGTGATCACTCTAGCATCTAGTGTGATTGCACAACATGAAAACCTCTCGCCAGGTGTGGGACTTGTGAAACTGAGAGAGGAATCTCTAGATTTAGAGGATGGTTCCTCAAACTCCTCTGATTAGATCTAATGCTTGCACAACTACAGAGGTTCAGATCCTAATCCTACTCTAAACTGCAAGGAGACAGGGATAGAAATGCAAATATTGAAACTAACTAAAGATGGTGATGCACCAAAAGGAGTGGTGAAACATTTTTGTCATGCAAGTAGACACAAACCAGAGATTGCAGCATAAAACATACACAGGCTGATAAGATATAATTTAGGATCTGAAACGAAGCAAACAATACAAACAAAGGACTGAAACTCATTCACAAAGCTTGCATTATTATTTCCAGTGTCAAAATCATTGCATTACAACCTCAGAGAGGTAAAAACTGTTACATTCTTTGGAGAGGTTTGATTCTTCAAAAAATCACTTGCTGGAGGTGAAAGAAGAAGTTGCTATGTCCAAAAAAAATGTTTCCCCCTTTCAAATGAGCCAAATCTGGCTTTTACATTGCATGGGTTGAGCCCAGGAGAGAGAAACGCGGGAAAACATGCAAGCCCATTCCTCATTGACTACAAATGCATTAAAAAGGTATGGGGACCTTACAAACCCATACCCTATCATTTTGACCGATTTGAAGGATAATGCGACCCATTCTGCATTAAATCTGGTTGCTGAAATGTCACTTCTGGCCATGAACACACATTAGAGCCATTTCTCAACTTTCTCTCTCCAAACTGCACCAAAATTCAAGATTAACCCTCGAATCATGTAGAGAATTTCATAAGCTTTCCGTTGATATAAAGAACATGCAAATCTGAGCTCTGGATCGAAAGATATGTCGATCTGAAGATTTAGGGCACAAGAACAGGTGAAAATGTGTTTTGAAATTTTTTCCCGCGCTCTGCCACCTGGATGACACGTGTCAAGAACTGATTGGATGCGTAATTATCTCTCCTTTGCTTACCCATGGGTTTTCCTTGAAAATTTTGACTTTTTGATGATCTTGGAACATTTTTCACTTTTCCTCCACGCCCCCGCCACTTGGGACACGTGGCATGCATTGATTGGAGAACAGGGGCGCGGGGGCATCCTTTACTTTTTAGTTTTTTACCAAAACTCTTGCCAAATTCTCTAACTCCTCCCCGAGCTCCACACTCTCTGCTCCATTGGACACGTGTCCCATTCTGATTGGCTCGGGCTAACCCTTCAAACCTCGCCCTTTGACTTTTGGACCTTTTCCCTTGTGACACGTGGCATCTCCTGATTCGTCCTTAGGCTAGCTAGCTTTTCGCGTCCCACGCGTCCTTACATCCCGGATGTCCCTTTGCTCTTTGGGACAAAAACTTCCGATCCGCCTGAAATGGGCTTCTCTATCCCTTTGCTCTGATGACACGTGGCATGATCTGATTGGCTCTGGCTCCTTCGGCTATCTGCGTCCCACGCGTCCCTTTGTCCCAACTGTCCCAGTGCGAAAGTTCTCCTTTTCGGCCGATTCGGGCGGTTCACGTCCTCACGGCCCAGATGTCCCAGACTGTTCCGCTCAGCAATTAGTTGATTTTATTTTCTTCTTTGGCCGAACCGACTTTCCGCGTCCCACGCATCTTCACGGCCCAGATGTCCCTTTTCTCTTCAGACTGCCTGGCAGCCTTTCGGCTGATTCGCGCCCAGATGTCCCTCATGTCCCGACTGATGTGAGGACTAGGACTTAGCCATTTTCATGATTTTTCCTGGCCCAAGCTTGTTTTCTGCAACTTTTTCACCTTTTCTCAGAACTTGCTCTTTTCTTCTTGGACAAGGGAGTTAGAAAAAATCTGAGGGGACCCTAGAAACATGATTTTTGCCCTGAATCAATCTATTTTCCTAGGACTTGAGAATTTAGTGCATGTTATCAAATTTACCCTGGGGGGTGAATTTTGGATAACAATTTGGCTACTCAACGGGGTACCTGCTTGCTAGGTAGAAGATACCAGTTGCCTGAAGCAGTCCATTGGGCATGGAGTTATCAAATATTCAGTTTAGAACCCCAACTGACTCAGAATGTGTAAGGGGGAAGATGGAATGTCACTTGATTGGAGCAAGGATTACAAAACATCTCCATGGACAGCAAGCTATGCCGAAGCACTTAGGGAAAACAAAAACTAACCTACAACAAAACAATGTGCACAAGCACTTAGAGGAATGAAAATCTAATCCTAATATTTACAAGGTAGTGAACTTCCCTCTAGAAGCAACGCTTGAGATAGATTCCATTGACTGGAATCTGCAGTTCTTCACCATCCAGTGAGGCCAATTGGAAAGCATTGTTGTTCTTGCACTTTGTGACCATGTATGGGCCACTCCAAATGGCATCAAATTTTGAATGCCTTCCCAGTTTTGCTCTGTCCACATCCCATTTCAACACTAGATCTCCAACTTGAAAAGATCTATCCTTGGCCTTTCTATCAAAGGTCTTCTTGATCAAAGCTTGATCCTTTTCCATTGCTTGGGATGCCTGATTTCTGATCTCTTGTAGCTCCATCAACTCTGCACACCTCACCTCGATGGGCTCAAATTCAAGCAACTCCAGCTGCTTCATGAGTTCCAATGTTGGCAACTCCAGTGACATGGGCAAGATTGCCTCTCTTCCATAGACAAGTTTGAATGGAGAGTTACCTGTGGATCTTTTGGGAGTTATCCTATCAGCCCATAAGGCTGTTTTCAATTTGGTATGCCAAGACCTCTGATTCTCGTCAAGAGTCCTCCTAATGATCCTCAACAAGTTCTTGTTTGTGGACTCAGCCTGGCCATTACCTTGAGGGTAATAGTTTGATGAAGTGCTTAGGTAAATACCGTTCTTGCAGCCCACTCAGTCATCTTAGATCCAATGAATGTCAATGCATTATCAAAGATTATTGTGGTAGGTACACCAAATCTAGTTGTTATCCCCTCATAAAAGTCTAAGATGCTGGACTCATTTACCTCTTTGAGTGCTACTGCTTCTGTCCATTTGGTGAAGTAGTCTGTGGCTGTCAAAATCCATTTGTGCCCTTGGCTTGAATTGGGATTAATGACTCCAATGAAGTCCAAACCCCATTGCATGAATGGCTGGTCAACTGAGATTGGATGCAATGGAAGGGCAGCAAAACTTCTCTTTTCCTGTGAAGAATGCACAATTCTTACACCTCTTGATCCATGCATAGCAATCACTGAAGATCTTAGGCCAATAATAACCAGCCTTCATGATTTTTAGAGCTGTCACTCTTGGTGCAAAATGGCCACCAGCTGGTCCACCATGGAACTCTTCCAACACCCTTTGAATCTGATTTGTGCTAATGCACCTCAGCAGCATTCCATTTACATCTTTCCTGAACAAAACTCCATCAACAATGGCATACGGGACAGCCTGCAATCTGAAGTGTCTCCTTTGGGTCTTGTTCATCTCCGGAGTGCATAGGACTGTGCCTAGGAAGTGTATAATGCCTTGGGTCCAGCAAGGAGTGGGGGCAGCATTGTCTTCTTCTTGATTGCCACTTGGCTCATGGCTGTCTTGGACTGTCAAAAAAGTCTCTTCTTTGTTGCATACTTCTTTTTGCTTTTCCAAAACCAGCTGCTCACACAATCCTTTTCCTCTTACCAGCTTGGTGATCTTAATCTCAATGTCATACTCCATGACACGGGTGATCCAACCTGCCCTTTTCTCATTCAAATCCTTGTTGAGGAGGAAGTCCTTAACCCCAGCATGTGAGACCAACAACTGGATCTTGTTGTTTGAAACTAAATGCTTGAATTTCTTCAAGCTCCTGATTACTGCAAGTACATGCTTCTCAATAAAAGAGTATCTCACCTCATAGTCATCTAGGCTCTGGCTGAAGAAGGCAATTGGCCGCTCATTGTTATCCTTAATCTGTTGTACCAAAATGGTAGAGATAGTGTCATTACCTCCAAATGCATAGAGGATGAAATCCTTGGAGAAGTCCGGGTTGATGAGAGTTGGTGCTTGAGAGATAGCTTCTTTGATTGCTTCAAAACTCTCCTTGCCTTCTGCTGTCCACTTGAAAGCCATGCTCTTCTTTAACATTTTGGTGATGGGCTTGACAAGGGCTGCAAAATCTGGGAGAAACCTCCGAACGAAGTTTATCCTTCCCAAGAAACTCTGAAGGGCTTTCTTGTGACTTGGCAATGGTAGTGCTCTTATGGCTTCAACCCTCTCTGGATCAATTGTTAATCCCTCCTTGGAGACAATATGGCCAAGGAGCTTTCCTTCATGTACAAGAAAGATGCACTTCTTAGGATTCAAGGACACTCCGAACCTTGTACACCTCTGAAACACTTGCCTAAGGTGAAAGATATGGTCTACTGTATTCTTTGAGAAGATAGTGATATCATCTAGGTATACCAGCACTATCTTGTTGATCAAGCCTTTGAATGCCATATCCATAGCTCGCTGGAATTTTGCTCCGGCATTCGACAGTCCAAATGGCACCTTCTTGTAAGCATATGTGCCCCATTTTTTAGTGAAGGCCGTCTTGAATTGATCTTCTTCCTTTACCATTATCTGGTTATAGCTTGAATATCCATCTAGCAATGAAAACCTTTCTGAACCAGCTACAACCTGCAATATTTGTTCCATTGATGGAAGCGGATAATGATCTTTGAGTGATGCTCTATTTAGATCGCGAAAGTCCACACACAATCTTATTTCTCCATTTCTCTTTCTTACCGGCACCAAGTTTACAACCCAACTCAAGTGTTTGATGGGGAAGATGATACTGGCCTCAATGAGCTTGCTTAACTCTCTTCTCATGAAAGGCTCGATATGAGGATTTACTGGCCTTTGCTTTTTTCTGACAGGCTTGGATTCTGGATCCAACTCAATAGTATGTTGTGCCAACTTTGGGTTGAAACCTCTTAGATCTTTGTAAGTCCAAGCGAAGACATCTGGGAACTCTTGACAAAGCTGAACAAAATCAGATTTCTCTTGTGAGGTACTTACTTTGCCAATCTGCAATGTTTTGCCTTCATCTACTAAAATAGGCTCTGAATCTTCACCCTTTACTTGAAAGTTCACTTTCTCCTTCTGGAACTAATCATTCAGGTTGAAGATTGACTCCAAGGTTATGAGGCCTTTTGGTAATTTGTTAGTTCTCAGCTGCACCACTTGGTCACCATATTGCTGCTCCATCTTGTCTTGATTTCTGGCAGAGAACGCAGCTTCTTGTAGGAAATTAACAATTTGTTGATCATTCTCGAAGACTTGCCAACTTGTATTGTTATCTAGAATAGCTGGTCTCACAACCAATTGCTGCTACTTTTGATACTTTCTACAACATCAAACGCCTGTCAGCGGCTTCATTCCTCTATCTTGGGATGGAATTGATGCTAAAAGCTTCAAAATCTTCAATAAGATCCCATACCCGATTTTTGTAGCACTTGAGCAGATCATTTTTGGCAGCATTTTTTCCTTTGACTTGGTTTACGATCAGCTCACTATCACCAAATACTTGTAAATTCCTGATGCCTTTCTTCTTTGCCCAGTGCAATCCATGAATTAAGGCTTCATACTCAGTTGTATTGTTTGAACAGGAAAACTGGAAACGGAAGGCTAAGTAATACCTTATACCTTGTGGTGAAATGAGCATAGCTCCTCCTCCTGCACCTTGTCTACTCCTCGACCCATCAAAGAACAATTGCCATACTTCATTATTGTCTTTATGATTTGGCTTGGTGATGCTGGGGAGAGGTTGATTTTATTCATGTAAACAATAAACTCCTAGCTCAGATTCTTCTACTTCTTGATAAGGATCAAATGCATGTATTTTGTTTGCCCATTCATCAAGAGTTAGATCTGGGATGCTTCCAACCTTGGTGTCAGCTTCATTAGTGCTTGGATAATCTTCTTGATAAAACGCTGAACAGTTGGTATTGATCTGGCTTGTAGTGTAAGGCTCAATATGGAAGTTTGCAATAGGTTCTAACCTGATTGTAGCCTTAGTTCCATACCTTGTTCTGAATAGCATGTGAGACCAATCAGCAGAAAGATATCCCCCAATCTTGGCTGTGAAGTCCCTTGACAAGCAAAGGGAAAAGAGTGGTGGAAGGTCTATGACTGATACATCTTGTAAAACAACAACATTTGGACATGCATGCAAGGTAAGACTCAGGTTTCTAATTACTCCAACTGTTGCTACTGTTGTCCCATCTAGCTGCACTACCCCTTTGGATGTTGTTTCATACTGGAGCCCTAGCTGATCAGCTATTTGTTTAGGCATGACAGAACTACTTGCTCCAGAATCAATCATGCAATTGTGCACTAGCTGATTTCCAATGATTAATGAAACATAGAAAGGAGGGGGCTTCAACATCTTACCTTGCTGTCCTCCATGATTTCCCTCAGGCTTGGCAGCATTTGTAAGCACTTTGTCTTGCACCTGAACTTGCTGATTTGAAGTTGGCCAGTCCTTCATGGCAGCTTGCAGCAGATCTCTTTGGCCTAGGATGGATAGTGATTCCCACATTGATATGTTGACGTTTTCCTTCTTCATCTGATCAATGATACTGAACGTGGATGAAGTATCCTTTTGCTGTCCCTTGGTTTACACATTCATTCCTTGCACATGGGCAGCAGCAACTTGCATTTGGGTTGGCCTAGAGGCTATTTTAGGCAATCCTTGCGTGTTTGGAACTACATTTTGTTTTCCAGTGGCTTGTGGAGTGAATGAAGGTCGTGAATTGCTTGGGGCCAATGGTTGTTCTTCACCCAAAATTTTCCTCTTTGACCTTGTGTTGGCTGCAACACTTTGAGAGGGTATTTAATTCATACCACATAAATCCTCTGCTTGCCAATTCACCAATGTGGTGTCATTTGGGGCTGATTGTTGTTGGAATGTTTCTTGTTGTTGGTTGTTTCCTTGACTGTCCTCACCCTCCACACCAGTAGTTGTTACCATTAGTGCTTGATTCAAAGCACCATTGAAGCACATGGATTGGTTATGAGGCTCATTGCATGGAAAACACCAATCATAATCCTGAGCAATGTTGTTTTGTGTTGGCACCAATGCCTTAGAGGCAGATATGGCATTTGGATTATATGGCTGAAATGGTCTATTGGTAGGAGGCCTTGTTTGATTCATATTTGCAATTGGATTAGGAGGCCTTTGTGGTTGGTATGGGTGCCTATTAGACTAAGCTTGGGGTTGATAAGAAGGTCTGAAACCTTGGGCTTGCTGCCTCTTGAGAGTAACCAGCTCATTGCCTAGGTTTTGCAATTGCTTCATGACCTCTTGAAGCTCACTTGGGGCACTTGGAGATGAAGTGGAAGCTTCATTCGAACTCTAATTTATAGGAGTGGGAGAAGGAGCCAAATTAGGTGCTTAACTGGTGTTTGGACTCTCTAAACTTGGAAACAGTGGCATGGGAGGTCTAGGGGCAAGTTTGCCAGCTTGGATTAAACAATTTTCAGTCCTAATGGCAATACTATAAGCCATAGGGATAGTTATGCCTCCCATGGACTGAATTAACATAGAAATATCAGAATTTAAAGCCTTGAGATAGTAAAGAAAAGCACCTTCTACTGTTGGCCTGACTGCCATTGGAATTCTCTCCCAAGTCTTTTGAAATCTGAAGTTGAAATCAGTCAGCTGCTCATTGGGAGCTCTCTTGATAGTTGTCAGCTGCTCCAAAAGAGACAAGTTGTCTCCCTTTTCTCCAAATTGCTCGTGAAGTGCTATACACAGCTGATTCCAATTTGTGATAGAACCAGCTCCAAGGCTCCTAAACCATTGCAATGCTTTACCCTTGAATGAAGATGCCAGTAACTTGACAGCCACTTGCATTTCATTGATTTCATGGATCGCACAAAGCTTACCAATATCTTTAACATGATAACCTGGAGTAGTCTGATTTTCTCCAGTGAAGTAGGGGATGTTCTTCAAGGCTGCAATAGGAATTGGATGTTGCGCATTGAGGGAAAGTGGGCTGCTACCTGTGAAGTTGATGTAGGGATTGTTTTGAGCCATTCTGATTGGTCTTAAAACCCTTGTTGACTGAATGAAAGGCCTACCAGGTGGAGTTGAGAGAGTTCTGTTTGGTGAAGATGGAGACCTTCGAATCCTTCTTCCTCTTTCCCTTCTTCTTGGAGATAATTGCAGGTATTCAAACATCGCTTCTTCTTCTCCAACTCTTGACCTTGTGGTGATTCTTCTCATGAGTTTTCAAGCCTATACTGCTGAAACCAGTTGATTCTTACCCTTGGAGTCGCCAGATGTGCAAATAATAGATCTTTTTAAGCGATAAAATTACAGAAGATGCACATCAACTTTGTTGCAATAAAAATGATACCTCTATGGTCCCACCGGGCGTGCCAAAACTGTTGTTTTAGACTCACAGCACCCCTGGATGTAGACCAGGCTTCTAAGGTGATCACTCTAGCATCCAGTGTGATTGCACAACATGGAAACCTCTCTCCAGGTGTGGGACTTGTGAAAATGAGAGAGGAATCTCCCGATTTAGAGGCTGGTTCCTCAAACTCCTCTGATTAGATCTAATGCTTGGACAACTACAGAGGTTCAGATCCTAATCCTACTCTAAACTGCAAGGAGACAGGGATAGAAATGCAAAGATTGAAACTAACTAAATATGGTGATGCACCAAAAGGAGTGGTGAAACATTTTTGTCATGCAAATAGACACAAACCAGAGATTGCAGCATAAAACATACACAGGCTGATAAGATATAATTTAGGATCTGAAACGAAGCAAACAATACAAACAAAGGACTGAAACTCATTCACAAAGCTTGCATTATCATTTCCAGTGTCAAAATCACTGCATTACAACCTCAGAGAGGTAAAAACTGTTACAGTCTTTGGAGAGGTCTGATTCTTCAAACAATCACTTGCTGGAGGTGAAAGAAGAAGTTGCTATGTCCAAAAAAAAATGTTTCCCCCTTTTCAAATGACCCAAATCCAGCTTTTACATTGCATGGGTCGAGCCTGGGAGAGAGAAACATGGGAAAACGTGCAAGCCCATTCCTCATTGACTACAGATGCATTAAAACAGTATGGGGGACCTTACAAACCCATACTTGTCATTTTGACCGATTTGAAGGAGAATGCGACCCATTCTGCATTAAATCTGGATGCTGAAATGTCACTTCTGGCCATGAACATGCGTCAGATCTGTTTCTCAAATTTCTCTCTCCATACTACACCAAAATTTAAGATTAACCCTGGAATCATGTAGAGAATTTCATAAGCTTTGTGTTGATATAAAGAACGTGCAAATCTGAGCTCTGGATCGAAAGATATGTCGATTTGAAGATTTAGGGCACAAAACAGGTGAAAATATGTTTTGAAATTTTTTCCCATGCTCTGCCACCTGGATGACATGTGTCAAGCGCTGATTGGATGTGTAATTCTCTCTCCTTTGCTTACCCGTGGGTTTTCCTTGAAAATTTTGACTTTTTGATGATCTTGGAACATTTTTCACTTTTCCTCCACGCCCCCGCCACTTGGGACACGTGGCATGCATTGATTAGAGAACAGGGGCGCGGGGGCATCCTTTACTTTTTAGTTTTTTACCAAAACTCTTGCCAAATTCTCTAACTCCTCCCCGAGCTCCACACTCTCTGCTCCATTGGACACGTGTCCCCATTCTGATTGGCTCGGGCTAACCCTTCAAACCTCGCCCTTTGACTTTTGGACCTTTTCCCTTGTGACACGTGGCGTCTCCTGATTCGTCCT
The DNA here is from genome assembly GCA_019776745.2 of Taxus chinensis. Classification (NCBI taxonomy): domain Eukaryota; kingdom Viridiplantae; phylum Streptophyta; class Pinopsida; order Cupressales; family Taxaceae; genus Taxus; species Taxus chinensis. The sequence continues at coordinate 260,633,106 of CM034149.1, read as the reverse complement.
TGGGCTAGCCAGCTTTTCGTGTCCCACGCGTCCTCACGGCCCGGATGTCCCTTTGTTCTTTGGGACAAAAACTTCCGATCCACCCAAAATGGGATTCTCTGTCCCTTTGCTCTGATGACACATGGCGTGATCTGAATGGCTTCAGCTCCTTCGGCTATCCGTGTCCCACGCGTCCCTTTGTCCCAACTGTCCCAATGCGAAATTTCTCCTTTTCGGCCGATTCTGGGCGGTTTGCGTCCTCGCGGCCCAGATGTCCCAAACTATTCCGCTTAACAGTTGGTCGATTTTCTTTTCTTCTTCGGCCGAACCATCTTTCTGCATCCCACCACGTCCTTCATGGCTCAGATGTCCTTTTACTCTGCAGACTGCCTAGTGGCCTTTCGGCCGATTCGCGCCCAAATGTCCCTCATGTCCCGACTGATGAGAGGATTAGGACTTAGCCATTTTTCATGATTTTTCCTAGCCCAAGCTTGTTTTCCTGCAACTTTTTCACCTTTTCTCAGAACTTTCTCTTTTCTTCTTGGACAAGGGAGTTAGAAAAAATCTGAGGGGACCCTAGAAACATGATTTTTGCCCTGAATCAATCTATTTTCCTGGGACTTGAGAATTTAGTGCATGTTATCAAATTTACCCTAGGAGGTGAATTTTGGATAACATGTACTTTTGGTATAAATAATTAAACATAGGCTCCTCTAGAAAATAACCCTTCCTAAGCAACACGTTGGAAGTATAAAACAATACTCTAGAAGTTCTTTCCATGATTTTCTTTGATTTATTCCTCACGGTTGGTAAGGGAGTATCATCTGGGATCTTCTTGGGAATATTATCAAGGCCGAAACTTATGATTTTTGGCACTATTATGTAGCTATAATCCCTTCTTCTGATCACATACTCATCTCTGTAGTCTATCCATAAATCCTCTAGCACTGGCAAATGTGCATGATTTAGTGAAACTATTTTCCGTGCAATATTCCAGTAGTCAAAATTGATTTTGGCCTTATAATGACTTTGAGTGTATATGAGGAACATATCCTTAGACACATTTTGGGATTTGTTGATATTGGTACAATGATAACTCCCAATAACAATTGAAAAATGAACCACTTCCGTATGAAGTCCTTGTTGTAAATCACGAAGTTCCACTAATTATCTACATAATTCAAGAAAAATACACTTATCTCTTGGATATATTGGGAGCTTTAGTGGAGTTCTATAGAAAAAAAAAACTCTCAAATATGTGAAATGAGAGAACTGAATAGAGATACATCCATATTCAACAACTGCATTCCATACAACATCAGTTAACCTTTTTTATTTCAGCTCAGTATCAAGTTTAAAAATTATTTCATAGAAAAATAAATCATTGACTTACATGTACTCCTTGAAATACCATGGCAAGGCCAATTGAGGATTCTCAATTGAGTTACCTTGATTCTATAACTTGGAAAAATCACCATTTATTGCTGGAACATACAACAGATAAGAAGTAATATTGAAATCAAGTGTTTGGATAACTCCCTGCAACTGACTATCAGTATTATTGTTAATGATCTTAGCCCAATTAATCAAGGTACTAGGCTTTCCAGTCTCAATCATTCCGATAAAATAATACATCCATTAAGAAAAGTGTTTTTTATTTTTATCCCCGTTGATTCTACAAAACAACTGGTTTATATCATCTACTTCCTAGACCAAATTGAATCTTGCAATAGTCCTAGGAGACCTTGAAGCTTGCTTCCTCTCCTTTAAATAATTCAAGTTCATGATTCAAATGGAAATAGTTGTATTATCCTTTCAATACTCATTGACCTTTTCCATACTAACACCCAGTTATCTAGCAGTAGCAGGGATCTTTAATAAAAAGGTAAAGAAATGGGCATCCAACCTCACTACTACATTACCAGATGAATATTTTACCGTCCTTGTTTGGGAATCATTATGTTTAGCACATTCCAACACAAATTCAGGATATTGAGTAGTACTGGGAAATGATGCTGCTTGTATTAACCCACTCCTAGTAAAGTCCTGCATGTGAGGTGTTTGAATTTTTAACTTAGAAATTTCAATCAGTTCAGCGATGGAGACATGCCCCATATCTATGTCACTAATATTAGTAATATTTGACACAATACAAGACTCTACTGGATATCCTTTATATTCATACTTCATATTTCTTCCTTTGGCTTCACTAGAATTAACTTTCCCTTTACCTTTCCTTGCTTTGGAAGTCTCTTCAATAAGAAGATTAGGGTCCTCTCGAATCATAACAATTTCTTCTTATTATCCAAATGAATTTCCACTTGTCAAAGGTGTCTCTTCTCTTTCCTCAGACATCTTATCTCCTTCAAGTAACCAATGTGCTTCAACTAATAAAGATTAAAATTTGTCCCTACTTTAAATATAAAACTCAAGTCAAGATACATTATTTCAATTCCATGTAGATATTCAGATTCCATCTTATCATGAAAATGGATCAATATCCTCCTAGAAGTGAGTTCAAGTTCTACTAGAAGTGATTAAGAGAAATAGTTCACTTTATAGTTCATTGCGAGTTTTTAAGGGGTCCTTACTTGAGACTTGTAGTTAACAACCATAAGTAATTCAATTCTATGCAAATAAGGGGAAGAAAAAGCTCTTTAAAAAAAACACAATATATATGAATTAATGACCTATTGGTTTTGCACAAACCATAGGGAAGGAAGTAGAAGTAATGAAAAATAATGTAATGAATATTAAATAATGAGCTATCAATTTAGCACAACTTAGTTTATGAAGTAAAACTAATTCCAATCACCACATTGTAGAGGAAGTTATAAGCAGTCATTTTAGCGCAAGACATTAGTTTAGGAAGTAAAAGAAGTTCTAAAAAGTGAAAGACATATCAAGTAGAAGATATTCAGATCCACAAAAATAAGGAGGGAAGTTAATGCAATATTTGAGAATGTTCTTATTTTGAAGTAATAATGTCCCTTACCCTTGAAATGAAGCCAAGTAGAAACCCACAATGCAAGAAGATACAAGGAGTACTATGCAGTGTTTATAGATTGCTTTACTTCCATGCAATAACACAATTAGAAATAAATCCAAACCCCGCAGATCATGACGGAGTAAGGAGATAGCTCAAATTTTAGTTAAGTAATAGACCACTTGTTCATCATTCATAATGGATGAGTAATGACTCTGTGAAAACCCACAAAACACCTAGGGAAAAACTATGGTTTTACAAGTGACAAAAGTTTAAAGATATTTTATCAAAAGGGACCAATGGGTTTATTAAATTGGTAAAACCCTAATCCCCTTTGACACATGCTCTAATTTCAATCAAATTCATAAACCACAGTTGCAGAAATAATCACCCACGAAATAAAGACAACTATCTAGACAAACTGACATTACAAAGGAGGATATAAATAAGAAAATAAGGAGGAAAAATAAAGTACCAACATCTCATGCAAATGTGTTGAATTTTATTTGATAAAATCCTTCTGCAATCAATTTCACGAAGTTGCTTAGGGTTCAGGGGAAGATAACTTCTCTCTGAGTGTGCAAATGCATGGATCTGACATGGAATTACTTAGGTTTTTATATATTCCATGTCATTAAATGAGATTCGTACCATGCCATGTCAGCACTTCTCCTTATATATGAGTTTTTGAAATAGCTTTACTTCATTAATTTTTAGAGGAAGTAAAGCACCTCCCAAACATTGATTACTTAAGTACTTAGTTATGCGGTCTTTGAGGACTGTTTCACTTGTCTTACTTTTTGAGAAGTAAAGTAGTTTGGTTTTAGTGTAAAGAATACAAGTAATTAGGAATCATTTTAGTGCAATGAATAGTTTAGATTTGTGACACTTTATGACTACTTTACTTCTATGATGTTAAGAAGTAGGAACATATCGGTTTAGTGTAATATTGAGAAGTAAAAGCATTTTAGTTTAATGCATAACTAAAAAGTAAAAGCCAATTATGTGGGGTTCTTGAAATACTTGCCTTATCAACTTTTAATAAGTATAAGAAATTCTATTTATTGCAAAGAAGGAGATCTATGTAAATCAATTTTTGGGATATACATAATTTCTTACTTAGAAGTAGATCACTCTAAGAAACCCGATAACTTAGGAAAGAAAGTAATTGAATTCATAGGGATTTTTAGACATTTTGAGAACTTGGGTATTCCATCAATTACCCCAAGCAACATTTTGCAGCATATTGTAGAATTATAAAGCATTATTGCCACCTAAATAAGTAAAGGAAACAACCTAAAAAAACTAAATAATAACTTAAAGAACTGAAAACAACATAGACATAACTCAAGACAAGACATGAAAAATAAAAAATTTCAAAGGGGTACCCCTAAAATTTCTAGTTGAAATCTTGGGGACACCAGCTAGCTCCATCTATGGACATATTTATTTCTACCCAAAGGGAAGACATGAAGATGAGATCCCAAATCTCTTGTTTTGCATTCTTGTTCATTGGTTTAGAGTCACAAAGGGGAAAACACAAACAAAACAACACTACCACTAAAAATTTATTTATATATATAAAAGTTTTTACCTAAATCATAAAACTTTGAAAAGCTTCAGGTTCTACCCATTATATGACAATAACAGTTCAATTCCATCATGGCAGGAAAGGATGAAACTATTATCTCCAACAAAGTTTGCAATCATAAATGGTCCTTTCCATAGTGAATCAAGTTTACCATGCATTATTTTTGGTTTATTTTTCTTATCCCATAGGAGCACCCAGTCTCCAACTTAAAACTTCATAGCTCTATCTTTATTATCAAACACCATCTTGAATCTCCTCTGATGCTCAGCTAATCTATTTTCTACTTGAACCCACACTTATTATAGTTCAGCCAAGTACATGATTCTTTTATCAAGTGCATCTTGATATGTAATACACTCTATGGATTTTGTGAGCTACATCTCAGGAAAATCAAGAGTAATGGGTAATATAGCATCCTTCCCATACAGAAATTGGAAAGGAGATATACCTATGGCCTTCTTAAGAGTAATCCTATCTACTCACAGTGCATCCAACAAATTTTTGTGCCAAGTTCTCTGATTTTTAGTTGTCATCTTCCAAATGATTGATATCATATTTTTTTGCTTGATTCTGCTTGGCTATTTCCTTGAGGATAGAAATTTGAAGAATGGAATAGTTTTATCCAATATGTGTAAAAAAAATCAAGTAGCTCTTCAGAGGATAAGTTTGCAACATTATCTGCTACCATCTTATTAGGAACACCAAACCTTATAATGATATTCTCTTTAATAAAATTGCAAACCTCTTCGGAAGTAACATGCTTGACATGGACATCTTCTACCCACTTACTAAAGTAATCCGTAGGTGTGAGAATGTAATGGTGACCAAAAATTTAAGGTGGATTCAACATACCTATGAAATCAATTCCCCACTCCTTAAATGGTTCATTAATCACAAATGGTTTCAAAGGAAAAGCTAGAATCCTAGCATGTCAAACAAACCGTTGGAATGCATGACACTTAGAAACCTAGTCAACATTATCTTAGAAAAGAGTTGTCTAATAATACATTTCCCGAAGAATCTCATGTGTAGTAACCCTTGTTGAGAAATGAACTCCGCATGCTTTTTCATGAAATTTTCAAGCAATCTCTCTTGTTGAGATTTATCTACGCATCGGAGAAAGACACCGTTAATCCCCTTTTTTAAAATATATTTTCCCAAAGAACAAAATCCTTGGAATTAAGCTAGATATTTCTTTTTTCCTTCCATGTAAGATTATTTGTACAATCTCCATAAGTGAGGAAATAAGCAATTTTTTTGTATCATTCATCTACCAGATTCACAAAAAGAACCATAGGAAAATCCTCATCATTCGAGTCATCTTGTTTCTCTCATTCATCAATTGAAAAAGGTATTTTCCTCACACCAAGTTTTTTGGCTTAATATCCAAATAATATTATTGCACCTTGGTTACACAAGAGCCTCTTATAAGCTCCAAATCTTGCTGTGTTAGAATGGACTTAACTGCAGTATCAGGCACATAGACAATAGTATGTGAAGAAATAATATAGTACTTGAATTTCTTGCATGCCTTCGCAACTACATATATGCATGATTCTCCATGGGACTTTAATTTAACTCATATGCATTTAAAAGTGTGCTCATGAAATCAATAGGGGATTTAATGTTATCCTCATTCCTTTGCATCATAATTAGTGACATTTTGTGTTCGATGGAGTAACAATAGAGAATAAACTCCTTGCTGAAATCTGGTGATGTCAGAACTAGTGCTTCAGACAAAAGATGATTTAATTTTATCAAATGGTTTCTTTCCTTATTCACTCCACTTGAAGTCCTATGTATTTTTCATCATGATTGAGATATGACGAGTTAATTCAGAAAAATCAGGAATAAACCATCTCAGAAATTAACCTTACTAAAGAAGGAATGAACTCCTTTCTTAGAAGTTGGTAATGTAAAGTTTTGAATAGCTTACACTCTCTCAGAATCTATCTTGGTTCCTTCTTTTGAGACAATATGTCTATGAAACTTCCCTTCAGTTACAACGAAAATTGATTTCTTTGGATTCAGAGAGATCATGTTCTTCTTGCACTTAATGAAAAAATTCTCTAAATCAACAATGTGATTACCTCTTGCCTTAGAAAAGAATGTCAAATCATCAAGGTATACCACTATGCTTCAATCTTTGAGATGAGAAAATGCTAGATCCATTTCCCTTTGAAAAGTAGATCCAACATTGATAAACCAAAAAGGAATATTCTGATAGGAAAATGTTCCCCATGACATGAAGAACATTGTTTTATATTGATTCTCCTCAACTACCACAATCTGATTATAGCCATAAAAACCATCAAGAATAGATAACATTTCTGAACCAGTAACTACTTGGAGAGTATGATCCATAATGGGAATAGGATAATTATCCTTTAGTGAAGCTTGATTCAGATTGTAAAAATCCACACACAATTGAATCTCGTCATTCTTCTTCGTTGTAGACAGTATTTTTGCCAACCACTCAGAATTATGAATAGGATTAATTATATTTGCATCTAACAACTTCTAAATTTTAGCAAAGATTATACCTGAGATGGTTGGGTTATGCCTTCAAGGATTTTTCTTGAAGGTTTTTTTCCCTGGCTTTAGCAGAATGTAATGTTGCAGTTCTACAGGTTGATACATTTTCAATTCTTGGTAAGACCAGTCAAAAACATCAATGTATTTTTTTAAAATCCTTGTGAAGGCTTCTTGTTTTGTTTCTGAATAACAATTTCCCAAAATTCACCTTCTTGGGTTCTTCTTCTCCACATGGATTCAATGAATGATCCTTCAATGAATAACTTTCTCCATGTTCGTTATTTTTCTTCAAAACCTGATCATGTTTCTCAAAAACTCTTCAAGAGATACCAAACCTTTAGGAATTGTATTCCCTTTAACTTGAATAATCTCTTGACTTCCTTCAAGCTCTGGATATGTCTCACTGATCATTGTCTGTCATGAAAGTTATTTACTTCCTTTGAAGTACAACTCATCAAAGTTGTCTTGTTGATTTAAAAACCCATCTATTGTAGACACAAATATTACACATTAGACAATATTTAGCTCGACCTTATACTAATTAATCCCACCTTTTGGCCACCTTTTTCTTATCTTTTATTTCATCTTTCCAACATATTTCTTGATACCTATCAGCTCATCATGACCTTTCCGACATTATAGCTTGAAATTAGGGTGCCCCAACCTGTACTGGGGTGCCCCAAGGTACCCTTGTCCCAATCCGGGCACCCTGGTCTATGCACAACCTCTTCCACTGTTAGGAAATTAGTGTTTATAGCATGAACATATGGTTTGAATATTATTATTATTTAATATTTAAATAATATGTGAGTGTGCACAATTAGTTGTCATGCATAACTCATAGAGATATGAATGTGTGAGAATATCTTGGGATCGGGAGTAAGACTAGGGAATAAAGGAGAGATATGGGGATAAAATGATAAGACTTGACTCCATGATTTTAGGAGCAAGAAATTGTATAAAATTCCCTCTCATATTCAATAGAAATTGCTCCATTCTATTTACATTTAGTTTCTATCTTCTGTATTTTTCATTTCATGTGTTGATTTTAATTAATTATTGCTTGATTTATTTATGAAAATCTAGAGATTTAGCATCATCTGGTATCAGAGCAGGTTTCCTTCTGCAAGTGTAGAAGAAGAAGAAGAAGAAGAAGATGGTTGAAGGAACCCTATAAGAAAAGTTCTAGCATACACATCACAGTAATAACAACACAATTTACTCATATGACATTTGATTGATGTCTCAGTTTTTCCTGAAAATATAAAATCAAGATGCACAATATTTCAGTTTGCATAAGCTTCAGATTCATCCTATATCTATGCATAAATTTCTGTATAAGTTGAGTTAAAGTTTTTGTTGTTTTTAAAAAAAATGTTTGATACATTGATTGTATCTAAAAAACCTAGATTTGAAATATTATAAAATTTATTGGGTTTGTTTAGTTAATAGCTAGAAAAAAATTGTTAAAATTTTGCAAAAACCCAGTTTGTATTTTAAGAGAAACATGGAAATAAAATCAGGGATTTGAAAAAAAGTGGTGCATAATACATTTATGCAATTTTTTAATTAGATGCATTTTCGCTTGTACACGACATCTGATTTATGGGGGGTATTTTTGAGCTTCATGATAAAATTTTATGAGTAACTAAAGCAATAGATTATGGAGGAAGGAGGCAATTGAAGAATTAGGTTAATCAATGACTTCTCGTAAGCCGCAAGCGACGGGACTACACAATGAATTTGTGGCATTTATTTTTGTTGTTTTTATTTTTCATTATGTGATGTAATAAGAATATATGATTTATTCCTATTCACTCTTGTAATAAGTAAGTTCCTTCGTGAATGATATTTCTTATGGTTTCCCTTGAATGCAAATATGTGGGTGGGGAAACATGTACACTGCTATGGAGTGGTTGGTGGTCCACTTGAAAACCAATTTGAGAGTTTGTGAATCTGTTAAAAAATCACATGTAGAGTGGTTAATGGTTCCACTAAACGTTTTGGAGTTGATGGTACTCTTTGAAAACCATCGTATTGTAGAACATGAGCAAGTACTAGACAGAACTCACCCATGTTCACACTAAGGGGGTGAATGTTAGGAAATTAGTGTTCATAGTGTGAACATATGGTTTGAATATTAGTATTATTTAATATTTAAATAATATGTGAGTGTGCACAATTAGTTTTAATGCACAACTCATAGAGATAGGAATATGTGAGAATATCTTGGGAATGAGAGTAAAACTAGGGAATAAAGGAGAGATATGGGGATAAAATGATAAGACTTGACTCCATGATTTTAGGAGAAAGAAATTGTATAAAATTCACTCTCATATTAAATAGAAATTGCTCCATTATATTTACATTTGGTTTCTATCTTCTATAGTTTTCATTTCATGTGTTGATTTTAATTAATTATTGCTTAATTTATTTATGAAAACCTAGAGATTTAACATCATTTCCTTCTTTCTGGGTCACTTCTAGCTATTTATCATCCTTATCTTCTTCTCATTCATACTTGTCAGGATTAATTATGAAATTAAGCTTGATATCCCTATAAATATAAAGTTATAAGACCATAATGAGGGTCCTAGGTCATTGAATATTATCACTACTATCACTCCATCTAGGGTCGCATCCATTACATCCACATAGTGTCATACATTCAAGCTAGGATATCTGCATCACACACACTTCATAGGGGGAGGGATTCCATTTTATTCCATGCACACATACTACTTACATTTCTATAGCTAATATTACATGTTACTTCACAAAGTGTGACTGACACAAGAGCACCTAGGGCACCACATGCACACACACACACACACACACACACACACACACACACACACACACACACACACACACACACACACCAAAACTACAACTAGGTACAAAATGTAGTGCACCGCTCAGTGATAAGTCCACTAGATTGGGGACTGAGATCGGTCTGACCCATTCATATGTATATTTCATTGTTTTAGAGTTTGATACTTCTCCTTGCATTACGGGTAATTATCTAGTTCGTTCGAAAAATCCAGTATGATAGATGGGGAGTACTCAGAGACATTTAGTGACCATACTAGATTGAGGTTTTGATCATTTATGTTGTTCCGAGCATGTGAATTGTAGACCATGGAACCTTAAGGAGCCCCAATACACTCCCAGGTGCTTGTGTCATCTCAGATAATCTATATCTTCCCTTCGTAGGGTCTCTAAGGGTTTGTCTACACTTCCAAATTTTATTTCCAGATCCACGACACTGTGCAACAGACATCTGTTATCAGATGAGTCTTTTCCTTACTCTTCTCTTGCACTTTAGGGTTTAATTTCATCTAGAGTAGTTTATTTACATTTATTTCATACTGATTTAGTTCATTTACAATGTTTTAGTCCTCCTAACTAGATTAACATTAATACCCTAGATATCCCCTTAGGCCATCTAGGAACATCCATATTTTTGTTAATCATTTTGGTGAACCCGATTGTTCTTTCTACCACCTTATAGGGTTTTTCCTCACACCCTTTTCTCCTAGCATGTTATCCCCTTATCAGGTCATGGTCAAATCTTTGTACCCCACATATACACCTACCAAGATCACCAACATAACTACTACTGCAACAGACTTTATGTGTGTTCGCACTCAGCATCCACCTCTATTTCTCATATCTCAATCTGACTCATCCATCAACTTAGTCACTACTCGTCGCACTCGTATCACTCCACCAGTTGGTCCACCTATTTACATACCACCACCAGTCACATCCGCCACTCCACAAACTACTCCTAAAGGCTATGATATTATCGACCATCTTAAAAATACACTATCCAAGATATCCATTTACGATTTATTATGTAATGAACCAAACTTCCAGAATACACTCGAGGCTACTCTTCGTACCATTCATGTTGAACATGATCACTCTACCAAAGCTTTTTTCCATCTCATTGAGTCTCTTTTTAGTTTACCCCATTCGATCTCCTTTACAGATGAGGACATATCACCTACTGCCCATAATAACCCTTGTGTACCCTTTCTCATTACCGTTATCATTAGTACTACTTGTATTAAGCGTGTCCTCATTGAAAATGGGTTTACCATTAATCTTTGTGCCTATTCCTTCTTACATCAATTAGGCATCAATGATAGCCTCATCTCTCATAACTCCACATCCGTGGTTATGATTCCTCCACTCGTACATGCCTGGGCAGAGTCTCCTTTCATATTCAAGTCAAACTTAAAACCATTCTTACTGAATTCTACATCGTTGATGCTTCTTTTCAATTCAATCTCCTCTTAGGCATACCTTGGATCCACACCATGCAAGCCATACCCTCCACCATACATCAATGTGTCAAATTCCTTCATGATGGTTAAGAACATACTATTACCACTGAACTGAAACCATTCAAATATCATTGTATTGACCATGTCACTTCTATGCCTGTCCCACCACCTCAACCTATTCTGTATGATAACCTAGATAAATATAATGTCGTCCAATCTAGTATACCCACCTCTACTATTCCTGTCATTCTTCTCCTTCTATATCTACTCACACTTTGGCTATTATTTCTCCCATTGTATTTGTTCCTGATAGTACTCCAACCCCACCACCGTCTACTCCTACCCCACCTACAAATGTCCTCGATAGTGCTACCCAAACAGATGATGCTCACACCGAAATTTCCACCGAGTCTGATAAAAAGGTTAATTTTATTGAAATCATTGATGAAACATTACAAAATCTTGATTTTATTCCTCTCGGTGTGGACAATTCTTATTTTGAAGAAACATTTGTTGTCGATGGCTGAGGTGAGTACCAGTTCAAAAACCCTCCAACCACTAATGCCATGTTCCAATATAAGGGCTCTATTAATAGTTTTGACATAGTTTCATCTACCTCTCCACCAGAAGTAGTCTCGTGACCACCCTTCACATGTAATTTATATATAAATAGGACATTTTGGGAACATATTCCTCTTGATCTCACTATTTCTGATGCTATTTGTACACGTGATTTCTTACCCAGGTTCGGCATGATGCTTAATGACATATTTCCACCTCTCCATTCACCCCATATTTATTATGGTTATTTCCATATCACTGTGGCTTATCGATTACGTTTTTTTAACTTAACATTATTTGTTACATACACTCCTTACGGGTTACTGTTTACACTTGGAAAATCTTGGCTTGATTATATTGGTGGAACACTCGACCCACTTCATTCCTCACTCTCCTTGCCCATGCCTTTCGGTACTATCTCCATTGCTAATGATTCTTCTCCTACATATGTACTTAACATTTGACTTTGGTGTGCTCATGGATGCTCACTAGTTACTTTTACAGATGAAGAATATGTGATGAATTCTTATCTCCTTCATCGTAATGCATCTTTATACAATCCACCTCATTCTATCGCTTACCAAGTTTTCAATGCAGCTCCCACCGGTTTTGATCAAGAAAATCATGATTTTCTTGATGGCACTTCATAGTCCACTTTTTCACATTGTCCTTTTGGGGGCATAGATAGTTATATATTGCCCCAATTATCATTCTATCATGGTTGTTTGTATCCTTTATTTTATCCCTTAAATAATGACATCTTTATCACATGTTATAGTACCCTCGTTACTCGATGATGCACACCTTAGTGCTTTGGTTCACACTAGACTGTCAAGGGATTACCATTACACTGAACCCCACACACTGCACTACAGGACTTACCCATTTGTACATTCTATCAACCTACATTATATCTTCATAGCATCCACTACACTAGTCATTATTGTATATGAGTCTATTTTTTCATTCCATCCTCTCATTCTGCATTTAGGCTAGGTCACGGTGTATATGAGTCTAGATTTATCTTTTACCATCACTACATATTATAACTACACCTATTATCATATCTTCCACACTCCATATAAATAATACACACCTGACATTACATTCATACACCTCACCTATCCTACATGCTACACTAGATTACATTACACATGGGTCTAGTTCCATCTACCATTGTTCCATCCACTAATTTTTGACATTACTATCATTGCATTCATACATCTTACCTATTCTACATCCTATACTATATTTCCTTATACTTGGGTCTAGTTTTACCTAGCATCATTACACATTCTATTTCTACACTAACCACATATTCTCTATTACATTCCATACCCTTTACCCACTCTACATTACATTGCCTACACTACATGTTCACATATCTTTATCTTTTATACTACGTTGTTCTTGTACGTGCATTGCACTCACTACCATATGACATGCACTTTAGGTCCTCAGTCCATACTTGATTGTCTAAGGGTTTACAAATCAAATGGACCTTACCTACATGAAACATATCATCATACCACATTCCACAGACTAGTGACTCGATGCTCTAGGCTATATCATTTCACCACATACGCACCATCACATACTATAGTGCTATACACCTTAAGGTTAAATCACCACTCCATTAATCCATTCTAGATTATCCTCTTACATCGAATCATCACCTATTTTATTATCCTATTTTATGTCATTTTATTACCTCATCATTTATCCTACTCATGACTTAGTGGTATATGCCTTAGGCAAAATCATCACCCTCACCTTATTCATCACATAGTCATCCACACTTACATTCCACATCACCACCTTTTGTTCTCCACCATATACTCATTTAAGCTCCATCTATCTTCTTCACCCATCTCGTAGTTACATATGTTATAGGTTAAATCGTCACCTTATTTTTCCATCAGGTAGTGTATACACCTGGGGCTAAATCATCACTCATCTATTCAACAAGTTGTGGTATATGTTTAGGATATAGGGTGCATGAAAATTTCTACATAAGTCTCATTCACATCTACTCATCTCAGAGTGATATATGATTAAGGATAAATCATCACTCCTCTATTCAACAAATCCGTGGTATACGCTTAGGCTATAGGGGTCCACATACATCTTTCCATATGTTGCATTCCCATCCATTCATCTAATAGTGATATATGCTTAGGGATAAATCATCACTCCATCTAACCAATTCATGATATACATTTTGGCTATAGGGTTCACGTACATGTTCTCCCCATGTCACATTTCATCACCACTAAACATACACACTCATCACAACATGCTAGATGTAACAAACACTACTCAACCATTTACCGATGACGCATTCTCAGGGGGCACATTTCTCCTATCATTCCATTTTACATTCCATCCATCCACAACATACTGTATTATCTTGGTGGCATTTAATTTTACATACTAGTGTTTTGCATGTTACCCTAATTTTTTATATGTCATTATCATACACACATGCACGTTCACTAATTTGTCTAGTGTGATTGTAGATAGAGGACTCTACAAGTGACATGGATGCTCACTTTCTACCCTTCCTATACTAGTCGCTGGAGGCATCCACATTCATCCTATCGAGGTGATATTGTTACATTTTATACTTAGCATATTTTACTAATTAATTATACACACCTTGACATATTGGTTATCACTCTAACATGCCAATGGGTATTACATGTGAAACACTTGTTTTCTAGTACTACATGTTTGTTTTGACTTTTCTACATTATTTTCCATTGTATGTGGGATTTTCCCTTTACTTGTGTGCACACTTGATTTTTTTATGGACATGATGGCCTCGCATGTCTTACGACATCATGAATGATGTCCCATGTTTGAAACTCACTTTTTGTGGTATTCTTGTTTTCTTGCATGTTTACACTACTTTGCTTGGTAGTTTTACATTATCTATGTATTTTACACTTGTCTTATTTTGCATGCATGTGTTTGGAATAATACCTGTATTAGCTAGCCATCCCCTTTTGTGCACACCTTGGTATCTACCAAGCGTTTGCCTTCCCCCCTACAGGGAAGAGTTCTACAAGTCAGAGTATGGTTGGTCCTCTTTTGGGGCTACATTCTCCTTCCAGGGTCATAAAATGCACCCCCAAAGAGGGGGACATCATTGAGGGTTTCTAATAACACAACGTATCTACAGTGCTTCACACACAATGAGTGAATTTAGACCTGTCTACAAACTCTATACACAGTAGCCTTAACAGGACATGAAGTCTTTCGGTAATTATGCGGAGCGGTCATAGGCTCACAGGTTATAATGGGTGTGCCTCTCTACACTTCTCCATCTAGTGGTGTCAGATCGCCAAAACTACCAGGATAGTACAAATATTTCTTCCAACATTTCAAAATAAGCGGTTAAAGGTTGGAGGATACTACATGGTTCCTCCCTATACTTCTTCAGCTAGGGTGGCATGAGATCATTCAAAAAACTCACGACACTAAAGGATATCCTTCTACACCCTTTTTCTTGACATGGATCAAGTCCATCGTATGAGAAACAAGTAGTCAAATTAGGGGTAACAATTACAACAACAACGACAATGACAACAATAACACACCACTACATGAATTTTCCTTTACTAACCATGCAGGTACACTACACACATCAACACATACACATGCATTCTACCATAGGTGCACTCTCATCACTTTTTATACACATTGTTCATATTTAGAATCCATGCTCCTCCACATTTTTATTTTTCATTCCACGCTTGAGTCTAGTCCATCGACACGTCTTCTTCTACACTCTACATGGTTATCAAGTACACATCTCTATCTAGTTTATGTTATCGAGCATTCCACTCACCAACATAAATTTGGGGCAAATGTAGACACATATATTTCACATTAGAAAATATTTAGCCCGACCTTATACTACCATTTAGAAGGTTCTCAAGTGTAGAAATTACTAATTAATCCCACCTTTTGGCCACCTTTTTCTTATCTTTTATTTCATCTTTCCAATGTATTTTGTGATACCTATCACCTCGTTAAATGACCTTTCTGACATTCTAGCTTGAAATTAGGGCATCACAACCTGTACTGGGGCTCCCCAAAGATCCATGGTTCTGTTTCGGGTGCCCCAGTCCATGCACAACCTCTTACACTTATTTTTGGGTCACTTCTAGATATTGTTCATCCTTATATTCTTCTTAGTCAACGTTGTTGGGATTAATTACGAAATTAATCTTGAGATCCCTATAAATATAAAGTTATAAGACCATAATGAGGTTCCTAGGTCATTGCATCTTATCACTACCATCACTCCATCTAGGGTTACATCCATTACATCACTTGCATCCACATGGTGCCGTACATTCAAGCTAGGAGATCTAAATCACACACACACTTCATAGGGGGGATTCCATTCTTTTCCACACACACATGGTACTTTAATTTATATAGCTACTATTTCTTGTTACTTTACAAAGTGCACCTAACACGAGAGCACCTAGGGTATGAAATGCACACACACACACACACACACACACACACACCAAAAATATATTTGGGTCCAAAATGTAGTACAACGCTCAATGATAAGTCCAGTAGCTTCACGGATGAGGTCAGTTTGACCCATTCATTTACATATTTCATTTTTCTAGGGTTTGATACTTCTCCTTGCATTACGGTTCATTCTCTAGTTCATCTGATGAATCCAGTGTGACAAACGAGGAGTACTCAGAGAAATCTAATAACCATACTAGATTGAGGTTTTGAGCATTTACATTGTTCAAAGCACCTAGATTGCAGACCAAGGTACCTGGAGGTGCCCCAGTACACTCCCAGTTGCCTATGTCATCTTAGACAGTATAGATCTACCCTTTGTAGGGTCCCTAAGGGTTTGTCTGCACTTCCATATTTTATTTCTAGATCTGTGACACTGTGTTAGAGTTTTCTGTTATCAGCTGAGTGTTTTCCTTACTCTTCTCTTACACATTAGGCTTTCAATTCATCTAGAGTAGTTTATTTACATTTATTTCATACTACTTTAGTTCATTTACAATGATTTAGTCATCCTAACTAGATTAACATTAATACCCTGGATATTCCCTTAGGCCATCTAGAAACATCCATATTGTTGTTAATCATCTATCTTATTGTCATCATTAAATACCTACCACTGATTCAAATTATCTGCGACTTTCGGTCGGAACAATTTCTCAATTTAATAATCACTTGGTCAAAATATGGTTGGTGCATGATCCAGATTCAAGATATCTGCAGTAATTACCAAGGAATCTTCCCTGAAATTCTTATCTCTGGGGATATAAAATATGGAGAAGGTTGTGAAATCCATTGTGGTAGAAAACACAGGATCTCTATAATGTCTTAGTTTGTCATTCTTCACTTGATATTATCCTCTTATTTTCTTCACAATGAGTTTAGCATCTCCTCTTGCTTAAAGTAACTTGAATCCCATTCTCTTAGCTTACTCTATTTTGAACAACAGTGCCTCATACTCTATTGTACTATTAGTGTTATCAAACATAAGCTTAAATGAATGTGAGCATACCTTCCTCTCAGGAGAAATCAGAACTATTCTTGCACCAAACCTAAGAGAGCAAAAAATTCCATCAAACTCAAGAGTCCAAATATTGTCTTCTTTTGCATTTGAATCACACATTTAAGGCTCAGGATCTTTATTTTCTAACTCTAAATAATAGACTCCATGATCTAATTCTTGTAAAAGAATCTAAGACCTAGGATCTTCAAACTTAGAGGTTGTGTATTTGGACTTCTTTTCAAGTTCCAACCTTTGATACACCCCTTTAATTGGGATGTGATCACAAGACCAATCCAAATTTAATTCTCCTCCTAATTCCTTGCAGAAGTTTCTACTTAGCAACATATGCTAAGACGCAAGAATATCTGCCACCAAGATTGTCATCTTTAATATTTTTTCTGAGAAGGCTTCCAGAATAGCTTGAGCATCCTTGATCTGCCTAATGAGAGGAAATTTTCTTTCTATCAAATAACACTTTCCAATTGGTTTAGTTAATGTGAGCCTTAGAGCATATGCAACCTTAGTTGGAATAACATTATTAGAAGATCCTGAATCTAAGATGCAATTGCTCAACTTGTAACCATTAATAAGTAATGAAACATAGAAAGGTTAAATTCTCTATGATGATGTAAGGGTAGAATTTGTAGCATTATTCAGTGGAGGGTTATTCTTAAGATTAGGAAAGATACCTCTGAAGTATTGTTAGGAGAATTATTTAGCTTGTTTCTCTGTACATACTTTGCTAACTTGTTTAACTGATCCAGAAAGACCCTTAAATACTTAGCTTCAAACATTTCAATATTTTTCTTCTTGATGTGATCGATAATGTTAAAGGATGGAATAAATACATTCTAACTAACTTTAGTATCTTTCCTGACCATTCTTTGTAAAATATTGGGATAAGAACTCACTCGCTTGTCTCTAGGAGCTAAGGAAGAAGGAAGTGGATTGACTCTTTTCAAAATGGTAACATTTGGTCTAGGCTCATCTCATTATCTCCTCTGTCCACTTGTAGAAGCTTCACCACCATGATTCACTTGAGATCTTGTGAACATTGCAAATGTGTTACCATCACTATCTTCGAAATATTCGTAATAGCCTTTGTCTGAGTCATAATCTAGGTAACCAATATTGGAGTCTCCAGTAAGATCAACAAAATATTCATCTTCAAATAAATCAATATCAACAACATTATCCTCTTTGTTCATCTCCAAGTTGTTCCTTGAAGCAACTTCAATCGCCAGTCTATGTGGTGCAGGAGTAAGATGATTTTGATTCTAATTCTAGTTATTGAAGTTCCGAGTAGGGACTGTTCTAGATGGGGTAACATTATTTCCTCCCTGAAATATCTTCTTTTTATTTGCAGTATGTTGTTAGCCAATTTATAAATAAATGGATCAGATATATATGTTGGATTCATTCCTTTAGCTTAAGAATATGAACATTTAATCTTTCCTGCCATAATAAGATCATCTTTGACTTCAATGGCAACATTCTATGCTGCCAAAAAATTAGCTGGACGTTCTTTGCGCAGATGATATCCAACTTTTGGTAACAAAGCATTTATGAAAAACACTTTTTAATTCTCGTCACTGAGAGTAGCACTAACAAGAATTTTGTAAAAAATTATCTGAAATTTAGCAATAAAGTCTCTCATATACTCATGAGGTTCCTTCTTTAACTATGCCAATTGAGTAATAAGTGTGCTTGCATCCTCTACAGGTTTGAATATTTTCAAAAAATACTCCTGCATGGTAGTCTAGTTAGTTATGGTTCCCAAATTTGGTCGGTATAACCATTCTCCACCTAAGTCGTGCAATGTCTCAATGGAAAACTTGACAGACACATCTTCATGCTCCATAGCAAGCACTCCACATGATATGTAGAAAGCTTCCAAATGATCGTCGAGATTTTACTTTCCATCTCTATAAAACTTTGGGAATTATTTTCTAGAAGCTTTAGGTATCTCATAGAGAGGAGGAGTTAAGTTCAAAGGACCAAATGCTTTTCCCCAGGGAACAAGAAGTTGTTGAGCCATTTGTAAAGGAATAAACAAGTTAGGATTAATTGACTGAATTATACCAGAGATTGGGATATGCTGTAATTGATTTGGTGAAGGCTTTACTCTCCCTATAGGTGAAAGACTTTCTCTATGGATTCGGTCTTGAGGTGGATAATTAAAATTATATTTCTCTTGTAGACTAAAG
This sequence comes from Taxus chinensis, assembly GCA_019776745.2. NCBI lineage: Eukaryota > Viridiplantae > Streptophyta > Pinopsida > Cupressales > Taxaceae > Taxus > Taxus chinensis. The sequence goes on along the minus strand of CM034149.1, from coordinate 260,613,398 downwards.
AAGTGACCAGTTCTTCCCTGAGCCCAAATTTCCCGTGTAAATGGATGAATTTCAAGAATGAAGAATTAAAAGATAGGAAATAGGATTCAACAAAGCTACCTCTTATGAGAAATTAATTTACTTCAAAAACTGCACAAACTTTAAGTATGAGTCCTATTTTAAAGAATGTGCCTAACTCTAAATAAGAGCAACCTTCATGTGAACAAGGGTGTGCATGCATGTAATTTTTTAAAATTTAACTTCTAGTTCAATTTAAGCACATCAAGAAGTCTAGGCTCCTAAGTCAGACTAAAGATAGTACAAAGATATTTCTCTAACACCCACAAGATAAACACAAGTCTTTAGATTTAAATTTGTTCCCCAACGGAGTCTCCAAATCTAATTGGATAAATTTTATGCTCGACTAAAACACAAAACCTAGGTAGTCATGGGGTAAATCCCCTTGATTTTATGACAAATCCCCCATGTTGAATAGCTCATGAACCATAGACAAACAACTTTGTAACAAGTAAGCAACTATATGGTAAAGTAATTACTAGAAGAAGAAAAAATAGAACATGGGAAAATAGAGATGGATATGTGAAAGAAATGTGCTTGGAAAATAGTAGATATTAGAGCTAATTACATTCACATGGAATAAACAAATACTGAAATATTTCTACAACTTCTAGCAAATGAAAAGAACTGTACTCATATGAAATTTAAAGATAACACAAAGTTTACCATTATCCTTCACAGTAAGACTTTAGAAGACACAAAGTTCAACAAAAATAATTCCTTCTTCTTATTCAACTTTCAACCATTTATAATATGGACATCTAATTATTTCAATAAAAAGTTTGAAACAACCATGTACAACGTAAAACAACAGTTTTCCAAAAATTCTTAGATCCCTTGACCCATATGTCTTCTCTTCTATTTATAGTCATCGTAAGGACAATAAAAAAGATATAATGTCTGTTACACTTTATAAATATATAACTATAAATATGTGAGGATTTGAACACTTTCTTCCTTAAATTCCTCATTTTATGCCACATAATATTTTAGAATGTTCTATCATTTAAACGAGAATAACCGCTTTTCCACTATCCTCAAGTATTTTGAATTTTTCAATCAACTTAAAGTAACAATGATTAACCAAATTACATAAGTCTTACATAAATTACATTACTTGATTATAAGGAGAAGTAATTGAAGAAAGAGAAAAGAAGAAGAAAGAAGAAGAAAAATCATTCCAACTCCACAAATTGAGTTTCTACTTTATCCTTTTCCTCATTGTTTTCCACATCTGTATATTTGTTCTTCTCTTAGTACATGGCATATTGATCTATCATGCATTTGATTACATCATCATCTACCTTTGCAGTAGATTCCATCTTTTTTTCCAACATGAATAATTCCTTTCCCAAAATATTATAGCATCCCCTAGCCTTTCCAAAACATGATGCTAAATAATTAACATCTTCTTGAAGTCTTGAAAATTTCTCCAGGGATGTACGACTAAAAGGAGTGATGGAATTTTTTATTTCTTGTTGAAATAATTGAAGGAATTCTTCAATATATTTTGGAGGTTTGTTAGTGTCATACTTTTTTATGTCATAAACTCCATCATCCAGTTTATCTAAGGCTGGCTCAACCTGTTCTTCTAAGAGCAACATCTTTTGCATTATATATTTAAAAAATATTTTCCTCAATGAGAGAAGGATCTGTTGTTGTTTTACTTTCTCTACAGATCCCTCAAGTGAAATATACTCTTCAATCAACACATTATCCAGGAGTGATTCTATTTCCTGTAACAATTCTACATTCATTGTCAACCTCTAACTTTAAATTCTTCAATTTATACCACTTTTCATGGTAATATTCTTTTTTCAAAAGTATCTCCGTATAATAATATGTGGCTACCTTTGTTATATTAGTCACCCATTCATCCACAACCTTTACTTTGTCACATGTTTCCTCCATTATGGTGATCACTTGAGGATTCACATGTCCTCCTATTAATATTCATGTTGAAGACCTTGCAACCTTTATGATTATGTCACACAACTTGGATCTTTAATCTTTAAATTTGGTATTCTTTTCCTTCTCTTCATCCATATTAAGAAAAAGGCTATTGATCAGAGTATGCATGTCTTTCTGTAAGTCTTTAGTGGTGATTTCTCCTAGGGTCACCCTCATTACCACTAGATCTTCTTTAGTTATTTCATCCTTACCTTTACCCACTGCTGGGGTAGACACTTCAAAAAAATTATGTCAAGAGGGTTCTATAATCATTCTCAAGGTCATCTTAGCTTCCTTGGACCTTCTCCCCTTTTTCTCAATACTCTTCAAAAATTGAAGATAAATTTATTCTAAATTGATCACTTCCTTGGCACTAGGAAGTGTCTACGAGGCCAACCATGTAGAGAAGTCTTTCCCTGAAGAATCTTGGGCACACGAATGAACCACCATTTCTTGACCAATCAGTTATATATATGGAAGAACAATTGTTTCTTTTTGTTTTCCAGTAACTTTAGGAGTAGAACCTTGTAGCAATTATGTTTCCAATTCTGCCATCTTCTCAATTACCAACTAATTTTCAATTTCCTTATGTTCTTCAGTCCTAGTATCAATATCACTTTTGACCTCTTTTTATTTCTCAGCTTCCTACTGCAATAAAGACTCCAGAACTGCAGGTTCTTGAACTGACTCTAAATGAATATCTCCTCCACTTTCCTTCCTAATCTCTCCCTCCTCAATCTCTACAGTCTCTGTTAAGACTTTACCTTTATCTAAAGTTTGAGACACCTCCTATAATGAATATCCTTCTGTGACAACATCATGTACTTCCTTTGGTTAAGTAATTGATTTTTCTTATGAATATGGAGGAGGAGGGTTGGTTAATGGAGAGAAATGAGGGGGAAAAGGAGATGAAAATTCTGACACAACTGTAGGAAATAGGAATGTAGCAGGCTTCAAAAGAGGAACCAAAACCTCTCCCTATGTATAAGGAACTTGAATGGTAGGGGTATCAGTAGATGAAGACACCAATAAATGAGAAACATCACTTGAAGTATCTTCTGATATTGATGCTTGCTTCAGAGATGTTAACTAGGGAGGTGCCAATTCTATCCTAGGCTTCTTAACTAGTTTCAACTGTGTATGCTCTCTGCTACTCTCCCATGGTACTTCCTCCTCTTAGTGATCTTTTGGTATAAGTAATTCAACACAAACTTCTCTAGACAATATCCTTTCCTAAGTAATCCTAAGAAACAAGTTATAAGTGTAGAGTAATACTCTAGAGGTTCTTTCCATGATTGTCTTTGATTTATTCCTCATGACTAGAAAAGCAGTATCATTTCCTTCTTCTTCATGAAATTCATATGAAATTACCTTCCCATCATCTAGGATCTTCTTGGGAATATTAGCTAGGATGAAGATATAATCCCTTATTATGATCTCAAATTCATCTCTGTAGTCTATCCATAAATCCTCCAACACTGGGAGATGTGCATGATCCAGTGAAAATATTTTCTGTGCAATATTCATGTATATACTTTCCCATGTAAATGGATGAATTTAAAGAATGAATAATTTAAAAGATATGAAACAGGATTCAACAAAGCTACCTCTTATGAGAAATTAATTTACTTCAAAAAGTGTGCAACCTTTAAGTATGAGTCCTATTTTAAAGAATGTGCCTAACTCTAAGTAAGATAAACCTTCACGTGAACAAGGAAGTGTATGCTTGCATTTTTTAAAATTTAACTTCTAGTTCAATTTAAGCACATCAAGAAGTCTAGGCTCCTAAGTCAGACTAAAGATAGCACATTCTAGGCTTACATGTGGATTCAAATATAAGGGTTCCACCCAAGAAAAAGTCTTCACATTAATACGTAGCAATTCCATTACTTACCCAAAGAAAGAGTAGCATTCTTGTGAACGGTGACATGTGTCAGGCCAACGCACTTCCAAAAGTGATAAAAAAAAAATAGAGACCCTAGAGATGTGCTTGGCCTCCACATGGATCTTATGACGAATGGACTCCAAGTTCAAGACATGTTGTGAAATATTGGGGACAGGCCACATACCATGTATGGGAAATTATGAAACCTACCTAAAAGTTTTAAAATCTTACATATTTTCGAAAGGTAAAAGGAAAAGGGTCATTCGACTCATCTTTTCAGCAGCAAAGTTAATGCACAGTTTTGTGTAAGGAGTGCAAACCTATGAATACTTAATTTTTTCACTTACAATCAAAGGGTAATTTTAACATAACAACATAAAATAGGTACCGTCATAATCATGAGCCCAGAACCCAATGCATAAAGTTTTGATATGTAATAAATATTTGAAATGTGAGTCCACTTCATGGGAGTTGGTTGAAAAATAGTTAAGAGATGTATTAAATGGGTATGGCTCTCAATCCTTGGAAACACATCATGGGGAAGTGTGAGATAAATCTTACAAATCTACTTCTTTCACTTCACACCATTTACCATAATTGAAAAGCAGCTGGAAAATGGTTTGAGAATTATCTTCTTATCTTCTTCTCATCCTATATATTATAATCGAAGGTTTCATAACATTAATTGATATCATGAGTTAGTCAATTATTATTTCATGTCTCCATTCCTCTTCTGTAAAAGACAGGGGTATGGAACTCTAGCCTTCTCTCTGAGATTTTTAATAGTGCTCTTCTTGCCTCTTATCTGTTGTAATACTGTGCACATTTTTTTGGAGAAATATAATATGCCGTGTGGTGAATTTTTTCCATCCTTTGCATATCTGTGTTGCCTTTGATATCCTTTATTTTGATGTTGGTATATTGTGCATGTTTATAATGTTATTACTATTTTCAGAATTTTTTCTTAAGTAGTTCAAAGTAGTGTTCTATGTGAATTATTTCTGGCATGTGGTGCATTTTGTCCACCCTTTTTATTGCTCACATTTTCCCATTTAGGCAGTTTTATTCTTGCTTAACTCCTTCCCTTTTTGGTGCATAGCTCCTGTTAAGTTTCATGCTATGTTTTATTTTCCTTTGACCCTCATCTCACACAACAGAGAAGATCCAGATTCTTTAAAATTTGGATGTTACCTTAGGGCGCATGTCCCACTAACCTAAGGTATCCAATGAATCTGATGGTTTATCTGCAGAGACCTTTCAATCAATTCAGTGATGTAGACATGTACCATATATGTGTTACTAATCTCAGTAAGCTTTGACACAATACAATACTCTATTGGATATCCTTTATATTCATAGTTCATCTTGCTTCCTTTCGCTTCACTAGACTTAACCCTCCCTTTATCTTTCCTTTCTTTGGAAGTCTCTTCAATAACAAGATTAGGGTCCTCTTGAATTTTAATATTTATTCTTCTTCTCCCAATGACTCTCCACTTGTCAAAGGTGACTCTTCTCTTTCCTCAGACATCTTCTCTCCTTCAAGTAACCAATGTGCTTTAACTACTAAATATTAACATATGTCCCTTCTTTAAATATAGAACTCAAGTTAAGATACATTATTTCAATTACATGTAGATATTCAAATTCCATATTGTTATGAAAATCTATCAAGATCCTCCTAGAGGTGAAGTTCAAGGTCTACTGGAAGTGATTAAGAGAAACATTTCAATTTACAGTTCGTTATGGGTTTTTAGGGGGTCCTTACTTGAGACTTATAGTTAACAACCAGAAGTAATTCAACTATGCATAATGAATGGGAAGCAAATGCTCTTTAATCTAGTGAAATATATATGAAGTAATGACCTATTGGTTTTGCACAAAACATGGGGAAGGAAGTAGAATTAATTGAAAACAACACAATAAATAGTAAGTAATGAGATATTGGTTTAGCGCTACTTAGATTATGAAGTAGAAGTAATTTCAATCACCCCATTGTATATGAAGTTGTAAGTAGTCAGTTTAGCACAAGGCATCATCTTAGGAAGTAAAAGCAGTTCTAAACAACAAAAGGCATATCAAGTATAAGACATTTAGATCCACGCAAAAAAGAGGGAAGGTAATGCAATGTTTGAGGATGTGCTTACTTTGAAGTAATAATGTCCCTCACCCTTGAGTAGAAGCCAAGTAGAAACCTGCAATGCAAAAAATAGTAAGTAATGAGATATTGGTTTAGCGCTACTTAGATTATGAAGTAGAAGTAATTTCAATCACCCCATTGTATATGAAGTTGTAAGTAGTCAGTTTAGCACAAGGCATCATCTTAGGAAGTAAAAGCAGTTCTAAACAACAAAAGGCATATCAAGTATAAGACATTTAGATCCACGCAAAAAAGAGGGAAGGTAATGCAATGTTTGAGGATGTGCTTACTTTGAAGTAATAATGTCCCTCACCCTTGAGTAGAAGCCAAGTAGAAACCTGCAATGCAAAAAAATACAAGGACTACTATGTAGTGTTTACAGACTGTTTTATTTCCATGTGATAAAACATGTAAAATTAAATCCAAACCCCGCAAACCATGACGGAGCAAGGAGTTAGCTCAAATTTTGGGTAAGTAATAGACCATTTTCTCATCATTGAGAATGGAGGAGTAATGACTCTGTGAAAACCCGTAAAACACCTGGGGCAAAACTAGGGTTTTTCAAATGACATAATTTTAAATAAATTTTATAAAAAGGTAGCAATGGGTTAATTAAACTGGTAAAAACCTAACCCCCTTTTACAAAAATGCTGTAATTTCAATAAAATTCATAAACCAAAGTTGCATAAAAAACACCCACGGAAAAGAAACAACTATCTAGAAAAACTTGTAATACAGAGGAGGAAATAAATAAGAAAATAAGGAGGAAAAATAAAGTGCCAACCTCTCCTGCAAATGGGTTAAAGTTTATTTTCTAAAATCCTTCTCCAATCAATCGTACGAATTTTATCAAGGTTCGGGGGGTGGATAACTTCTCTATGAGTGTGCAAATGCATGGATCTGACATGGAACTACTTAGGTTTTTATTTATTCCATGTCATTAAATGATATATGTACCATGCCCCATCAACACTTCTCCTTATATGCAATTTTTTGAAATATATTTGCTTCATTACTTGTTAGAGGAAGTAAAGCACCTCCCAAACACCGATTTCTTAAGTGCTTAGTTATGCAGTCTTCGAGGACTACTTTAATCGTCTTACTTTTTAAGAAGTAAAGTAGTTTGGTTTTAGCGTAAAGAAGATAATTAATCAGGAATCATTTTAGTGTAATCAATAGTTTAGATTTACAGCACTTTAGGAATACTTTAATTCTATGATGTTAAGAAGTAGGAGCATGTAATGCCTCCGTTTTAAAAAAAATTAATAAATAAATAATAAATAAAATAAAAGTTTTTAAAATTCAAAAAGGCCATGAAATTTGGGCGATTAGGGAAAAAGGGGTGGGGGGCTCTTTTGTGTTGTTTCTATTTTTCTTTTTTTTGCTGAGTGTGGAAGAGAGCCGCCGCCATGGGAAGAGCTCCACACCCATTCTGCGTGTCCACCAGGCATGAGGGAGGCTATTTCATCTTAAGGCATGCGGGGTCTGTGGGTTTTGGTGCAAATGGTGAAGCATGTCGGGCCTAAGTGGTCATTGCAGCATTCAGAAGACGTGGGTTTCCTCCAGCAACAGTCACAATGTTTCATGCATGCAGCAACCTATTGTGTCTCCTTTTCCAGTGCCCTCATGGCCTCTGCCTGCAGTCGCCTAGCCTATATTAAAATGCGGGAAACCCTTGGACATCGTATGGATGCTCATCAAAGCTAATGGAGGAGGATTCTATCCGTTTTAGTTTGTCACATTGTCAGCATCCTTCCAGCCGCGCCAGACTATTCAAACGTGGGCTTTTTTTTGGTTTGTTTCAATGCATGAGAGATAGGGAAATTTTTTCATATGCTGTTGTTGCAATTTTCTTTGGAGGCGCTGCTTCTTTGTTTAATCAAATGATAGAGAGCCAGCTCCTCATGGGTTTGGGGGACGACAGTTTGTAGGAGGCGTAGTCTCCTCATAATAGTCACAATGTTTCCCCTTGTAACAAAAAAATCTCCAGCCTGTGTATAAAAATAGGAGCTTCGAAATAGGGCATGTGAACCATTCGACTAAATGCATGGAAGGAATGCAGTTTCAAGGACTGCAATGATAGCTGGATAACCAAAAAAATGGGTCTGTTTAAAAGGTGTTGAACTATTTGTTTAAAAGCCTCAAAGAAATGTTGTCTCATAGAATGCTATGATTTGTAGGATGTGTAAAAAAATGAGTTTGTTAAAAAAGCCTTGGAAACTTTCAAGCAGATGCAAAACCATATCTTGCAAACTTTGCTATATTCTCCCTGTGTGTGCACCTAAATGGGAGTTTTAAATCAGTATATGGACTGGTAAAAGTGCATAAAAAATGTGGGAATAAACACAAGGCATGAGAGTTTTTTGACTAAAACGCCTAATAAAAATGTGGCCTGCTGGAAAGGAACCTGGTATTATAGACTAAATACATGTAGTTTTGCACATAATTGTTTGTTAGTTCTGTATGTAAGTTGTGGATGTACAAACAAGTTGGTGCTCATAAGGATCGGTTGAGCTTGGATTCATTCATGGAGATATGCGTGCTCATAACCTCCTATGGTGGGCGAAAGCCAAATTTCACGACCTTTGCAAGCGTCCTAACTCCTTGTGCCGAGATGCGAATTTTGGAGCAAGATTGTCGTGTGGTTGACTTGTTGTTTGTATGCGTCCTAACTAGCTTGGGGCACCTCATACACTGCATCATCGATTAACAGGTTTTGTACGAAGTGGGTATGTTAAAAAGCTCAGAAACTTTCAAGCAAATACTTATTCTATTGGAAAAATTCAAGTGATCGGGAAGTTGGTGTGATGTGGTGGAGGTTAGATCCAGGCTCGTGAACCGGTTGGCGAAGTGCTCGAGCAAGATGATGAATGAAAGCCTACAGCTTCGACTGACTTCGTTCTCCAGGTATGGTTCTTCTTCCCTCACCTCTCATAATCCTTTTGTTTCAGTTATCGTTTGCAACTAAATAGAATTTTAAATTATTAAGATTTTTAAATACAGTTAAATGTCTCTTCAACTCATTACAAAACAATAAAGTGTCATGTCACAACTCTCAAAGCCATTATAACTCGCCTACTTTAAACCATGAACTATCACCCTCACTTCGAGATGATCTAGAAAACTCTTACCCTTTTTTTTTATCACTCCAATATCGTTTTATCGACCAAACGAATTTGACTCTCCATTGATTAAGTTGACCTTCTTCCTGCTTAAAATAGTTAAATTTTGCATTTTTCGGAGACTCACTAAGTACCCTTCGCAACTCTCAAAACGAGATGTAAAGTTTCACTGGTGTACCTTGGTATACGAGGAGTCGCCTTGATTTTTGGTTTGACCCGAAACGATCATATGACATCCTTTTGACGCTCTTATAGGAGCCATGTTACACTAGTTACAATAGTAGAGAGTTGTTAAAGCTATAAAGTTGGCTTTCGTTTGGGACCACCATTTGAAACCTAGAAAGAGAAATCACGTTCCTTCTTCGCAAACCTCTAGCGTTTATACTAGACAAATGCATGGAAATTTCAGCATAGGAAAGATCTCTTTTCAGGATAGTTTGGTGAAGCCATTTTGTAGGCCTCCAGTCACAATTTGACAAGTTCAAACTGGTCCAATTTCTTATTGTCACTCCAGAAAACTACTTGTTGTTTAAAAATGGTCCTCTAGTTCGCAATCCCGTCGACTCTAATGAATTCTCTTTATATAGGGGAACTAGTAGGAGATGTCTCGTTGCGTGCTCCTCCATCAAACGTCGTCTTTGGACATGGTTTTCTCGGCCCTCCAGCTAACTTTTGTCATTTTACAACTGGGTCAACTACGACCAATAGCCCCAGAAAATTAGCCGCCAAACGTAAACCGTTCACTCTTTTTCAATTCCGTCAGTTGCTATGAACTCCTGGTATATCTAGGGACACGTAGAAAGATAGTTTTAGTGTGCATGTTCATTAGGAGATAACCTTTGGAAGTAGTTTCTTAGCCTCCGAGCTTGTTTTGTACATTTTGTAGCTAGTGAGAAAATGTAAAAGTAGAAAACTGCGGACCCTTGTAGGGTTGCCAAATCACCCTGGAAACTTTTAACAACGTAAATAACTATTTAAAACACTATAATGAAACTTGTTGTGTGTATTGGAAACTTTTGACAAAATGATGTTTTCTCTCTCTTCCTTTCTCTTCCTCTCTCTTGGGTTTATAAAATGAACAAAAATGAAAGGGAATGAATACATGTTTATGGAATTTTTTTTTATTTCGATTGTAAATTGTAATTATTGTTAGATGTAAATGGGAAACTGAAAAATGATTATTATAATTGATTAGGGTGGATGCCATGCCAATGAACTATCGCTGATATCATGCTCACGTGGGTTTTGCAGGATGGAAGAATGATGACGAAAAAAGGTGATGTGTAATTTAATTATTACTATTGTAATTTTCATAGGTCATTGTAAAATGAATAACTGTCTAATGTAGTCTCTTGTTACCGAAAATTTATAATTGAAATTTGTTAATATGCGTGATATGCTAGTTTTAGGGATAACTTAGGAAATGTGCATCTAATCACCGGTTCAGTTTGATTCTTAGTTGTGTATGGCAAAAAAAAAGGGGGGTTTGATTTATATAAAGTAAATTTGAAATTGAAGTTAATATATTGTAGTACTATCTCAGTATTCAATAAACAATTAAATTAATTTCTGGGTTATCTTCTTACCTTGCAAACTTACTAAAGATTTTTAATGGGAACACTCAACTTTAATAAAATATTCGTGCATAACTTGCCTACATGTGTGATCCTGCTTACCATATAAGAAATTTAAGACCGTAGAATGAACTTAAGCTTTGCACTCGATGACATCCCTAGGTTAGGTAAATAAAACCCCTAGTTGGAGTTTACCTTCATAGTCTTTATGTCTAGCGACATTGTCGGGAACCCATATTTAGGAATGCCATGGTCCAATGTACTCAGAGTATGTGGTTTCCTTCTAGTTTTGGTAATCGTGAGAAGAATTTCCTCTCTTCAGGTCCAACACCAGGTTGAGTGTTGAATACTGCCTTAGGAGTCACCTTATGAGTCCTTGATCAAAGGAACGACTAAGTGGTGCAACCCTGGATTCTATCAAAATAACATCTTGGTATTTTCTTGAATGTGGTTTAGTATAAATATGTCTGCTTGCCTTAAACTCTTATTTAGTTGAGGCATAGATCATTAAGTGCATATTGGAATAAACCAAACCTCAGTTGATTAGGAGGTGTCACTTATGATTCATGCATAGTTACAATTCTTCCGATCATGTACCCCTTCAAGATGTTAGTCATATACTTCTGTAACTCCTGATTTCAAAACAATGCTAAGAACGAGACCTTAGTGCGATGTAAGAGCATACCATATAATGTTGCACACGAGATTGGAGATTAGGATTAAAGTCAATTTTGGAATCCTTATAACTTAATTAAACTTTTTCATGCGTTGAAAAAGAATATAATTTACCTTGGTATGACCAAACGTCAAGAAAACAAAAGATATACATAAAAAAATCAAATTTGGAATTCAATAAATTATTGAACTATAATAATAATGGTAGCGAAATAACTATTCCGTGATCGATGGATGTTCTTAGGGAAAAATATTTTTCAAATCTATGTCTTCCTTGATCCCAAGATTTCATCTTGACATCACGTTAGGTTCACTTGTGTAACAAGGTTAATCTCTAAACATTGAATAAGCGTTTTGGGAAGCACAATCTTAACATAAGAATGAGAGAGAGTTAGAATTTTGTATGAAATTTGAAATATGGAAAATACTTATGTAAGTTATGAAGATTGCTATAAGGGTAAAAATCAAAATTAACTGGTCGAACAATAAGTGAAATGTGAAACGAATTTTTAGAACATGTAGGTGGAAAAAGGGAGAATAGTTATGCTTACATAATAATGTTATTGGATGTTTAACGTACTCTAGATGTAACCATGGTAATGTTGTGTTGTGGGTTGTCAATCCTTAAGTCCCTTTTATTGTGGTCGTGTTATTGCTAGTATTTGTTCGTTGGAAAAGGTGTGGCATCGACATGCCGATGTCATTTGCATGTGTCTATGTGAGTCGATGACTTATGTGATTGTTGCATGTGAGTCGAGTTTTGTACTTGGGGTCCTTACGGTGTTATGTGTAGTGAGTAATGTAAGTCAAAGAAAAAATTTATCCTGGTATTTTACTGTTGTATTTGGGTGCGAAAAATGTGACGGGTTGCATGATGGTGATAAAAACTGGAAGAGTAATGTGTTTTAACAGTGATGTGATCTATGTCGTAATTGTGATAGTGTGAATGCACGTGAGGTGTATGTCACTTAGTGTGCTTTTGTTATCATGTTTATGTGCTGGGGATGGGAGTATTCTCTCTCCTTCGTGTGGATTCTATGAATAGTCCATGTGTGAATTACTTCTTGGAATGTGTAAAAAGAATTCTAATGTGGATGACAGGGTGTTGGAGCATTGTGGCATATTGTGATATGTGGGTGTGTCGATATGTGGTATGACTGGATTGATGTAAAGTGAATTGAATTGTATCATGATGTTTTACCATGTTTTGAAGAAATGTGTGTATCAATTTGTATGTAGCAAATAAATGTTATGTTGTAATGTTACTATGTCCATTGTATGTATGATTTGTGTAATATGGGATGGTTCATGTCGTGACTTAGTGGCATATGGTGAGTATGATCCCTAGTGTACAGTGATTGCACTTTGGGTGCAGAACATGGTAAAGTGATGTATTACATCGGTGAATGTATGATTGTGATCTAACCTATATATGTACCATGCGTAATACGTTATGGTTGTTATGTGTGAATTACCATTGTGTTAGTGATGTAGTTATGTGTATGTTGTGAAACCTTACACTAGATGACCCTAAGGGGATAAACTGTCAAGAGTGTATGTGTGGAGAGAGGAGGCGTGGACCAGGTTTTCATAATCTTGAGCTGAGTACGAATGAGCAAGTGGAGTATTATATAGACTGAAAACCCACTTCTATCTGTCTAGTATACTTCGAGCTTGCTCAGTATATTATGGGTGTGCACCACCTTAAGCTCAACTTATGCAACCTTGTGTCCCCTGCTCTTTCCTATTGGATTGTACATTGAATAATCCTATGTGATTTTGACTATGTTAATCCTCGTGGGAATATGGAGGGATGATGACAGTTACATTATTAGATATGCTCATACCTGGTTACATGTATATTTTTACGAGCTGAGGCTTGATGTCTGAGTTCCAACAACTCGATGAGTACCCCTTTGGTGGCAGTATGAGGCCACGTAGTGATTGTACTATGTTATTTTCTCATTACGTATTTTATTCGTAAATTAATCTCTCTTTTAGCTAGAACCAGCCGTTTTCTTGATTGACATGTTCTTATATTTTGGGCATTCATTTGATTATTGCATTAACATTTAGATTTTGCACTAACTAAGGCTAATTAGCCATTTTTTTTTCTTGGTTTTAAAACTTTATTTTCATATTTGAAAGTTTTGTAGCCTAGCCCAAGGCTTTTGGTTTTGCCACTTGGCATTTGATTGGATTGTTATGCTGGTTCTAATGTCGTAATGTGTTGGCTTAGGGTCATGGGATTAACCATAGAGTGGTTGAACCTATGGACCCGCTTCATTGTATGGGGGTACGCCCTAAGGAGTTACAGATAACTGGCGGGTTGTTGAACCACGAGTTATTATGTCACTTGGGTTAGGGGTGATGGGGCTCTATGTGCCCAGGGCCATAGGGTGACCCGACCTCATTAAAAGGAGAAAGGAGACGGGGCTCTATGGTTGAGTGACCCAATATTCTTGATGGGGCTTTATGGTTGAGTGACCCGACTTGGTTTTGACACTGTGTTTCTTCTCTTTGGGAGGCATATGGAGATTATCTGGTGATGCTTTGGGGAGTATATGGAGTTGCTTTATGATACTTCAGGAGATATATGGAGTTTTACCTGTTACTTTTGGAGATATCTGGGGTTTGTTTCGTGATGTCTTGTTATGTGGGGAGTTGGTATAGTGAGTTATGTATACCTGTGTGAGTCTTTTGACACTTGGTTATGTATGAGGCTTGAATCTTCCCTTGGTTGGTACGAACTTTTGGATATTGGATTGGAACTATGTTGTTATAGTCATGGATTGTTTTGGGTCATGTGATACCCGTTGTATATGTATCAGCATGTTGACCCAATTTGTCAGTCATATGTGTGTACTAGATCTATGTCTAGGGCATAATTGTTGGAAATTAATTGTTATGTGGTCTGCTTGTTGTCATTCCATGGTTGGTGAAACCCTTGTGATGTGATACAGTCGTGAAAGTATGTAAAAGTATGTTGTGGAAATTTGGTGTTGTGTATGACCCTGGTAGGGTGTGGTGACTATAGTTCATGATGGGAATCCACATGAATGAATAAACTAAAATTTGATAAAAATGAAATTTTAAAGGACTTGAATTAAGAATAATGTTAATGGAAAGAGATTAATGAAATAACGAATAAGAGAGAACTGCCAATCTTCACAGAACCTTGAAAGTTGAAATTTATACCTATTGTTCCTAGGGCCACCCCATGATCGTGCCTTTGTGTCTGAAAACTTAACCCTAGCACGTGCCTTCGCCTTATTCGTTCCTTGTTGTTTACCATTTTTCCTTCTTCATTGTATTTCGCATCGAGGACGATGCTTTCTTAAGGGGAGGATAATTTAATGCCTTCATTTTTAAATAAATAATAAATAAAATAAAAGTTTTTAAAATTCAAAAAGGCCATGAAATTTGGGCGATTAGGGAAAAAAGGGGGGTGCTCTTTTGTGTTGTTTCTATTTGTCTTTTTTTTTCTAAGTGTGGAAGAGAGCCGCCACCATGGGAAGAGCTCCACACCCATTCTACGCATCCATCAAGCATGAGGGAGGCTATTTCTTCTTAAGGGATGTGGGGTCTACGGGTTTTGGTGCAAGGGTGAAGCATGGATGGCTTGAGTGGTCATTACAGCGTTCAGAACACGTGGGTTTCTCCAGCGACAGTCACAAAGTTTCATGCGTGTAGCAATCTGCTACGTCTCCTTTTCCAACGCCCTCATGGCCTGTGCCTGCAGTCGCCCAGCCTGTAGTAAAATGGGGGAAACCCTTGGACATTGTATGGATGTCATCAAAGATAATGGAGGAGGATTCTGTCTATTTTAGCTTGTCACATTGCCAACATCCTTCCAGCCGTGCCAGACTGTTCAAACGTGGGTGTTTTTTTTGTTTGTTTCAATGCATGAGAGATAGGGAAATTTCGTCATATGTTGTTGTTGCAAGTTTCTTTGGAGGCACTACTTCATTGTTTAATCAAATGATAGAACGAGCCAACTCCTTATGGGCTTGGGGGACGATAGATTGTACAAGGCGTGGTCTCCTCATAACAGTCACATTGTTTCCCCTTGCAATAAAAAAATCACCAGCCTGTGTATAAAAATAGGAGTTTCGAAATAGGGCACGTGAACCATTCGACTAAATGCATGGAAGGAATGTTGTTTCAGGGACTGCAATGATAGCAAGATAAGTAAAAAAATGGGTCTGTTTAAAAGGAACTGAACTGTTTGTTTGAATGCCTCAAAGAAATGCGGTCTCATAGAATGCTATGATTTGTAGGATGTGTAAAAAAATGAGTTTGTTGAAAAGGCCTTGGAAACTTTCAAGCAGATGCAAAACCATATCTTGCAAACTTAGCTATATTCTCCTTGTGTGTGCACCTAAATGGGAGTTTTAAATCAGTATATGGACTAGTAAAAGTGCATACAAAATGTGGGAATAAACACAAGACATGAGAGCTGTTTGACTAAAACGCCTGATAAAAATACGGCCTGCTGGAAAGGAACTTGGTATTATAGACTGAATACATGCAATTTTGCACATAATGGTTTGTTAGTTCTGTATGTAAGTTGTGGATGTACAAACAAGTTGGTGCTCATAAGGATCGGCTGAGCTTGGATTCATTCATGGAGATATGCGTGCTAATAACCTCCTATGGTGGGCGAAAGCCAAATTTCATGACCTTTGCAAGCATCCTAACTCCTTGTGCCGAGATGTGAATTTTAGAGCAAGATTGTCCTGTGGTGGACTTGTTTGTATGCATCCTAACTAGCTTGGGGCACCTCATACACTGCATCAGCGATTAACAGGATTTGGACGAAGTGGGTATGTTAAAAATCTTAGAAAATTTCAGGCAACTACTTATTCTGTTGGAAAAATTCAAGTGATCGGGAAGTTGGTGTGATGTGGTGGAGGTTAGATTCAGGCTCGTGAACCGGTTGGTGAAGTGCCCGAGCAAGATGTTGAACCAAAGCTTATGGCATCGACCAACTTCGTTCTCCAGGCATGGTTCTTCTTCCCTCACCTCTCATAATAAGTGGTCGAACAATAAGTGAAATGTGAAACGAATTTTCAGAACATATAGGTGGAAAAAGGGAGAATAGTTATGCTTACATTATAATGTTATTGGATGTTTAACGTACTCTACATGTAACCATGGTAATGTTATGTTGTGGGTTGTCAATCCTTAAGTCCCTTTTATTGTGGTCGTGTTATTGCTAGTATTCGTTCATTGGGAAAGGTGTGGCATCGATATGCCGATGTCATCTGCATGTGTCTATGTGAGTTGATCACTTATGTGATTTTCACATATGAGTCGAGTTCTATACTTGGAGTCCTTATGGTGTTGTGTGTAGTGAGCAATGTAAGTAAAAAAAAAAATTATCCTGATATTTTACTGTTGTATTTGGGTGCGAAAAATGTGGGCACTACAGAGCATATCGGTTTAGTGCAATATTGAGAAGTCAAAGCATTTTAGTTTAACACATAACTAAAAAGTAAATTCCAGTCATGTGAGGTTCTTGAAATACTTTTCTTATCAACTTTTAATAAGTGGAAGCACTTCTGTTTAGCACAAAGAAGGAGACCTGTGAAAATCATGTTTTGGGATATAAAAAAATTCTTACTTAGAAGTAAAGCACTCTAAGAAACCCAATAACTTAGAAAAGCAAGTAATTGACTTCACATGGATTTTTAGACATTTTGAGCACATGGGTATTTCATCAATTACCCCCAAGAAACCTCCTATAACCTCTTGTAGAATTATAAAGTATTCATGTCATCCAAATTAGTCAAGGCAACAACCTAAACACATTCAACAACCTAACAAACTATAAACAACATGAACACAACTCATCACAAGACATGAAAACTCAAAATTTTCAAAGGGGTACCCCCAAAATTTCTAAGTGAAATATTGGGGACACCAAGTTGAAATATTTTTGGTATAATATGTATACAAAAAAGTCATTGAGAAATTATGGACATCACAATAAAAAATCACAACAAGGACAATCACGCTACAAAGAAGTGAAAAATAAGGGGAACTAAAGAGAGAAACCCAATCAATAAGGAAACATAACTAAGAAATAACACCATTAGGATGACGAGGAATTCTTGTACACTACCCATTTGAGTGAAGCAACCATATTATCTAGTGTAATCAGGGTCATTGATTTGGTTGGCACTCGACACATGACTAGGTGTAGATACTGGTTCACCAAAATACAAGAAACACCCTACAAAAACCATGTTTCATTGGGGGGACACTTCCTACATAGACCAAGGTATTGGGAATATTACTCTTCCTCTTGGTTCATGAAATTATAGGCTATTTGAATTTTTTTATGTTCCTAGTTTGACAAAGAACTTACTATCAGTCAGCCAAGTTCTAGATCATAATCTAAAGATTGATTTTGATAGTTATTTCAGTAAGAAAGTTTTTTTAATTTGAGATAAATCTATAAGCTCAAAGATTGTTGCAAGCACTTAAAATGTGGGAAGAATGTTCCAGATTGATTTTTTCCACAAGGATGATCAAGCGCTAGTGGCTAAGAATACTTCTTTTACATAGTTGTGCCATCAAATACTTGGTCACATCAATTTTGGATATCTTGATACACTTCGCCAGTATAATATGGTGAGAGGTTTTCCATATCTCAAAAAAGAGACAGACAAGTGTCCTAAATTCCTTTCAAGAAAACAACGTAGATCTTCATTCTAGAAGAGTACTTATTAAGCTCCAGGTAAGCTTAATTTGGTGCACACTGATCTTTGCGGTTGAATGTACCCTAGTCAATATGGATTTCATTATTTCATGCTTTGTGTTGATGATTATTCGAGAAAAATGTGGATATTTTTTCTTTGTAATAAAAGTGAATCTTTTGAGAACTTCAAAAAGATCAAAGTGGCTATTGAGAATGAGACTAGTGACAAAATCAAACCTCTTAGCTTAGATTGAGGGGGGAATTCACCAGTCATGAATTTAAAGCCTATATAGAAGCTCAGGGTATTCCTCAATAAATGCATCCTCCAAAAACACCATAGTATAATGGTGTTGTTGAGATAAGGAACCATACTATCATAGAGATGGCACATTTCATGATCGATGATTCATGATTGGTGAAGACATTTTGGATGAAGAAATGCAGACTACAATATATTTATTGAAGAAAGTGCCCACACTTACTCTAGATGAAGTAACTCCACATGAGGAAAGGTCTACTCAGAAGCCATCCTTTGCACACCTTAGAGTATTTGGGTGTAAAGACAACATGCACATACCCAAGTAGAAGAGAAATAAGTTGGATATGAAATTAGATAAACTTATCTTCATTTTATACAATGGAGAAGGTCTTGGGTACAAATTGATGGATCCAAAGACCACGAAATTATACATCAGTAGAGATTTTGAGTTCTTTGAGAATAAAGAAACTATGGCTCCTTCCATAGACTCACCTAATGTAGATAACACACCTGTTATGAAAACAAAAGTAGATGTTCCCATTGATGATAAAAATGATGATGGTGATGATCAAACATGACCACACCCCAGGGGAATACTACAACGTACACCCAAGTGGTATACAAACATGATTCAAGATGAATTTTTTTGGAAAACACACCACTAGACAACAGTCTCACAGTAAAGCTTGATAAGAGGTAAATTTTACATTGATGAGTAGAGTTATTGAATCTATTGAGCCCTCTACTATCCAATAATCCCTATATTCAAAATATTGGAAAAATGCCAAGGATGTTGATTATCAGTTAGTGATGAATAATAAAACCTAGTAAATTGTCAATCTTCCACTAGGGAAGAAGCCCATTGGTTACAAATGGATATTCAAAACAAAGTAAAAAGTATATGGGACTGTTGACAAGTAAAAAGTGAAACTTGTAGAAAATGGGTATGCACAAAAGGAAGGAATTTCTTATGAGGATACATTTTCTTCCATAACTAAGATCAAAATGAACACGATGATCTTTTCTCTAGCCACACAATTTAGATGCAAATTCCATTAGATGTACATGAAAAGTGCATTTCATAATCGAGATCTACAAGAAGAAGTCTACATGACTCAACTTGAGGGTTTTGTCATACCTAGAGAAGAAATAAAGGTATATAGACTCATCAAATCTTTGTATGGCCTTAAACAAGCACCCCAAGTTTAGTACATCAAGATTAATGAACATCTCATTTAACTTGAATTTGTGAGAAATCCTTATGATCCTAATATTTACCTCAAGAGGAAAGGAAGAAAGATTGTGTTAGTTTTTTAATATGTTGATGATATAGTCATCACTGACAACATAATGAATATGATTGATGCTACGAAGAAATATTTTAATCGATCATTCAACATGATAGATCTCGAGCTCATGCACTACTATTTTGGATTAGAATTATGGTATAAGGAGAATCATACATAATTTTATTAGTTAAAATATACTAAGACAACGATCGAAAAATTTAGGATGATGGATTACACATTGATTGCTATAACCATGGAGATGAGACTTCATTTAGCTTGCACAAATCCATATCCTATGGTAAATGTAACTCTCTATTTACCTAACATATACTAGACAAGATATTAGCTTTATATTTAGCTATCTCTCCTGGTTCGTGTAGGAACCCAAATTTTTTCATTGGAAAGCACCAAGGTAGATGTTGAGATATCTCAAGGGCATTATGGATCTTGGTCTATAGTACAATAAGAATGATCAATTCTTCTTGACTGAATATTCAGATTCAGATCATGTAGGTAACATTGATGACATGAAATCCACTTCTAGATTTGTTTTATTTTTGGGATCTAGAATGATATCATGGGGAAATAAGAAACAATTTATGTTTTTCTCGATCTTCCATAGAGGAAACATATCGTGTTGCAGGTGGATATGTCTATGAAGTGATATGGATATGTGGCATACATGAGGGACTTAGAGTACTACACTAAATTGTATGTTGATAATGAGGGTGTTCTTAAATGTGTTTGTAATCTAGTGAGAGAACCAAACACATTGAGGAACATGGTCATTTCATTCGCGAGTAAACAAAATATACAACTTTAGTTTTTCCCAATAGTTGAATAATGAGTAGATGTTTTCATGAAGTCACTTGCACGTGACAAATTCAAGTTCATAAAGTTCCTCTCCTCATTTCTTGAGGAACTGAAAAATTAAGTGGGGGTATATTAGGTAAAACATCTTACATATAGGAAATTGAGAATTGTAGTTATTCTTATTTCCTTATTCATGTTTACCTTTAGTAAATATGTATTTTAATTTTGTAAATAGTCATTAAATACATTGTTATATAGTTTCATAACAATATTTTTATTTTTATTCATCCGTGCATAATTTTTAATGCCTGTACAACCTCCTAGTTATTTTTTCTCAGTTGTTTGATACTTATAATTATTGAATGTACCATTAATCTATATGTTGATTATTTCCATATACATATAGTGTTAGGAATCCTCCTTGTTTTCTCCTTATAGCATGGGAAAGAGAGGCAGTTGGAGGATATTTCCCATCTTAGAGCATGTTTGAGAGACATGTGGAGCTCTAGTGTTGATATGTGGATGTGGTAGCTAAGGATGTGTCACTATGGACCCCTTTAGAGGAGCAGTGGTCACAAGCACAGAGGAATAGATATAGTGGCAAGGATTCAAGTTTGAGAGATATGATAGTAGCCTCTAGTGGTAGTGAGGAGGATGTATGATATATGTTTTAGTGGGCATTTCCCGTTGATTTTTTATTATGCAAATTTTGAGACATGTATATATGATGAGATCATTTTTGATATGATGATGTGTACTTTTGTTTTTTATAAGAGTTGTTTATTATATTATTTGATTTAATAAGATATTGATGTTTTAGAGTAGAGTATATGTGTTGATAGCATAGATAATATCATGATGGTAATAGAATAGACAGTAGAATGATAATAGACATGTATTGTAAGATGATTGTTAATATGGCTTGTGGTAAAAGTGTTGATGGTAAAGAGAACAAAATAAGAAAATACCTCACAAAGTGAGATAAATAATGGCATACATGTAAAGAATAGGTGTGAAATCATGTAGTACTAGAGAACATATAACATCTAGCTAGAGAGAAGGTGAAAAATACACACAAGTGGCCCAAAAAATGTAGTGTCATGAGCATATGTATCGAATGATAAACCCAAAGTATTCAAAGCCAAGGAAGGAGGAGACAAAATGACCTTAGGAGGTAAAGAGGTAGTCAAAGTAATAGATGTTGGTGTGCGGCATCGCAACACAGGAGATTGTGATCTATCAGCATGGGGTGCACAAAAATTAATGACACCCTTGTCCTTAAACAACTGAAGTCAATCATGGAGTGTATAACAATCATTATCTCTATGTATATTGATCATATGGAAATTACATAATGGATGGTTACGATTACATTGTAGTTGATTAAGAGGATGATGCTAATTATAGGGTAGCCTAATACACCTCTCCTCAATCAAAGTATGTAAATTATCATGAGGCCTATAAGAATGTGATAAGTAAAATGGCTCCCACTTAGGAGGGGGATTGGAACGTGGTGGAGGACTATGAAAATGTGGTGTATGATCATGATTTTGTCTAGTAGGGGATGGAGAACATGAAGGTGGTGTAATAGGAGGAAGGGAAGATGTAGTAGGTGAAGGAGTAGTAGAACTAGTAGCATGTGTAATATAATGTTCAATAAGCATCTCTTTTTATAAATTTATAACCTTAAATAAAAGAAGTGTGAAATATTCATATGTATCATATAGTAAATTTTATTTCAAAGGAAGAATCAAGCCATGACAAAAGATGTATTACAATTCTAGATAAATGAGCTGATAAAGTAAATTATGCATGTTGAAAAATAAGATATAATCATTAATGGGATCATTATTTCCTTGATGCAAAGAAGGAAGATGCTCAAATGTAAATTTATGACCATTGTTGGAAGTAAAACGTTTAAGAAATGTGTTTTCCATATCAAGATACGTATTAGTAGACCCACTAGGAAAAAAATGAAACCAATGAGAAACAATATCAATAAGACTACTAGGAAATTATTTGATAAGTAATCTATCATTGGGATGAGAATCCATAACTAATATAAAATCCTTAAGATGCATATAAGGATTACCCATTCCATCAAAAAGTATAAAAGTAGGAAAAGTAAAACTCTTAGGAAAATATGAATTGTAAAATATTTTTAGGAACAAGATTAGCATGAAGTGAATTAAACTATTGCTAGCATAATAGCAAGGGTAAGGGTATGGATATTATTTTGTAAATCACATACAACATGCACAAGAGAAAGAACTTATTGTGAGGGAATGGAATAAACATTAAGGGTTTCATTAAGGGGTTTAATCTTTCCATTATAAGTAGCCATACAAACACTATTGGGTTGAAATTCAACTTTTGGATCAACAAGTGGAAAGATAGGAATGGGAACATGGGAAGAAGAATTAATAGGAAAAGAGGTTTTCACACTTTTATCAACAAGATTAGTAAGAGAAGGAACACAGGAAACATACATATTATCCTTATCATCATCATTATGTACACTATCATTAGAAATATAAAGAGTAGAAACACATGCATCATTAACTTGTGCATATTTTGATACATTATGAGGAGGAAATTGAGAACTAACATCATTAGGACACACAATAGTGGTGGAGGAACAAAAATATGACTTTTGAGGCACAATATTCAATGAATAAGATTTTGGTTGAGAAGAAGCAAAGGGGATATAAATAATAATATCAACAAAAATAGAATCAAATCTAATTATTTGTGCATACGTAAGTGGAGGAGAAGAAAGAGTATGGAAAGGACCATTTATGATAACATCTAAAATATCAAAATAAGTACGAGTATCACAACATCATAAAAAAGATCTTCCTCATTTGCAAAACTAACCAAATGTTGAGAAGACAAAGTATGACACTTAGTAGAAGGCACACAGAAGGTTCACACATGGGAACATGGTGCGTTCAAAGGCACAAAATGATAGGGAAGGAAAAACACGCAAAAGACAAGGACATATTCAGGACTTAGCCATTTTTTAGGTTTATAAGCTATTTTTGGAGATAGCGTGCAGAGCACACAAACTAGATAAAGACTTGCGTGACACGCATAGGCTATTTTTGGAAGAGCGTATTCTAAGTGCTTTGCATGGGTTTAAATTAGTCATAGAATTACTACTACTAGTTATCTAGAAGAGATTTATTATTAGCGCACTTGCATGTGTGTCTATTATTGTAAAGGTGTGTGGCTATTTTCAGCATGTGACCTATTTTGGGAATTATGTAAGAGGTGAAGGGAAAGTACCCACCCTTATAAATATGTAATAATCTATGTAGATTAGAGTGAGTGTTGAGTAGTGAGCTATTATGGAGCTATGTTGCTAGAACTGATACACGCATGAGCTATGGTACTAATATTTTTAAGAAGCTTCTGCATATTTATTGTGTTTAATTTAATGGAGTGTATTGGATGAATCAAGGTGTCAAACATGAGCATAGATAGTTCTTGTATGGTTAAATTCATTATGGCTATTGTTAAAACTTAGTACTCTTTAGATCAATATTTGGAATATGTTATGTAGAATGTTATGCTATTTATGGGTCTGAATGCATTACCTCTTCATCACGCTAACTTCTTAGACAAGCAACCCTAAATAGGGTCCTAACACCTTTGTGCACTTCAAGTGAGCGCTCAGTCTAGGCTGAGTGATGTGTCAACACACCTGGGATATTTCCTGGTAAATTCTAGGCGACATCACAAAATCCTTAACTCATGTATCATTTGTAGAAATAAAATAAACATCATTATCAGACTCAAAAGAACTGGTGCCTTCAATATGGGTAGGAGTATAACATAAGCAGTTGGGTTGATAATATTTGTAAATACATGAGGATTATTTGGATGAAAAGTCATAAATAATATGTAATTTTTGATATAATGTCGATTCCTCTTGGGAATTTGAAAAAAAAGGATGAACACTAGTCATAGGGATAAGTTAATACTTTGGGGAAGGAGGTTTAGGATTACAGTTTTGCAACACTTTTTAATAATTTATGAGGAAAATACAAGATAATGGATCCTAGGGAAGGATAGGGTTTAAATCAATAAACAAGTTCACAAAATGATTTAAAGAAATTTAAATATTTATCCGAGGGATGAGATAAAATGAATATAATAATAACAAATAAGATATAGCATGCAAAGTATAAACAAGTGTGCAAAATAGGATATAAGAGTGACTTAGCTTGTATCTAGAGATCTGGAATGACTTTAGGCTATAAAATAGGATGAGAAGGCTAGATCTAACTATGTATTCTTTTTATGAGAAAGAAATATGGAACTTCTTTGGATAGAACTACCGAAATTGGGATATGACCACCCCAGGCGCTGGTGTTTGATTTAGGTGCTAGTGTCTTGGCAAGTGCTATACTTCTAATATTTTAAGATATAAATCTAGCTTCTTCCTTTAATTGTTTATCACTTCAGATATTTTGTAGGGTTACTGGTCCACACATGTTCCTACAAAACAAACCCTAGCTACCTACACAAGGGTCATACATAAAAATTAGATGAAATAAACAATGCATATTATTGAGTCAGAATGACCTCGATGGTCACCAAAATATGATTTCCACCAAGCACTGCACTATATTTTGGACTTTATGTAGTTCTAGTGTGTGTGTAATTGAATCATGTCCCTTAAAGCTAGGTTTCCCTTATGGTAGTCACATTAAATAGGGCCTAAAACTAATTTTCCCCCAAGATAAATGTGTGATATGTAATTCAAAAATAACCCTTCCTCTGTAGTGAATAATGCAACCCAAAATATAGTCCTTGAGTGTTTCTCTTTTCCCAAGTAGTAGATAGTAAGTGAAATCCCATTTTTCCTCCTTTAGAATAGTTAGTATACTATATATATATATATATATATATATATTACTTCATTGTTTAAACTTTAACACTTAGCGACACAAAAAATCCGACCTAATTCATGAAATAAGAATAAAAAAAGACCCAAAGTTAAGTAGCAACTGACAAGTTAAAAAATAAAGTGGATTGAAAAAACCACCTAGAAGGGACACTACCACCTAGGTGATAGTGTCCTGATTGGGTACATTACCATATCAAAGCCAAGAAATAGAAATAGTACCAAAAATGTGGACATGGATCCTTGTGACACGACAAAAATATGTAAAATGTAAACAATAAAAGGTAAAGTCATAATCAAAATAAGTCAAAATTAGGAAAATGACTAAGAAAAGGTGTCACTAGTGTTGAATCTTTGCACTTGGAAATCATGTGTATAACAACATACTGGAGGTGTAATGCAGTCGTAATAAGTGCATATTTCTATGTCTATAGTTTTTTTGATTACTATGCCTAATCACTCAATCACAGACATGGAGATTAAATGACCTTGTGAACTTGAGGTTGTTGATTCTTACACGGAAAATTTTTCTTATGCCCCTATTTAACCAATTTCCTCCCTTGTGCTTACCCCACTAACCATTTTGGTTTATTCTAGGGTGGTTAATTGACCCAAAGTTTTTCATTCTTCCAGGAAGCTTCCACCCCATGTTAATAGTAGTCAATGGAAAGGTTTTCTCTATTGTACCTATGCTAACATTGCTTTCACCGCAACAAACTATAGAAGATTTACCCTTCATTAATAGAAGCTGATATTTCAGTTTTCCAGGAGTTGAATTGTTGTATTCTATTTGTCTCACTATTTCTCTTTATACCTCTTTTTTTTCACTTCAAGGTATATCCAAATAAATTACACCCCTCTTATCTACACCCTTCACCATGAGTAATAAATGTTTTATTGATTTACCCTTTTCATGTATGAACCTTTATTTCTCCCACAACTACAATTAATGACTGATTGTTCACAATTGTCCCTTAATTTATTATTCCTTTTTATTTTAATATTTGTTAAGTGTGCATTGTGGACCTCTTTGTTGTTTCTTTTTCCTTCGTGCCTCATGGTACATTAGGTAGCTTACGTTCCTTGGCTATGTCAATTTCCCTTATGCACTTCCTTATTTTTGCACGCTCTCCTTGTCCATATAGATCCTTGTAAATATAAAATTCATCTTCCAAAGATTCCCCTATCTTCCAATGCACTCCACTTGTCCCTTGGATCATTACTTTTCAAGTCTTTTATTTATCTCTAATGTGACTTCATTTTCATGTTCCTCTTCTTTCTACTTTCGAGAGAGAGAGGTATCTATTATTTTCATGCACATTCCTTAGCTTGGATTCCCTTATATTTCATCAAATTTCCCTAAAAAATAAATAATTTCATATTCTAGCATGTAATTCTACTTATTAACTTGTTATTATATGAGTAACAATCACAAATTTCGAGCTTAAACAAAAACAAAACCATGCATAAGAAAATGTGTGAATCTCATGTGATTATTACATTAATGAAAGCAAACTAATTATAAGAAAGTAAATAACATATAATCTAATGTTATAAACCTTATTTGATTACAATACTACTTATTGGTAGTAGGTTTTCAGCCTACTCCCATTGAAGTATCCTAAAAGAGTCTTCCCACTCAAATTATTTAATTGACATGCCCCAATTTGGAAATTGTAACAATATCATAAGGGCCTAGCCAATAAGTCTTTAATTTTCTAGGGTGGCGTGCATACTTTGAATCATAAATAAAAATATTTTCACTAACTTGAAAGGTTTTTTTTATGAGATTACAATCATACCACACCTTTTGTCGTACTTTCTCAATGGTTTGTACCCATTGGGATTACAAACTTTTCTCATCCAATTATAAAAAATTTGGTTTGGCATTCAATAATCAAATCTTTGTAATTTAGGTTTGTAATTCTTGCGATGTATAAAAATGGTTCCAAAAATTATATCAATAACACTGCTTTTGTTCCATATACAAGATGAAATGGAGTTTATTTATTTAGACACTTGTATGTTGTACTATATACCCAAAGCACCATTGAAACCTTTTCATCCCAATATTTTCACATGACATCAATTTTTTTTGTTAAAGTGTGACTCAATATTTTATTGAATGCTTCAGTTGTTCCATTAACCTATGGTTGACATGGTGTTTTTAGGGTGTGAAACCATAAAATATTGCAACAAAATCCTTATAGTATCATTCAAAAAGTGTGCCCCTCTATCATTCGTTAAACTCAACAGACATCCAAAACGACTAATGATATATTACCAAAGGAACCTTATTGCAATTTTTATTGTAAAATATTTTGTTGGTGTGGTCTCTTCCCACCTTGTTAGATAGTTTGTTGTTGTGATACTATAACATGCTCCAATTCTTTGTGCATCAAGATTGATTGGTACAACAAAGTCAATTACCCATTTTGTAAATCATTATTGTGAAACTATTATTATTAAAGGAATTTAATTGTGTTTTCTCTATTTTATGACATGTTAAAATTGGTCACATGCCTTGGCATATGCCTTAGCATCTTTAAACCAAAATTTCCACCATAGCCCACTGGTAAGGATCTTTTGCGCAATAGCTTATTTAGTGTAATGGCATATTGCAATCCCTTCATATGTTTTACAAATAATATATTACCTCTCATGATCCATTACATATCACCTCAAAGTATCATCATACCAACCATCTTGTTAAATTGTTCACCTATTGATTGGTAGGGAGCAAATTTAATGGCTAGTTGTTTTCTTTAACTCATAGTATAATTCTTCGACACGAATCCATGTTGCAGAAAATAAATTACGTCTTCAAATTCATAAAAATACTTTATATTTGAAAAAAATGCACATATTACATTATTTATTCTATTGGTTCTTCTCTCTCCCCTATATCTATGTGTGAAAAATGATCACATCCTACTTTATTTTTTCCAAGCTTTACAACCACCAAAAACTAAAATTTCTGGAAGAGTATAATCCATTTGTATATTCTTCCATGTAATATTGGTTTATTCACCAAGTGTTTCAAGGACCTGTGATCCATGAAGAACAAAAATGGTGTCACAAATAACTAGTCTCTAAATTTTTAAAGCTCATATACCATTGATAATATTTCTCTTTCCATGGTGATATAGTTTCTTTTTACGTGAGTTAATTTCCTACTGACAAAGTAAATAGGA
>CM034149.1:260355738-260584632 GCA_019776745.2 Taxus chinensis | reverse complement strand
AATGACTAAGAAAAGGTGTCACTAGTGTTGAATCTTTGCACTTGGAAATCATGTGTATAACAACATACTGGAGGTGTAATGCAGTCGTAATAAGTGCATATTTTTGTGTCTACAGTTTTTTTGATTATTGTGCCTAATCACTCAATCACAGACATGGAGATTAAATGACCTTGTGAACTTGAGGTTGTTGATTCTTACACAGAAACTTTTTCTTATGCCCCTATTTAACAAATTTCCTCCCTTGTGTTTACCCCACTAACCATTTTGGTTTATTCTAGGGTGGTTAATTGACCCAAAGTTTTTCATTCTTCCAGGATGCTTCCACCCCATGTTAATAGTAGATAATGGAAAGGTTTTCTCTATTGTACCTATGCTAACATTGCTTTCACCACAAAAAACTATAGAAGATTTACCCTTCGTTAATAGAAGCCGATATTTCAGTTTTCCAGGAGTTGAATTGTTGTATTCTATTTCTCTCACTATTTCTCTTTATACCTCTTTGTTTTCACTTCTAGGTATATCCAAATGAATTACACCCCTCTTATCTACACCCTTCACCATGAGTAATAAATGTTTTATTGATTTACCCTTTGCATGTATGAACTTTTATTTCTCCCACAACTGTAATTAATGCCCAATTATTGACAATTGTCCCTCAATTTCTTATTCCTTCTTGATTTTGATATTGGTTAAGTATGCATTGTGGACCTCTTTGTTGTTTCTTTTTCCGTTGTGCCTCCTGGTACATTAGGTAGCTTACGTTCCTTGGCTATGTCAATTTCCCTTGTGCACTTCCTTATTTTTGCACGCTCTCCTTGTCCATATAGATCCTTCTAAAGATAAAGTTCATCTTCCAAAGATTCCCCTATCTTCCAATGCACTCCACTTGTCCCTTGGATCATTACTTTTCAAGTCTTTTATTTATCTCTAAAGTGACTTCATTTTCATGTTCCTCTTCTTTCTACTTTTGAGAGAGAGGGGTATCTATTATTTTCATGCACATTCCTTAGCTTGGATTCCCTTATATTTCATCAAATTTCCCTAAAAAATAAATAATTTCATATTCTAGCATGTAATTCTACTTATTAACTTGTTATTATATGAGTAACAATCACAAATTTCGAGCTTAAACAAAAACAAAACCATGCATAATAAAATGTGTGAATCTCACGTGATTATTACATTAATGAAAGAAAACTAATTATAAGAAAGTAAATAACATATAATCTAATGTTATAAACCTTATTTGATTACAATACTACTTATTGGTAGTAGGTTTTCAGCCTACTCCCATCGAAGTATCCTAAAAGAGTCTTCCCACTCAAATTCTTTAATTGGCATGCCCCAATTTGGAAATTGTAACAATATCATAAGGGCCTAGCCAATAAGTCTTTAATTTTCTAGGGTGGCGTGCATACTTTGAATCATAAATAAAAATCTTTTCACTAACTTGAAAGGATTTTTTTATGTGATTACAATCATACCACACCTTTTGTCTTACTTTCTCAATGGTTTGTGCCCATTGGGATTACAAAATTTTCTCATCCAATTATAAAAAATTTGGTTTGGCATTCAATAATCAAATCTTTTTAATTTAGGTTTGTAATTCTTGTGATGTATAAAAATGGTTCTAAAAATTCTATCAGTAACACTGCTTTTGTTCCATATACAAGATGAAATGGAGTTTATTTATTTAGACACTTGTATGTTGTACTATATACCCAAAGCACCATTGAAACCTTGTCATCCCAATATTTTCACATGATATCAATTTTTTTTGTTAAAGTGTGACTCAATATTTTATTGAATGCTTCAGTTGTTCCATTAGCCTATGGTTGACATGGTGTTTTTAGGGTGTGAAACCATAAAATATTGCAACAAAATCCTTATAGTATCATTCAAAAAGTGTGCCCCTCTATCATTCGTTAAACTCAATAGACATCCAAAACGACTAATGATATATTACCAAAGGAACCTTATTGTGTGGTCTCTTCCCACCTTGTTAGATAGTTTGTTATTGTGATAATATAACATGCTCCAATTCTTTGTGCATCAAGATTGATTGGTACAACAAAGTCAATTACCCATTTTGTAAATCATTATTGTGAAACTATTATTATTAAAGGAATTTAATTGTGTTTTCTCTATTTTCTGACATGTTAAAATTGGTCGCATGCCTTGGCATATGCCTTATCATCTTTAAACCAAAATTTCCACCATAGCCCACTGGTAAGGATCTTTTGCACAATAGCTTCTTTAGTGTAATGGCATCTTGCAATCCCTTCATATGTTTTACAAATAATATATTACCTCTCATGATCCATTACACATCACCTCAAAGTATCATCATACCAACCATCTTGTTAAATTTTTCACCTATTGATTAGTAGGGAACAAATTTAATGGCTAGTTGTTTTCTTTAACTCATAGTATAATTCTTTGACATGAATCCATGTTACAGAAAAGAAATTACGTCTTCAAATTCATAAAAATACTTTATATTTGAAAAAAATGCACATATTACATTATTTATTCTATTGGTTCTTCTCTCTCCCCTATATCTATGTGTGAAAAATGATCATGTCCTACTTTATTTTTTTCCAAGCTTTACAACCACCAAAAACTAAAATTTCTCGAAGATTATAATCCATTTGTATATTCTTCCATGTAATACTGGTTTATTCACCAAGTGTTTCAAGGACATGTGATCCATGAAAAACAAAAATGGTGTCACAAATAACTAGTCTCTAAATTTTTAAAGCTCATATACCATTGATAATATTTCTCTTTCCATGGTGATATAGTTTCTTTTTACGTGAGTTAATTTCCTACTGACAAAGTAAATAGGATGATCCAATGCCTTCTCCTAGTTGTGCTAAGATAGATCCAACATATGTTCTTGATATGTCAACATGCAAATGAAAGGGCATGCTCCAGTATGGGAATTATAATATGGGGGATTGTGTCAATTTATCCTTTAGTTTCTTAAATGCCTTTTCTTGTTCTGTACCCCATTCAAACTCTTTGGTTTTGCACACAAATTTTTCTAAGGGTGTTGCAATTTTGGAATAATATTTTTTAAATTTATGATAATATCTGCAATGTCCTAGGAATGCGTGGACCTATCTCTATGTTATAAATGGATCAAGATGAGTTATTACTATGATTTTAGTGGGATCCACTAACAAACCATCCTTGCAGATTATATGCCCTAAATGGGTACCAAAATGAGTCAAGAAAACACATTTTTAGGTTTGACGAGATTTAGAATTTTTTACAACACTCAAACATGAGTCTTAAGTTATTGTAATGATATTTTAACAACTCATATAATGTATAATCATCTAAGTATACTTCAAGAAATTTGAGGATGAAGTCTTTGAAAGTGGTCATAACTATGTATGAAAAACTGCTGGCACATTTGTTAATCCAAATGACATCATTGTGTAGGAAAATGAACCCCACTAAATAAAAAAGTTTATTTTCACCATGTCTTCTTTATTAAATTTTAACTTGGTAGTATCCAGAGTATCCATTAGTGAAGGTGTATATTTCCCATACTGTGACCCCTTCTGAAATTTCTTCAGTGAAAGGCATTGGAAATGGGTCAATTACACACATAGAGTTTAAGGTCATGTAGTCTACACAAATTTGTATGTGTCCATTTTTATTTATGTTGATCACTATTGGAATCACCCATTTTTACTCTTCCATAGGTATAATTACTCCTACTGATATCATGTTATTAATTTTTTGTTTTAATTTTGTGCATAAATTGGAATTCATCCAATATGGTCACTTATTGACTGGTTTTTCCCCTTCAATTAATTTTATTTACATTGTTCCCAGAGATGGGTATAACCCCTTCATTTCATGGTAACCTCTTAGGAATATATACTCATACTTATGTAACATTTCAACAATCTTTGTGATCTCATGTTCACTCCAGTAGTTCCCAATTGTTGCTAGTTTTGGTTCTTCCTCACTACCTATATTTACTTATATGAATTTTAGCAGGTCATATTGTTGTGAAATTCCATGATATTTATTATCTATGACCTCTATGGATCCATAAAATACATATATATTCTGATGATGATTGTTTTTCTCATCCTCTAGTCATCGCACAAATTTTTCTTTACATTTGTGCATATAATTTCTCTTTTTCCATACTTCATTGTCTTCCTTACTTGAATAACTATTTATAGGATCATCTTCAAATGTTTTTTTGAGTACAAATACATTTACTTATGTAGTGCCAAAACCTTTTCTTCCATGATGGCATCATCTCCAAATATAACCATTTTGATAAATTAAAGGGTAAGTGCACAAAGTCAGGGGGCCAAAAAGTGGACAAAAACATGAACAAAAGCAAAATGCATACGCGTTCTAGTATAACACGATCGTGTTTTAAATTCTTAGGTTTGGGATTTACCAAAGCATAACGCGTACATGTTATGTCTTCTATAAATAAAAAAATAGGCCCAAGTCTCTATCATTTTATCTCTGTCAAACACGAGTTTCAGAGCTTAACTGTGCCCTCGCATTTTTTCATTTAGCTAGATTTCAAGCTCAAAGGATCATTTCTGGATTACTAGGAAAATCTGAATCGACAATGGTTCCATGGAGAAGAGGTAGGAACAATTATTTTCTCAAAATTGCATTGAATTGTGATAATTATATATTAAAATTTGAATTGAATACATTTTTTATTGTTACACTTGGAGGTCAAAGGAATTACCACAACCAAACCCCACTATTCCTGTCATCCCTCCAAACACTCCCACAATTATTCAACATCCCCTGGGTAGTCAAGAAGATTTAACAACCCACATAGTTGAAAAAAAAATTGAAATTGAGGATTTAATCAAAAGAATGAGGGATTCACAATCTACAAACCCCCACCGTGCCTCTCTTGCAAACATATTGGAGGAATTACTTGCTCAAGTTGACATGGCAATGGGGAAAATTAATTGTTAGACAAATTACAGAGAGGGTTGTAGGGTTTATTATTCCAAAAAATTATCATATGTGGATGTAAAGAAAAAATAAATTAAAAAAGACCTCATATCTGCCTTATTCACAAACGCCCACACTAATTTTCCTATTCTGTTGTCATGTAAATGGTTTCACATCCATTGGTGCAATAATAATTTGATTAAAAATCATTTTTGGGACTGATGGTGGATGGTGTTTTATTTTCCACCTTGTAATAATTACGAGGTGCCACTATACTTTTTGAGGAAACTCTATTGCAAGTTTATCCTCAATGAGATCCCAAATTATTTTGATTTCTAAGATTTCTAGGGTCGAGGAAAAGGATCTACATAGGATCGACCAAGTGCACAATGTGCACCTATTCAGTAGGGTAGATTCCCTGCACAAAATCCCCCTCACCTTGAGATTATCCCTCAAGCAGTGAAGGAGACAGTAGAGATTGATACACTCCACGTGCTTTAGGGGCTATCTGCAACCCTTATTCGACATACGAGGGAGATTTCTAAGTTAGATGCACATGGTGGTACACAACTATCCCCTCAGAGAGTACTAGCATGAGGCCACATCTTTTCTTGTCATGTGGTATCATATGTTTGGGGCCCAAGGAGGACGATACTTTCAAGTGTATTAATTTTGGTGGAGTTGGTGCTAGGGGTGCACACAATAATGTCACTATGTCAGATTTCCTTTTGAGTGAGACATTTGGATTACAGTCATTGGCATCACCTTTGTAGGTATTTTTTATATTTTATTATGTGTGTTACAAATTTTTTGGATTACTTGATTTACTTATTTATGTTAAATTTTTGAAATAATTGTATTTGTACATGTACATGCATTGATATTACAAGAAGTGGGAGGCGCATCTTCATCCTAACCATAGGCAACGAGCACCATGCGTATACATACATTCACAGAGGTAATTTAGAATGTTAATTATGTAAAATTTTCACATACACGCATAAACACCCGACTAAACACCCCACCATCTCTACGATAAGTAGAGAAAGGTGTTGCCACTGTGATTTCATCTGCGCAACAACTCACTGAGGTATTCAAACAACATGTAAATTTTGTTAAATTTCTTGTGTAATTCATATTATGTTAAATTACATGTTAGTAATGTCTTTCATTGTAGAATTATTAAATTATGTTAATAATGTCCTTCATTGTGTATACGTAAGAGTTACTTGCGAGAGGTAGCAACCCTATTCATTTGATTCACATGCGTGGCGAGGTAAAAACAATAATTCTATATTGATAAAATTATTTAAATATTGTCATTATGTACATACATGTACTTAGTTCTATTTTCTCTAATTCTGATGTTATATTTTCTAATCTTAAGTGTATGTAGGTAACTTCAACCCCCTCAATTTTTACTTTTAGGGCATAGACTTCTCCATCTCATCATCTTCATACCCTTGTTCATACTCCAGGATCTCCTGATGACTCATCTAAGCATGAGATGTAAATTCGGTGTGATCGACAAATTGCGGTAAGTTTGTGTATTTATGTATACTTTCATTCTAGCATGGTCTTAAATACATGTTGAAAACATATATAAACTAAGTTTGGAGAAAAAACATTGTTTACATTTACAGGCTCATATACAAGTGAGTATTTAGTGGAAGAGGACTCGTAGCATGGGCTCAGACGATCCAAAGTCATTTCATAGATATTCATCTTCGTCTAAGGGAGGGCCTTCTTCAAGAAAGGCCAAGAGAGGGATATATTTTGATGATTAGGAAATATATATATGTCTTACATACATTTTTTTGTATGCCTATTTGCATGGTGTTATATGTACTCCTATATGGCATTTGAACTTGATGGTATATGACCTATTTGGGAATTTTTTATATTTATTATGCACATTAAGATACTATTTGGAACTTGATATTTTTGTATGAGACCTTACATTTCTGAGATTATTTTTTCATGAAACTAATATGATGTGCACTTGACAATATTTAAGACATTATGGATTATATTTTCATTTATTGGTGATGTACATGTACTAGCATTTTCAATGTATAATATGCATCAAACTTTGGAAATCAATATTTATATAATGTATGGATATAAAGAGTTACCTAATATGAGTAATTATTCATTCAATTTATCAATGTGTATATGCATGTTTACCTTACTTGCGCCTCTTCTTGCTCATGGTCTCTTTGTATTGGTTCCTATCTTATCATGCACTTACTACATTATTCTATTCTTCTTAGTCTTCTCCCCTACTAAAACACCTTAGATTCATCACAATTTGATGCCTTTCATCTGTTGATATTTTGAGAATGTCTCTCCATATACATTACTCCAATGCTTTAGAATCTCTCCAGATGCAATGACATTCTGATTCAGACACTCAATGATTTTTGATTGTCTAATCCTATCCAATTCATGTTATTACTTTTAAATCAGTAGGTATTTCAAGTTATTTGGAAATCACATCACACCCTTCACTAGGCTTGATGAATACCCCTATCCTTTTGAAGGCGCTTTTGAAAGCATCCATGGGTTTATCATAGCATAAATTATAAATGAATGGAAGGTCACTAAGTTGTAGGCCAGCTGACTCCCATTCAGAACTAAACAAGAAATATTTACTAGGTGATTGATAACTCTCGTGTGTTCTTAGACATTCCCCTATCAAATTCATTCTTAAGCCAATATAAATATTCAGGGCTCTTAAGGGACCATGCCTAGATGAGGTATCCCAAAATAATGGGGAGTGTAGGGAACCAAAACCAAGCCTCCACTAGCATTTTCCTAGCCATCTCGATGTGTTGGCATAGTTGGTTTGGCACCAAGAGCTTCTGTTTAAAAATTATTGCGTCTAAGAGCTTTACATTGACTCAGACTGCAGTATTTCACGTGTTTGCAAAGTATAAGACAACGAGAGAACCAAATGGAGATTGATAAAACCATGAGAGAATTTTTTAGAGGGCTATGACATGGAGGTTTTTGATATGACGAGATGTCTCTAGGTGTCACGGAGTCCACGAAATCACCCGTCGAAGATATAGCGTGTTTTGGTCTCAGGGCTCTTAAGGGACTATGCCCGGACGAGGTAGCCTGAAAGCACAGGGAGTGTAGGGAACCAAAACAAAGCCTCCACTAGCATTTACCTAGCCACCATACCATTTGGATGTGTTAGCCTAGATGGTTCGGTCCCATGAGCTACTATTTGCAAAATATAGCATCTGGTAGCCTTATATTGACTCAGATTGCAGTATTTCATGCATTTGCAAATAATAGGACAATGAGAGAACCGAATGGAGATGGATAAAACTATAAGAGTATTTCATAAAGGAATTCGACATGGATGTTTTTGATCTAACGAAACATTTCTAGGTGCCATAGAGTCTGATAAATCACCTGTCAAAGATATAGCGTGTCTTGGTCTCAGGGCTCTTAAGAGACTATGCCTAGATGAGGTAGCCCGAAAGCATGGGGAGTATGGGAACCAAAACAAAACCTCTAATAGAATTTACCTGGAAACTCTGATGTGTTGGTGTAGTTGGTTTGGCTCCAACAACTTCCATTTTCAAAGTATTACGTCTGACAGCCTTACATTGACTCAGACTATAGTATTTCACGGGTTTGCAAACAATAGGACAGCGAAAGAACCAAATGGAAATGGACAAAATTGTGAGAGAATTTCATAGAGGTCTTTGAAATGGAGGTTTTAGATCTGACGAGATGTCTCTAGGTGCCAGGGAGTTCGAGAAATCACCTGTCGAAGATATAGTGTGTCTTGGTCTCAAGTCTCTTAAAGAAACTACACCCAAACGAGGTAGCCCGAAAGCACGGGGAGCATAGTGAACCAAAAAAATCCTCCAATAGTGGTCATAAGGCCATCTGAACATGTTGGCCTAGATTATTAGGTCCCAAGAGCTTCCGTTGCAAAGAATTATGTCTGGCAGCCTTACACTGACTTAGACTGCAATATTTCGCGCGTTTGCAAACAAAAGGACAACGAGAGAACCGAATGGAGATGGAAAAAACCATGAGAGGATTTTGTAGAGGGCATTGACGTGGAGGTTTCAAATTTGACGATATGTCTCTAGGTGCCATAGAGTCTGAGAAATCACCCATCAAATATATAGCATGTTTTGGTCTCAAGGCTCTTAAGGGACAACGCTCGGATGAGGTAGCCCAAAAGCATGGTGAGTGTAGGGAAACAAAACAAAGACTCCACTAGCATTTACCTAGCCACCCTGATGTGTTTTCATAGACTATGAACTTAGTTTTTTTGGGGAGACCACCAATGTTATAACTGTTCATTTTGAAAGAATGAATATCTTAAATCAAATAGAGAACGAAGAGCCTAAAAGGAATCAAAGTTACCAAGTTAATATAAATCCCATAAAAATATGTCATATGTGGCCACCTACATCAAGCCATAAATTTCCTATCATGATCACAACAGCTAAATATTCATCCCCCCATTAGTTTTCTCCTTCTATATCTATCAAATACATAAATATACCTAGTAGTACATACATACCATAGTCACAAGTATGATTCCAAGCAACATGTATCCAAGTCTTTTTTTTTAACAAATTGACCTGGTGAGGCTCATAGATGAATCACACACATCATGTTTTTTGCATTCGTCCAAGTTACTACTCTAAGGATAAAGGAGTATTTCCTTTCATCTCTCATTTCTACAACAGATATCAAGATAACTCTATAATTTATACAGTCTCAACCGTTCATGTTGTTCATATTTGCAACAACTTTCATTGAACGACTACAGAAATATAACCTAAATAGTCAGAGTAATAGAATAAATTAGCATTCTATTTCTCAGATATCAAATGTATTTCTTCCTTAAAAATTAAAACTATGGGTGAATGCTCAATCAAAAAATAAAATAAATTCTAAACGAGTTTTAGGATCAATTATCAATACTTCATTGTAGTATTTCTTGCTAGTTTGATACTTTTGGAACTACTTGGTTTGATTTGTGAAGTTGAAGCAGCTAGGATTATTAAAAATAATCAACTTGGCATGTTGTCCTTAAGATTATCCATGATTCTATCAACAACATTACATAGATCTTCCATTCCAGTTAAGTTGTGATCCTTCCATGTTTCCCGTTTTTCCTTTTCTTCTACTCTTATCTTCTCTTTAAGTTCTTCTAGATGTTTTTGGGTAATAAGAATTGACTCTTTATGAATTTCAGGAGGCATTTCTTCTTGAATCATAGTGACATCTTCACCTAATTTTTTTTCTACACGATATTCATTTGCATCTAAAGTTGAAGACTGAAAATTTATATGGCCTTCGGCTTCTTTTTGGGCACAAACAACCTTTTGTAATGTCAAAAAAAATCCAGGCTCTTCATTCTCTATTTGATTAAAGATATTCATTCTTTCAAAATGAACATTTGGAACATTGGTGGTCTCCCCAACAAAAATAATTTCATAGTCTATGCCAACACGTTGGGGTGGCCATGTAAATGCTAAGGGAGGCTTTGTTTTGGTTCCCTAAACTCCCCATGCTTTTGGGCTACCTCGTACATGCATAGTCTCTTAAGAGCCATGAGACCAAAACACACTATATCTTCGACAAGTGATTTCTCGGACTCCATGGCACCTAAAGACATCTCGTCAAATCTGAAACCTCCACATTGGGGCCCTCTACGAAATCCTCTCATGGTTTTGTCCATCTCCATTCATTTCTCTTGTTGTCCTATTGTTTGCAAACACGCGAAATACTGCAGTCTGAGTCAGTGTAAGGTTGTCCATTGCCAATGACCTGAATAATGTAGGTGGTTCATACAATATAGGTGGTGAAATGAAAATTTTAATAAGATATTTTTACAATATAGGTGGTGAAATGAGAATTTTTTTTTGTTGTTCATTTCTAATAATTAATTTCTCTTAGCACCACTAACCTATATAAACATGTTAGTAAGCAATTAAATATAATTTTAAATCATATAGAATTTAAACAAAATCATTTAAGTAAATATTCAAATTAAATTCATGGAGAACATAACTTTGCAAACTCAATCCAATGAACCGCAAGGATCAACTCTACTCTTGATAGTAGTAAGAATTGCTTCATTATCTCATTCACGAACCTTCCACATATTCTTATTTAATGGCCAACCTCGATATTTGATCAATTTAATATTTTTTGCGAGGACCAAATGTGAATAGTGAAGTATCTTTCGATGTACTTCATAGTATTCAAATGACCAAATGTTTGATTTTTTGATAGGATATCGTCGAAGCCAAGTTCAAGTGACTACCACTGATCTAGTGGGATACTCAAGGTCTTCACCATCAATGACTGTGGAAGTCAATTTTTTCCCCTCTACACAATGAGATAAGAAGTAGTTTGTTCCCTCTTCATTAAATTCCATCACAATAACTACAAAAACGTGCCCTATGTATCACAAAGTAAAACTGTTCAGTTAAATTTAAAATACATTAAGAATTGACCATCCAATAATTTATAAATCTAAAACATGGCATGTACATATATGTATGTACCTTGTTGCACTAAATCAGAGACTTGGTCAAAGTCAGGTGATGTTGTCATTTGATCTAAAGACCCTGTAAGTTGTAATGCTCGTGGAACTTGATGTGTGTCGAGTGGAATTAGGGGTCTACAAGTTCATTCATCCACCCACTATTGTGACTCACATCCATTCCACGCAAAATCAATGCATGATATAAAAAAACATGCCTTGCACCTAGTATAAATAGTCCAGGAATTTGCATCCGAACTAAGGAATGAGTGCATATCACTTGATCCTACAACTTTCATACAATCTTCAAATTTTTCTAGATGTTGTTCCTCTATCAACCAAAAATATCTATGAACCGTTAATCTCTCTTGAGGTTCATGGCCCATATTCTTAACACACCAATCAACAATGTTTTTTGCATCTATAAATCTAGCACCATTCTTGAACTTTAACTCTTCTCTTGTAAGTGCTCTTTTCACACATGCTACTACACCATCATGTTATCCTTTTCCATTTCCTGCCTCGGTAAAACTCTAGATATGTTGTACATTTTTTTCTCTGTGCATCCTGCTTAGCCAATAAAACATCCGTGAATTGTTGAATTGCGATGTGTAGTTGTCTAACCAAATGTAATGTTGATCAAAACTAATGTTCCTCTCATTCAAGTTTGCATAAAACACCTAGAAACACCCTTGTACATATTCTATAGAATGTGTCTGATCATCACTAATGTAGAAATGATACTCTCTTAATATTTTTTGATCTTTCTCAGTGCTTTCTGGAGAGTGCATGAATGTTATAAGCACTAAAATAACAACTTGCATTGAGTTATAATATTGAGACTGAACCTCCATTTGTGGCTGTAATGTGTAATTCTCTGCGAATTCAACTACTGAAACAATATTACCAAGTGGGAATGTGTCATTTCTTAACTTGAATTATTCATCCAACCATCAAGCTCTATGTGTGTGCCTTGCATACTCATAAAAACTTTTCTCTCTGAATTTGACCATATATTCTGATACAGGTAATTGTTTTGTAACAAGCTCACACCTCTTAGATTCTTTTCCATATTTTAATTGATATTCCACTGATTTATATTTGGTGAAATCAACCAATTATTTTCCTATTGAATTTGTACTCTCCTCATGGATATAACTTTTCAGATTTGGTAAGCGACCACATACATTGCACGTTCCATCCAAACATGTTTTGTTATAAAAAAAATTGTCTAGTTGATTTTTCACAAAATATTGTCAGAATAAATCCCCTTGAATATTTTGGTGTCACATTTAATCCACACTCCTAAAACACGATGTCAGTATGCAAAACACAACGTATTTGAAAAAAAACCATCATAATGCATTGAAAATTCAACATGATGCCTATAACAACAAGTGGTACATGAGTGATTGATTTTCACATAAAAGGGTTTTCTCATTTCAAATAATCTTTGGCTAATGTTAATTTTTGGATTTTCATTCTTAAACTTAGAGAACAAATGTGTTTGAGTCATATCTAAGAAATGTTTTACACAAGATTCATGATTACAAGAACCGATTCTTATTTTTACTGTATCTTTTCTATTCGGTGACACCCTTGTGTTCTCATTCCAAAATTTTACAATTAATTCTTTTAGAAAATCATATGTATTCTTGTCTTTTCATGGAAGTCTAGTAGAGAAATCACAATAGTCAGTGTTATTGACTGACTCAAGATGTTTACGTCTCTCTATTGATTTCATTAGTGTTTTTCAGTCTAGCTTCAAAGCACTACTTGTTTGTCTAATCAAGTGTTTATTAAATGTTTTATCACTTACTATACAATTAGTAAGTGCATGTCGTGTAGCATTACTAAGTTTGGTGCATCTTTTTTGACCTACAGTTTGGTATGTTTTATGTATGTTTTTAACAATTGATACATTTTGATCAACAAAATTAGATGTTCTTAACCCCAGGGTCTTCATTATAGGTCTCATCTTAATTAATTTCATCAATGTAACAAATAATTGACATCTTTGTGTGTCATTTAAATTCTGAAAGTAATTATCCCAAATTCCACTAGCTTTTCTTCTCGCATTTTTTTCAGACATTTTGTTAGGCATTGGTTTTATAATGTTTTCATCAATTTCAATTAAGTGAATTGGTTTTCTTCGCAAAATGGAAGGAGATGTTCTTAGAGGTGAAGCTTTTTTTACAAGGTTACTTTCTTCATTTAGTTTTTTCATACAAATTTTGGGGTTAAGATTTGGATTCTCAGGTAAGGGTTCAAAAATTGGATTCATATCAATTTCTTCATCCATACCAACATTATCATTCAATTCAATATCATTATTCATTGCAAAATCATTATTCTCTACATTTTCATTATGTATTTCATCCCCATTTTCTAATACATTAGCTACATTTGATATAGCAGATGTACCTTTCCCTGCACGAAGTTTTTGCATTCTCTTCAATTTATTTATTATCTTCTCTTCCAAATTATCTGGTGTCTTTTTCATGAATTTCCTCTTATCCTTAGCTCGAATTTTATTTCCCATGGTTAGAAAAATCAACTAGTGGGGTAGGGGACAAAATGAACTACTAAAAAATCATTCAAGAATGTAGAGAAAATTACAGACCAAACAAAATGTTTGTAGAATTCCCGTGAAAGAGATGAAAGGGACGTTGGGGGGCCACAATATATAAACAAAGAATAACGCATATACGTTATGTTTTTTACCTTTTCCAGCACATGCCTCAAGGCTTGGGATCAGGTTTGGATCCCAAAGCTCGAGGCATGGACCTGCACAAACACAATAAACCACGTATTTTTGTAGAAAAACACAAAGATCCAACTTACGCCATGATAAATCAACATCAAATGATCGATTTGTTTTAAAAAAATTATACCATGACGTAAAGCAGAGTTTATTCTTTGTATAAATATTATTTTTCAATTTTTCTAAGAAATATAAGGTTTCCATATTATTTATTTTCTTAACTATGCCTTTTTATAGTTTTTTTTTACGTTTTTTTAAACATGTCTATCTTTTGTCGTGTATCTTTTTTTTGACTCATCGAAATTGAATAAAAGTTTTTTAGGCACAAACTAGGTGTAATTATATACATATTAAAAAAAACTAATTTTTGATATATTTTGAGGTAGTTAGGGGGGGCACAGTCGGAGCTTTTTTATTTTTCAAAACATATACTAAAAAATCATTAAAAAAATACTCACTAAAAAAATCTAATAAAATTTCTAACACAAACTAGATGCTCCTATCTATCTTTCTGTGAGGCAATTTTTTTTTTAATTTCCAATA
Source organism: Taxus chinensis (assembly GCA_019776745.2). NCBI lineage: Eukaryota > Viridiplantae > Streptophyta > Pinopsida > Cupressales > Taxaceae > Taxus > Taxus chinensis. The sequence goes on along the minus strand of CM034149.1, from coordinate 260,569,831 downwards.
ATTTTGTCATTGACCTAACACCACCTAAAATCACCTATTTGACATGACTTTGACAAAACATCAAGGACTACATAACAAAAGATGACTATTACAATTTGTTTTCAAAAATAGTAAATGGTGCTAAAAAAATGGTGGGGAGCATGAAAGTCACTCTATTATGTTTTATAACAAAAAAAGGAGAACCTGTTGGTATTTTAGTTATTTGACTCACTTAAACTTGGTATTCTTAGTCTGTTTTCAATAAAATTTAGTAGCTTAAAAACTAGACTCAAAATGCTACGATTCATATTTCTACAACATCTTCCATTTTTTAGTTTAACTATTTTTTAAAAATCATACAAGTTGAAGTTTTTTTTGATTTTTCAGAAAAATGCGTCCACTTTTATTTGATACTCCAAACTGTCTTAAGACCCCATTTTGACCCCCGAACTTCGTGCACTTACCCTAAAGGGGTAGTTCATCGAAGGGATTGAATTTAAGTAAAAGAGAAAGTGTGTAAAACCCATCTTTCATCTTTTTCAGGAACTTGTTTTTTATGTGCAACTCACATATGATGTACCACACACGTGCCCATACACGTAATGTGTGATACATTGATTTTTTTTCCTCACTTTTCCATAGGTATTTACAAATTTTGAAGATGCACTTCAGGTTTAACGACTCCACTATAACTTTATTTACCAAATTTGTTGACAGATGCACAATCAGGTTTAACGACTCCACTATAACTTGGAAATCTTCGTACCTCATTATTTATCTCAAATATGATGTGCATAGCTTCTTGTACCACTTCCCATGTGTTCGAAATTGGTCTATGAATTACCCAACATATTTTTTGGTTCCTTTAAATATGTATATTAAACAATTAATGCATGCCCTTTTGGGTTGGATATATATTTCCATGACTTTAATTAAATCCTATACATATTCAATTACATTCAAAGTTAGTGGTTTATAGGATTTTCCTTGCTTACCCTCCCGATATGTTTTCCAATATACTTAAGCACTTAAAATTTTGAAAACTTTAGCGTGATTTTAATCATATCACAATCTATCCATATCAAATCATATGAATTATGTCCCCAATTATCGTGTGTCATGCTAGTTGTATCTGAAATTGATTGGTTATCACCCCAAGTTATCTCACCTTTTGGCATAGGTTCATAGTTTTCCATCCTTGTAGCCTGTGTGTTATAGATGCGCTCTAAATCTTCATATTCATCTATATTCTCAACATTATGTGTGCTCTATTTTGGATCCATTATAAATATTGTGTTGGGTTCTGTTTTCGAAGCTTACATACCTTTTATTGAATTGTAAGTTGGCATTGTTTTCATGACACCAAGGCCTTCCTAGTAGCAATAGAAATTTTTTTGCATCTACTAGAGGTATCATTTCAAATCATCCATCAAACATCGCTCCCATTATGCTAATTATGACATTATTTAGTACCCTAATAGGCATTACCTGTGTTTTATTTTCCATAAGCAGGACATGTGGAGATGGATGCAACACTAGTTACCCCATTTTATTCCAAGTATCAATGGTAAGAATATTGACATCCACGTCTATATCTACCATTATGTCATTGATTTTCCATCCATCTATGCAATCATAAACCAATATTTCCCTATCAAATCCCTCCATTTTTTCTGATTTCACATATTTCTTATATGTCTACCACAATTACTTTCCTAACACCATCTTTAATAATATATGTGACAACCATTCTCTTAATAATAACAATATCCCCTATGTGCACAATAATCTACAGACCTCTTAAAAATCATTCTTATTGACATTATCTTCCTTAGAATCTTCAATAATTTCAATTTGTAACCTTGCTTCTTCTATGAGTAATTATGTCTCTCCTTGAAGATCTCAGACCAAGTATTTTTCTTCTTAAGATTTTTCTTTTGTTGCCTACCATCTGGATATGGATTTTCAAAATATGTCTATGTCTTCTTCATTTTGTTCAAAGGATATTCTTTGTGTGTGGGTGGTGGCCCGTGTTGTTATTTGTACCTTGGTAGAAGAATCCATGGTTGGTATAGTTTTAGGCTTGGTATCTTCCATCATATTCCACACAATTTTAATCATTCACATGACTTTCTCACTTTTTTCCTTTAGGAGTGCATTGTAAAACATACTAGGAATGTTGGGTGGCCACGTTGATAATGATCTGGTGAGAAAAACTTGTAACAAGTCCATATAAGGTATCTTCCTCCTTCATTTCCACCTCTTCCTTGACCATTTCATCCTCACCCATATCCTCCATGTCCTTTGTTATCATTTTCCACGGTAAATTTTTTAAGCCCCAATGATCTAGATTTGTGTATGTCATAAATTATTCCACAATTTATTGTTTCATGTGTATGTGTACCACAAATCTTATAATAAGTGGTTGTAGTATTTTTATTAACCAATGCTTAGTTTTGAGTACTAGAACTTCATCCAGATAGAGGCCTCAACACTCACTGGAATCTTGCACAACCGACTAGGTCCCTCCTTTACTTCTCTTATCAAGATGTGGTTAAAGAAAACATAATAATAATAATCATTATAACATGCATGAATGGAGATAAATTATACAAGATTGGCAACACATATAATAAGGAATTAATTCAATATAGATAATCAGTAAGAGTATTTGAATTCCCATAATACCATGCTCAGATACACTAACCTTTGCAATCCATCATACACACATTGCATTACATAAAAAATATGTGGATTACATCCAAGATCATTACATCCATGTGTTGGACCATGCACACACACAGAACTCCCTATGGACCTTCTCTTATAAATACACATACAAAAATCATGTAACTACAAGAGTACTATACCTATTTATACATGGTGGGGAATTTCCCTTTAGTGCTTACATTAACTTTTCCTAATAATAACTATGCTAATTATAGGCTACATGCCTTTACAATTTTTATTTATCTTTAGTTCAAACTATAAATAACTCGACTTTAACATCATTTAATTACTATATTTAGATCACCTTATGCATGCAATTTTACCTCTTTGTTCTCCTATTTCTAGAATTTACTTGCGTATCACACCATCTTACTTTATTTCCTATTTTTATCCTTTATCCAAAATCATCTAATTCTCGAGTCTATGTGTGTGCATGAACCCTTGCGCACTAACCTATTCCTCTATGTTGTGCACACCTTTACACACTGTCCTATCTTTATTCCATGCTCTTGGTTGCATGATTTCACACATTGTCTTGATATTATATTCCTATTTAAACATGTGTGTGCCCTTCTATGCATGGTCTCTAACTTCCACATATGGCTAACACTTATCCATTTTCTCCAACCAACATTACCCCACACTAGGAGTATTTTCCATCCTCGGTAATATTTGAACCAAACAATGACTTCTCCAAAGAATGAAAGAATGATGAAGCCAAAGAATAAATAATAGTTAATTTTACCCAAATGAATTAAAGAATGAGAGTTTTCCATCTGTGCGTGCAATAAGAACTTAGGCCTTTGGTGGTGAGAGGAGATTTGGAAACTTACCATTTATCATGAACTCCAAATACTTCCAGCTTTTAAGTTCCTTGGACACCTTATTTGGCGCCATTTATACAATACCTGACACTTGTTCATAGGTCAACTCTTCAAATTTTTCCTTCAATTCCTTCACCACCACTTCTAAGTCTTAGGTCACACCCTCTAACACATCCATCTTGCACAATACCATATAGATCTCCTTGATCCTTTTTGAAATGGTGTCCTTCATGGATTTTATCAATTACCTCTTCTCTAAACCCTCTTCCACGACCCTCTCTCGCTAGAACTTATTGTTCTTCATAGTGGCTTGGATTTTCCTTAACTATGCCTCTTTCTTGGTAGTGTGCATGCTAATAATGGGATCAAAATATTAGTAGTTGTCAAATGCGTTCTCTGCCTTCTAGATGACCTCCTTGACCTCTACCATCAACACCTTGTAGTTTGTGATCTTATTCTCAACCTCCTTTCTATTATTGTTCTTTCCTTCTTCCAACTCCTTATTTTTCATCCCTGAACTGTTCTTCCTTTCCATCAAAAACATCCGCACCAAGTATTCCAAATAGTCAAATTTTATGGGATATTCATCTTTGGCTTGATCAAATAATTTTGGGCATGCACTCATGATACTTTTTACTATATTATCCACTTTGTCATAAGCATTCGTTGTGCGATTCTTCTTATCCCTTAAGTCCTCTTAGAGCTTCTAAATATTCTCTTCCCTTTTCCTCATGCCCTCCTGTATATTTATTATTGCATCTCCTTTATCTATGCTCCTCCTTGTAACCTAGGAAAACATCTTGTTAAGTGCATTGGAGGCTGGCTCATTAGAAATATTTGTAGGGTTAATAATAGGGAATGTATTTCTTGACTCCTTTTTCATATTTATCTTGGAGTATGTGTCCTTACTAACCTTGAATTTGGGTTCTTCCATATGCATCTGCATACTCCAAGAAATTATCTTCTTCATGCACATAGTTTCCATGTCCTAATCAATCATCTCCCAACCAAACAACTCCTCCTTTGATACTGAGCTTTATAACTTGACTCTTAATACCTTTGTTTGACTCTTAATAGCTTTAGAAATTGGAATTTCTTGTAGAGGTCCCATTTTCTTCCTTCCTCTAATGTGTTTCTCCTTAATCATTTCTTACACAATGTTAAACTATGCACTAATTGTTTCCCCTCATGCAATGCCTAAGTCTTCCTTAGATGGATGCTCTACATCAAATTTCTACTCCTCTTCACGTTCCACCTCATGTTCCTCTTCATGATCTTAATCACCCTTGCATCCCTCCTCACGCGTGTTGCACATCTCCTCTTCATGTTCACTCTGCACAGTCTCCTCCTTGAGTTCTTCTTCTTCTTGTGCAAAATCCTCTCCTCGCAATAATGTTTCCTCTTCTTCCTGCAGCGGCCCTTATTCACACATCATCTCCTTAACCACTTATTCTTCCAAGTCCTCATTTTCCTTAACATAGATCACCTAAGGTTTCTTCTTCACCAGGCTCTTCTTCTTCTACAAGGGACTTGGTTTGATCATTGTGACATATTGTGACTCCTCAAGCACCTACGAGGTACTCACACCCTTGATTCATTCTTTACGCTACCTTTGTATTTTATTTCTTTGGCTTTTATCCAAGGTATTCTCTTCTTATTCATCTTCCTCATACCCTTAATCTTCTACCTCTTCTTATTTTGAGGGGGAGTCTCTTTGCACCTCCACTTAGCAATTCATATTTTTCATTTCTTTTGTGGGGGCTCTGAAAAATGAAGGTATCATGTGTTGATGTACTTCCCATCCTTTATCTTGGGCCTAAGATAGATATATACTTTATATGCATACTTACCCATTATAATAGTTGTGAGGCTCAAGTCCATATTGTCATATTCCATCATCTCCACATACGATGACCTCGATGGATATACATAAGTCTAGCGCAAAGTATGGAAATCCGAATCTACCCTTTTTACATTGAATTTCAGCTTGTGCACGTCCTTTATCTTGTTTACAAAGGCTTGAAAATAATTTACCATGAAGGAAAATGTAAACTTACACCAAGGCCTCATTTCTCCATTGCTAAGTATGAATCGTCCAAGGTAGTAATGTTGACGCACCATAAACACTGCCTGTTTGTCTAAAAATGAGGGTAAATATCTGGGTACGTGTCACTCGTTCTCGAATGCTTCATGAATTCATCTATACTAATTCTCCACGTGTGTCTTATATGGACATGTTATAGTTGCATCACATGTGAACTCTACAAATTTTTGCGTAGGAGACTTGTTTTCTATTGGATAGATCCACATCTTATCCTCCAAGCCATCACGTACTCTTATCTCCCAAAACACTATTAAGAGTAGAATGGTTCCCATAATCATATTCTCTCCTTTTCTCACCTAGGCCTTATCCTCCTCAATAATATCTTTAGCAAACTACAAGGAAATGTTATAATTTAGTGTCTTTTATGCCATATTGTACGTGACATGAAACCACTTCTTATTTACTTTTGACCATCATTTAGAGGTTCCCAATTTGTAACTCACCATATGTGTTGTTACCCTTGTGCTTGGGTAAGTTATGGTCACAATGGTGAATGAAAATTTCCCTCATTGGTAGTTAAACTTTTTCACTATGGCCTCTACAGCTACATCATCTTCTAATTCCATCCCAATCTCAGGTCCAATATCATGCTAGCCAATCACATTTCCAATCAATTACACAATTATGAGCATTCTTTTACTTATGAAGTAGAAGAAGTCCTCATGCACCCTAGACATAAGCCACTAATAAATTTCCTCAGGATTCCTATAGTATTGTAACTCATATAATTATAGAACCACTATGCTCTCTAGGTCCTTCTTAACCTTGTCATCAATAACAAGTTTCCTTGATGCCATCCTCTAGGTTAATTCCTTCATGACATCGTTCCTAATGTCTCCTTCATGGGAATGTGTCTTGTGATTATAATCACTTATCTTGCATTTGGTTAGCTGCGACACCCATGGTTTCCCCACTACCACTTCTGAAGGATACTACAATTTGGAGAATCATCATTCTGATACATCATCAATAATATTCTTGTTCTTGGGTGACTTTTTTATTATAGTATCCCTCATTGGTGTCATTGTTTATGATTTCAAATTTTCAAAATTTAAATTCAATAAATTATGTGCATTAGGTGATTAAAATTAGGTGTTCAATCCTTGTGCATATGAAGTCAAATTATCAATCTTCTTGCTCAATCCTTTCTCTTTTTCGCTTCCACTTCATGTTCTAATTTAACCTTTTGAAATATATGTCATATCTTTTGCAATTTACGACTTTATGAACTCAAACTCTGTGATCCCTAGTTCTTCGTCCCTAATTACGAACCCTATGTCATTATACCTTATCTTCTAGCTTCCACTTCCACTGATGGAGCTCTTAAATTCAAGGTCTTTTTACTCACTTAAGCAGCTCTAGTTTGCTTCAATTCACTGATTTATCCCTTACAATAGCTCTTCACACTTGGTCACAATTTTAATCACACAAATGCACAAGTTCTCAAAAGAAAGGTAAGAGTGACCTATCCCTCACATTATTTAAAGTTTTTCCAAATGTATATGCATTAATTGCTCACCTACCACTAATTTTTTATTTTCTACGCATGGCAGTAAGTAGCCTTCAGGAAAACCAATACTTCCCAGGCTACATACCCTCTTGCGTGCACCTTCTTGCATTGCACACATTCTTCCTTTGTGCCACTTACCAAGTAGTATATCTTGCTGCTACCTCCCTTGTGTTACACTACATGGCTTTCCATTCACGTGGTTTCCAAATTTGAGCAATTTTCTTCAAGTACCTGTGCCCTCATCCTTTGGCACCTTTGCCCTATATCATATTCATAGCACCATATTTCTACACTTCCAATATATTTTTCCATGCACATCTTTCTCTCACACTGTTGCGCACATAATAACCAACTTCTTGGGAAGTACCAACATCACATTCTACGTACACTTTCATCTATTTCACCCACACTAAAAGTATGCATGGTCCTCTATACATCATTCTAAGATAAATTAATTGGCTCCAGTGCACAAATGCACTTATTATAAGAAAATACAATAAATAAATAAGAAGATCAATCTAATCTAAGATGAAAATATTGCCTTATTACAAATACAAAAGAAGCTCATTTATAGTAAGGATTCAACCTACTCCAATTTAAGTAATTGGGAAACATCATATGATCCAATGCCTGTAATTGACATGCACCTGATTCTAATATCTTAGTTACTACAAATGGTCCCAACCAATGCACTTTCAATTTTTTAGGGTGGCTCGTAAAATTGGAGTCATATAGAAGTACCATCTTTCCCATTGTAAAATATTATTGTTGATATACCTATCATGTCAAGCCTTTTGTTGACATTTATCTGGCTTCTAACTTGAACACTCAATGACACACCACTCATCTAGCTGCATAAGTTTATCAATGTGATCCTCTACTGATTTCTCATCATCTAATCCTCTTGCACATGCAATATGCAGGGAGGGAAACATGAACTCCACGGGTAAAAATACCTCTGTACCAAACAAAAAATGAAAGGGTGTGGTCTTATTCAATCTCTTATAAGTTTTTATATACACATAACATAGCTAATACCTTATCATCCCAATCCTTTCTTCCAACATCACAAATCTTTGTCAAGGTTTTTCCTAGAATTTTATTAAAATCCTCTACAGTACCATTGGCTTGGGGATGATAGGGTGTAGTCTTATGGTGTGTTACCATAAAATATTCCACTAATATTCTAACAGCCTCATTCAGAAAATGAGTTCCTCTATCACTTGTAAGGCTCAATGGATAACCATACATGCTTATAATATTTTCCCATAGAAATCTAGTTGTTTTTAATGTAGTATAATCCTTTGTAGGCACAACCTCTTCCCACCTTATTAAATAATCAGTGCATGTAATGATATAACATACTCCTATATTGCGTGTAGGTGGTGCAATGAGTCCTACAAAGTCAATTTCCCACTTCTCAAATTTTTCTATGCTCGTTGTAGGTTATAACGACATGTCATCTCAATTTCTAGTTTTACCTATCCACTGAAAATGGTCACAAGCATTTAAAAATGCCTTAGTATCCTTGTATAGGGTTTCCCACCATAAGCATGCAAGTAAGATCGTGTGTGTTGTTCCTCTCCTGCATAGTGTCCTCCAACTATTCCCTCATGCACTTCCTCTATGATAACTTTTCACTCATACTCTATAAAACATCTTCATAAGACCCCATCTCTACCCATCTTATACAGGTCTCCTCCAATGAGATTGTAAGGCACCGAGTGAATAACAAGCTACTTCTTTTCTAATGTCTTCATAAGTTTAGGTGTAAATCCAGTGTGCAAGAACGATGCAATATCTTCTAAATCAGCTCGTTCATGGTCAATCCTAAATAATTTGGCATCTGACATAGTATATTCCATGATTTTCATGTCCTCACTAGATTTAATCCTTAACAAATGATAAAGTCTGAATTTAGTTTTACCAGGATTCACTATAACCGATAAATCAAACTCTTGGAAGAGAAGGATCCATTGACAGATGTGCCCCTACAAAATTGGATTATTGACCAAGTAATTTAATGCCATATGATCTATATAGAATATAAATGGTGTGGCCAATAAGTACTACCTGAACTTTTGAAGAGAATATATATTATTGACAATGCTTCATACTTTGTAGTTGTGTAATTTTTTTCATCCGGTGACAGTTTCTTACTCATAAAACATATGAGATGATCAAAATTTTACCTTCACCTAGTTGTGTTAACATTACTCCAATTTCTGTACCAGAAGCATCTACATGCACATGGCTTGTTTTAAGAAGGTAAGTGTAAGATAGGCACAATTTTTCAACCTCTCCTTCAAATTCTCGAAAGCATGTTGTTGTGCGTCACCAAGTACAATTTTCCTTTAGATTTTAACAACTCTTCAAGGGGCACCAAAATATTTACATATCCCTTGATAAAATTTTGATAGTAACCAGTGTGCCCAAGGAAACGACACACTTCACTTTGATAAGTTGTCTCTTCCAGCCCCAAAATAACTACAATCTTGGTTGGGTCCACCAAAAATCCTTCTTTTTAAATGATATGTCCAAGTAAAGTACCAGATAGAGTTGCAACAATACATTTATTGATGTTCAAGGAGATGTTAAGCTTCCTACATCTTTCAAACATCAATCTCAAGAAGTCACAATGATCTTTCACCAACCCATACATAGTCCAATCATCCAATTATACTTGAAAAAAAAAGTGAATAAAATCTTGGAATGATTAAACAACTATGTGTGAGAACACTATTGGTGCATTTTTCAATCCAAAGGGCATGGCGATGTATGCAAAAATTCCCCCATTTAGTTGCATGTGGTCCTCACCTGATGGTAACCTAACCTAATATCCATTCATATGTAAAGAGTAGATCTTGTGCCCTACCACTCCTTCTAAGGTCTCTTCAGTTATTGGTGTAGGAAAAGGATCTATGACACATGAAGCATTAAGTACTATGTTGTCAACACAAATCCTTATCTAGCCATCCTTCTTAATTTTAATCACCATGGGGCTTATCCATTCAGATTCCTCAGTAGGCTCCATATTTTATGACTTGATAATTTTATCGATCTCATCTTTCACTTTGATGTATAAATTAGGATTCATTCGATAAAGCCTCTTTTGAACTAATCGCACACCCTCCTTAAGCTTGATCTTCATATCTCCAAAATGATGGATGTACACTCTTCAATTCATAATATCCCTTAGGGAATAGATATTGAAAGTCACACAGTAGATCAATTATCTTTACAACTTCAGGTTCAGACCAATAATCACCAATTATTGCCTCCTTAGGTGTGTCTTCAGTCCCAATGTTCACTTTCTTAGTCTTCAATGACACATGGTATGCACACACCTACTAATCTACAGATTCCAACACCTTACGCACACCTTTTGTATGCTTAGTATCTAAATCATCTACCTCATAATAATCTATGAGGTAGACAATATTTCTATTCTCTTTTTCCTTCCAAGTGCACCTCAGCTGTGTCTCTTCTATTTCTAACAGATCCTCATGCACTTCAGTACCAATGTCACCAAATAGCTAAATCATAAGCTCATTACCCTTTGCATTATCCCCCAATGTGATCCACCTCATAATCTACAAGGATTCGTGAACCGGTGGTTTATTAGAAAAATAATCAAAAGTATGAATAATAACATCAATCAGGTCATGCCATTTCGTTGTCTCCTACTTCAACTCATCATGTACATATCAGGCACAGGTGCATCCGCACAAAGTAGAGTAAAGATTATGTACCCATAACGATGGTGGAAAATATTCTTTCCCTTGCATCCAATTTCTTTCACAACTTTGAACATGTAACATCAGAGAAGTCTTCCCTTTATACTCTTGTACCAATGAATGAAGATTTCTCATAATAAACCTTGTTAAAAATGCTACTCTAATCTCACACCAACCAAGTGAACTATCTTTGTGTGTTGCGCACCAACATTTTTTTGTCCTACATAATATATATACCATCATGTTTCTCCTATCACCTTCATTACTCCATTTTTATTCCATTGCACGCAAGAAAGATTTAGCATTATCCTTTGTAGTATACTTTAACAAGTTGGCTTTACCCAACCGCTTGATTGTACGTGGATTTATCATCTTGGTAACTCTTCTGTGCATCTCGTGCATGACCATTTTATATGTTTCATGGGCCCAATTTTCATAGGCCACACTAGTAGTATCAATGATGGATTGGGCATCTTCCCGCTAAAGCATGCCCTCCTTTTATGGCTCCATGTTCTCAGGGATACACAATATGTGTATAAATTCTACTGAGATCTTCCTCATTGATGGGCTATACTTAAGGTGCAAGCTTAACATCATCCATTGGTATCACGACACACTCATCCTTATTCTAAAAATTGATATATCTCTTGTTGAAGTGCAAGTTTACATTATTTGCATAACACCACGGATGACCTAAGAGCATAGGGAAGTTATCTGTTTTAACTATCTCAAAAACCTAAAATTCACCCATGAAATTAGATCCCTAAATAGTGATAAAAGCATCGTTTAATACCCCAATGGGAGTGGGTATTGTATTATGAGCCATATACAACACATTTGAAGATTGCTGCAATGGTGGCCTTTACATCTAGTTCCAAGAATCAAGGGTGAGAACATTTACTTCCATGTATGTATCAATGAGAATATTACTTACGAGCCATCCATTAATCACTGCATACAGTGTGATTTCTTTTCCATATTTATGGTTTTGTGGTGGTAAATTTACATGTAGAATCTGGCGTTCCCTTTTTAAACCAGTGTATGACATCTTATCTCGCAATCATTATCCTAAAAGAGGTAGTATGTTCTCTTGTCTAAGCATTTTGCACACCTCTCTAAGATCATCAACATCCTTTTGTGGTATCTCATTACCTCTCACGTGTTCCATCTCGTGTGCTTTCTCTTTCAAATATTGTATCTCTCCTTTTAAATCCATAATGACTCCCATCGTTTCCTGATAAACTTCCTTTTTTTGGGTTACGTCTGGATATTTCATATACACCACCTCTTCCTGTTTGATGAGAGGTCTCGTCTTTCCTTTCTCACCAACGTGTGCTACCTTTGCACACATGGTGACTAATTCAACCATCTTCTTAGGTGTCCATTGCTCTTGCTTGGCATGTTAAAATGTAGTATTAAGTTCCTATAACCCTTATTTATAATTAAATAATTACTTAAATATTTATATTCTTAATTATTTAATATAAACAAAGTTTTTTTTTTATGTTTAATTGATTATTATTAATCAACATTTAAATTTGGGTTCCTTTTTATAAATTCACATCCCATCACTTACTTAGTTTATGACCCATGGGGTCAAATAAATAAGATCACGTGGCAAGATCAATTGAATTAATCCATGATGGTGGATTGGTGGAGAGAAGTGAGGAGAGAGATTTACTAGATTGTAAAATATGTTTCTTAGATTAATGGAATAATCTCATTCATTATGGTTTTTTATCCCTTGAGGATTTTCCACATAAATCCATGTCATTGTGTATTTATTTATTTATTGCATGGTTTGAATGTTTTCATTAATTTTGATTGCAATATATTTATTTAATTGGTTAATTAAATCCTCGTCCAAACATGGTATTAGAGTTGAGTTTTATATTCATTAATTAATCAACCAATCAGGTGTGTCAGTTGGGTTGGTTGGTTAGCTGGGTAGTTTGAAAGTGTATATTAAATACCCCCCTCCTTCCCTCGGGACATTACACATAGGTTAAACAATATTTAAAACCTTCCCAAGTTTTTAACGTGTGGTGAAATCTCCTTTTAGTGTGAAAGATTGCTCAGAACCTGCAAATAAAGGTAAGGGTCAATTTTGGTTTAAATATTCTATTATTTATCTATAGTTTCTAAAGTGCGTAGGTGAAAATAAATATAAGGGGTAAAATCAAGATTAAAATCAAACATACAAGGTATCCTATGGGGAGACAAAACTCCATGAGAATAGGAAATTGATTTTTCCTATTGGTTTAAGTTTTATTCCTGCCCCCTAGTGTCCTGGTGTGACACCTTCCAACCCTTGTGTAATTAGACTTCATCTATATTAATAAAAAATAATAATACCCTATGTCCAGTCTATAGTAGTGGCTTATATTAAAATTTTATAAGTTTAAAAATAGAAGTTGATTTATATTAATGTTATAGTTTAAATCTAAACTAAACTATAAAAATATGATTTATATATAATCTAAACTATAGTCTTATCACTATGTATGCGGCCACCTTTTAATTCTATAAAATATAGTCTAATAAATTATGTTTTATTATCCAATGCAGCCCCATTAATTCAAACCCTCCCACAATGCCCCATGTGGCGGCTTCTATACCCTTGCCACCCACTCCACTCTCCTATCACCAAGTGGGCCGACCACCGCTATCCCCACCACATACTTGGCCGTAGGCTTGGCCACAGGCCTTGTATTTTTATTTTTTAATTGGGTACTTTTTTCCCACATTGGTGGGGTGGGTGTAGTCTAAGTGTTGTGGCTTCAGTCACACCATCATTTTTTTTGTTTAAAAAGATCTTGTCTCGGCCTTGAATTATCGAGTAGCTCAGTGAGTTCGGTTGACATTATATGGACTTGCTGAGATAAGTATGAAGTCAACCATGTTGCTAAGTTCAAAATTCACGTTGTGGCAGGTAACATTAAGCATTGTATATAACTCGGTTGCTTTGATAAATTGACGAGCATGACTCGCCGAGTTGGAATCCCAATTCGGTCGAGCCAAACATGTAGCTTATAACCCTTCAAGGAGATAAGCTACAAAAATATTTCTATACATAGAATATTATTATTTTTTTTAAATTATTTTCTTCCTATATAATAATGAAAATTTTCAAAAGTTTTTTTTATAATTTAATATGAACAAGAAATAATGCATTGTTTTAATGATGATCGAGTAAGTCATTTTCTTACAAAACTAAAACAAATTCACTTACATTTCAACAAATTTTCCTTATACTCAAAATAATATGTTGTTTATCCTGAATATTTTTTTGGTAGGTCTAATTTCGATGTGAAAAAACAAAATCCATTAAAATATAACTGGGGTAATTCAAACAATGACAGGGGGAATTTGAAACCATTGTTACTAAAAACCTTGAGTTGTTCTCATTTGTTGAATTTGTTTACATGAAAATGGGATCTAATAATTTTACAATTGAAAAATCACAAATTTTGAATGGAAGTAATTACAACATATGGAAAATAAGGATGAAGGTGGAATTCATGGCTCGCAATCTCTATACAGTAGGGAGAAAGCTACGATCGAAAGACAAGAAACACTAGATAATGTAGCTGTATATCAATATAAGGTGCGGAGGCAATGTCCATTTTATTGCGGAGCATGCAAGATGATTTCCTTCTTTACATCAGGAATCAGGAAATTTCAATTGAGGCTTGGATGTAACTATAATCAATGGATGAAGGAACTCAATTATAAAAAATTATTAAGTGGATTTTAGAACTAATGACGAATCCTATGAACAAAGATATAAAGGTAATCACTTTTTAGCAAAAATTTAAATTATTAAATCACAGTTGGATGGATGTAAGTGTAATTTAATTCATGATAAATTACCTTTGAACATACGTGAAATATTTAGAAATTTCATTTCAATCTTAAATTCTAAATACCAAACTGAGTAAGAAATCCCTGATTTACAAACAATGAGTGCTCTCCTAATCCAAAAAGAGCAAGTTATGAATAATTTTGAGTCGAAAGATAATTCCACTTAGGCACTTCTCACTCAAAAATCTAAGAACAAACCTTCTAGATTCAACAAGAATCAAACATAATCTTTTAAACCTCCTAATAAAGATTAAAAAAACCTAGAAACTTAAGAGTAATTTTTTTATGGTAAATGTCATAACTATGTAAAATTTAGTCATAAGAAAGAAGAGCGTAAAGTAAAAAATAAGACAAATTTCAAAAATAAAAAAGGAAATAAACTAGACCAAAATAAAAATAAAAACAAGAACTAGAAAAATAATCAGAAAACTAATGTTTTTGCTTTGTATGCTATCCTTATCACTGCAAAAGAAAAAGAGTGGCTATTAGATAGTGGTGCCTCTAGGCACAAGACATACAGGTCTAATATTCTAACTTATCTTGGATAATGTAATGATCATATCTATTTGGGTGATCATTCAATTCTCGATGTCCAGGGAAAAGGAAAATCAAAATTATTTAATGGTTTCAATAACAATGTTTTGATACTTCCTAAATTCAAAATGAATTTTCTTTCCTTTTCTCAATTAAATAAGAATAACTATAGTGTAATTTTGTTAAAATATAAATGGTTTATTAAGAATGAACTAGATGTCACTATAGATGAGGGAATACAAAAGAATGGCTTATATGTGTTTAAAGGCTTTGCTTCTGCTTCTTGTTTGTCAACCCAAAATAGAAGTGATATGAATTGTGGCATGAAATACTAGGTCATGTCAAATTTAGGAGCATATATGAAATGCCTCGAATTAACCTAGTTTTTGGTCTTCCACCTATTTCCCATGCTCATGAAACATGTGAAGGGTTCTTACGTGATAAGCAATTTGTAAATCCCTTTCACAATCATCATGATGCAAGCTCTTCTAAACATTTGGAATTGGTCCATAGTGATGTTAGAGGACCCCTATAAGCTACATCCCTGAATGGTTATTTATATGTATTCACTTTAATTGAAAGTTTCTCTCATATGATCTGGTCCTTTTTTATCAAAAGTAAATCTGATGTCTTGTCTAAATTCAAAGAATTTAAAGCTTTAGCCAGAAACACTTCTAGTTACAAAATTAAGAGGCTTATAACAAATAACAAGGGAGAGTATATCAGTAAAGCATTTGACTCATTTTGTATCGAATGTGGGATACAAAGGGAAATGACTACTCCCTATTCTCCTCAGCAGAATGGGGTTACGGAAAGGAAAAACCACACCATTCTAGAAATGGCTAGAATAATGTTGCATTCAGATCAAGTCCCTAAATTTCTATGGGCCGAAGCAATGAATACTAATGTTCACATTTTGAACAAAATTCCCACTAAATCCTTAGTTAATTCCAAACCTTTAGAAAAATGGACTAATCAAAAACCAAATGTGTCTCATTTGATAATATTTTGTAACCTAACCTCTATCTTCATTCCCAAATTGAAAAGGAAGAAGTTAGATCAAACCTCATATCCCTATATTTTTTCAGGATATAAAGGTAGAACTAAATGTCTTAGGATCTACGCTCCTACAAAATGAGAATTTATAGAAAATAGGAGTGTTAAAATATTATAAAAACCTTTATGTTCATATTCATCATTTTCTATTTCTATTGTTCACGCTGAATCTAATGTAGTAGAAAATAATGATATTGATACTGATAAGGATGATAGTGATGATGTTAATAATAAACTTGTACTTGAAAAAAGAGTATGCTCCTATTTCCTCTATAACCAAAATACCTAAATGGGTTGAGTTTATTATTCAATACTAGAATCCTGAAAACCTTCATAAAATGACTAGAATTCAACATACATATCATTATATAATGACTATGTTTGATCCTGAACCCCAATATTTAAGAAGCTGCTTCTGAAAAAATACGGGTAGATGCAATGAAATATAGATAAACTTCCATAATCAGAAATCAAACTTGGTACTTAATCCCTCCTCCTAAAAAATGAAGTATAGACGAAACTAGATGGCTATACAAAATAAAATATAAAGCTAATGGTAGTATTGATAAATTCAAAGCTAGGTTAGTATCTTGAGGGTTTACTCAAAAAACTCAATATTGACTACGTAGAAACCTTTTCACTAGTTGCAAAAATGAGCATGGTAAGGATTCTTATTACCATAGCTACTCAATATGGTTTGGAAATTCATCATATGGATATCAATAATGCATTCATGAATGGTAACTTAAAATAGGAAATCTATATGAATCAACCTAAAGGGTTTGAAGAAAATGGTAAAGAAATGTATGTATGTAAATTGGAAAAATCTTTGTATGATTTAAAACAAGCTCTTAGAGCTTGGTATGCTAAAATTAATAGTTTTTTTAGTGAAGTTGGATTTTCTAATTGTTCTTCTGATAATGATTTGTTTTTAAAAGTTGAAGAAAATGAGATTATTCTCATTACATATTGTATGTTGATGATTTAATTATTACTAGTAACTCAAACAGTTTGATTTTCAAAATTAAAGCTAAATTGAAACAATACTTTGAAATGAAAAATTTAGGATTATTGTGTCATTTCACAGGCATGATTATATTTCAAGATAAAAATTCTATTTTTTTATCTCAATCACAATATGCCACTAGTTTACTTAAAGGGTTCAATATGATTTATTGTAAACCTATTGTTATTCCTATAGAAGTTGGATGTAAACTTAGTCCTAAACATGCATGTGAAAAATATAATCCTACTCTTTACAAGAAACTTGTAGGTAGTTTGATGTATCTTACTATTACTAGATTTGACATTTCTTATACAATAGGTGTTTCTTCAAGATTTATGAAGGAGCCATATCAAGATGACTGGAAGTTATTCAAAAGAAAATTGTGATATATTAAGGCACAATTAATTTTGGTTTACGTTATAATTCTTCTAATAGTGAATGTTTATATGGGTATTTTGATTCTGAAAATGATGGTGATGTGATAAATTGAAAGTATATAACTTGATATGTGTTCAAGTTTTGTGTAGGTTCCATTACTTGGAGCAGTAAAAAGCAACCAACAATCTCCATTTCTTCTATTGAGGTAGAGTATGGAAGTGCAATGGAAGTAGAAAAAGAATCCATAAAGCTAAAGCGAATTTCAGAAGAGATACACTTGGAAGCTAAAGGAAGTAATCCCTTCCATGTGATAGCTAGAGTTACATTAATCTTGCTAATAATTTAGTTCAACATCAAAGAATGAAGAATATAGAGGTTAATATGTATTTTATTCGATAGAAGGTTATTTGTGAGGATATAGATCTCTAGTAATTCCTGACTGAAGATTAAGTTGTAGATATGTTTACAAAGCCATTGTGTACTATAAAATTATGCAAGTTTTGTGTAATGATCATCCTTTCAGAGTTACGATTGAGGGGGAGTGTGCATGGAAATGCCACCTACTAATGGTCGGTTGGTTTTATCTCCTTCTCCTCTATACTTCTGCTCCATTGTAAAGCATTGTAAAAAGATATTTTTATGATCTTTGTAAACTTTTCACTCTAAGTTTACGATATACTGTTCAATGTATTGAATCTTTTGTAAAGGAGATCATTGTGTTATAAAATAATCCTAGAGATGATTGTTGATATTTTTCCATGAGAAACTATGAGATTTAGTCTCACAAATAATGTTTATTCCAAATCATTCACTACTAATTTATGGATTCCAATTCCTTTTGTAACAAAAGGTAAGATGAGCATGATGAAGGTGTATAAATCCTTAAAAATGTGATATGTTAGCCTAAACCTTCACTATGGCTTATGGATTTGTAAATCCTGTTGTATAAACAAGTAATATTGGCATATGTTCCCCACTTAATATTAATGGGAAGTATTAGAATGTAATATTAAGTTCCTATAAACCTTAGTTTGTATTAAATAATTAAGAATATAAAATACTCTTAATTATTTAATATAAACTAAGTCTATTTATGTTTAATTGATTATTATTAATCAATATTTAAATTGGGGTGCATTTTCATAAAGTCATATCCTGTCACTTAATTGCTTGATGACCCGTGGGGTCAAATAAATAAGATCATGTGGCATGATCAATTGAATCAATTCACGATGGTGGATTGGTGGAGAGAAGTGATGAGGGAGATTTATTGGACTATAAAACATGTTTCATAGATTAATGGAATAATCTCATCCACCATGGGTTTTTACCCCTCAGGGGTTTTCAACGTAAATCCATGTCACTGTGTATATATTTATTTATTGCATGGTTTAAATGTTTTCATTAATGTTGATTGTAATATATTAATTTAATTTGTTAATTAGATCATTGTCTA
Source organism: Taxus chinensis (assembly GCA_019776745.2). Taxonomy (NCBI): domain Eukaryota; kingdom Viridiplantae; phylum Streptophyta; class Pinopsida; order Cupressales; family Taxaceae; genus Taxus; species Taxus chinensis. The sequence goes on along the minus strand of CM034149.1, from coordinate 260,550,653 downwards.
AACATGGAACACTCTACTTTAATCAGATCTGTACCTTTGTTCTTTTTGTTATTTTTACACATATGGGAATACAAATCTGGGCAATCTTCCACCTTGTGAGCCTTGTCACAATATGTGAAAAAGTGATTCTTTAGACACTCATGCTGATAATGATCAAGAGATCCACATGTATAACATGTCCCTCACTCAAACCTTCCATGACCGTCATGACCTCTGCTTCGAAATCCACCTCTAAAATATTTATTATCATTATTACACGTTTCACTGGTCTTTCCCTCTTACGGTAGTGGTCTAACAAAACCATGTTTCACATGCCTCATGAATATGATCAATCAAACGACAGTCAGATGTGTCATGGGTATAAAGATCACAAATTTTGTAATTCATGGAGACATTCTTCTTCGTCGCACACTGTAAAAGTGGACAAATACAAACATAATGATTCTTATGAAAAATGTCACAAGTTGTTAACAACATGCACACGTTCTTGTGTGGAAAAATATCCTTTGAATGTCATTATACCTTGTAATACCTACACCATATTCAACTGCATGTCTCATGTGATGAATTAGCAGATAGTTTCTCTCACTAAGTAGCCATTGCTTCAATCTGCACCTCAAGGTAGGTACTTACCCCTATATCAACACTTCCAACTACTTTAGCATGCAATAATGATTCCAAGGCTTTGCATGGGTCATTAAATGTTTTATGTGATATCACTCTCCAAAATTTTGTCAACAAGCCTCTTACAAACCAATGTGCATGCTGGCTCTGATGGATGTCATAAAAAATCATGGACAACAAAGTCTTAAAATGAACGTCATATTCTCTAACACTCTCAGACAAATGTTACTTAATATACTTATGTGAGATAATGTTCAACTACTAAAATTTAGGTATATATGGAATTCAACCAAGAAGGTGGCACAAAATGAATCATAGTCCACTATTTTTTGATGCAGATCATATTTCATGTACCAACTGTGCACATGCCCTTGAATTGTGGTGGTAAATTGTCTTACCTTTCAATCTGGGGGCGTTATTTCCTTATCTCTCCATAATAACTCACACTTATGCACATTTTTAATTGTATATTCCACACCTCTGTATTCCAAAAAATGAAGGGACATCTCAAATAAGATTTGAGATATCTATTGTTGAGATTTTTGTAATGGTTTTTGTGGCCCTTGTCCTGGAGTGAGATCAGATCCCAAACTTGATCCTCCACTAGGATTTCCTCTATGCTGTGGATGGCTTGAACCTCTCAAGCCTTCCACCATGAATTGAGGACTTGTTGAAGAAATACCTTGCATCTTCATGGTAGTGCTAAATTGCACACTAACTATCTATCCTAGAACTCTGTCAATAGTAATACTTCCAATAGGTAGCGTGTCACCACTTTGTCATGATGTCGCACCTACCAAATTGGTTCCAAAAATATTTTTTCCAACCAAGGGTGCCTGTTGTGTTGACATATGTGTGTCTTTAATCTGTTATGCCTCTTGAGATAATACCAATATGTGCCTACCTGTATCTCCTACCCAATGTGTTGATACTTGAGCGTCTTCCTACTCACTTTCACTGTGATGATCTTTTACAACAACATCATGATTGAAATCACCTTGGGCAAGTACTAGGTGGCCAGGATGGGTTAGATAAACACCAATGGTTATCATTCTCTCCTCAGAATCAATATCATATGATGTTAAAGGGGTCCTTCTACTGCGCTTCCCAAATACTAGAAATACATGATTCTTCTCTCCATCTGTAAGGTTCTTATCACTATTTCCTATCATCATTCCCCTTAGTCTCATCACCTCTTTAACTTCCCTCCCTCACACATAATTATACCTACACATTCTTTCTTCTATTTCCCTTTCCTCCACTTGGACTAGTGTCATCCTTTCCAAACCTTCTTCCTACAACTACACACAGTGGGGTTTTATCTTTCCATAAGTAGGTTCTCCATCCCAAGATTAATCATTAAGATCTTAATAGATAAAGATGTCACGTGCAAATACGATCCCCTTGGATTGCGTAAAAATCATAAATTTACTTCCTCGAAATCACATACTCCAAGGTATAACTATGTAACACACCTTCCCACTAATGATCTATAACTCCAGTCTATGGATCGTCCAAATCAGAGAGTGCTTGGTAATCGTATTATATCCACACTTATTTCCTTCCTATCTGGGCACCCATGTTATCTGCATAAGTTGTTAACCATTGGTACAAATCTACTTGGAGGAAGCTAAAGAATATCTCATACAAGCAATCATACAGGTTTTCCTCCACCCACTGATGCACATTAAAATCAGGTCTAGTGTTGTATATCTGAGAAAACATGTCCTAGTTGTCATGTACCCAAATATCAATATTATCCAAGGAAAAAAATAATTCCACTTGCATGCCACATCCTGAGAGACGAATGAAAATAGGTCTTGGAAATGGAACCAAAAATTAGTCTTATTTATTAACCAATGCTTAGTTTTGCACACTAGCACTTCATCCAGACAAAGGTCTAAATTATCACCTAAAGCATGTGTAACCAACTAGGTTCCTCGTTTAATTATCTTATCAGGATGTGGTTAAAGAAAACATAATCATAATAACCGTTACAACATGTATGAATAGAGATACAACATACAAGATTGGAAACACATATAATAAGTATCAAATGAAAAGAGGTCCTAGAAATAGAACTAAAATGTAGTCTTGTTTATTAACCAATGCTTAGTTTGGTATACTGGCACTTCATTTAGACAAAGGTTTGAATTCTCACCCGAAGCATGTATAACCAACCAGGTCCCTCCTTTACTTCACTTATCAGGATGTGGTTAAAGAAAAAATAATCATAATAACCATTATAACATGTACAAATGGAGATACAACATACAAGATTGGAAACACATATAATAAGTTAGTCATTCAGCATATACAAATAACAAGAGTATTTGAATTCACATAATACCATGATCATATACACCAACCTTTGCAATTGACACATAATTATCCATCATAGACACATTACATTACATTAAAATATGTTTATTACATCCAGATACATTACATACATGTGCTAGATCGTGCACGCACAAAAAACTCTCTATGGACCCTCTCTTACACATATACACACAAAAATACCCTAATTACAAGATTACTATACCTATTTATACATGGTGGGGACTTTCCCTTCACTGCTTACATGTGCTTTTGCTAATAATAACTATGCTAATTATAGGATGCATACCTTTACAACTCTTCTTTACCTTTATTTCAAGCTATAAATAGCTTGGATTTAACATGTTTTAATTCCTATAATTAGATCGCCTTCTGCATGGTATTTTACCTCTTCGTTCACCTATTTCCAAAATTTACTTGTGTATCATTGCATCTTACTTTCTTTCTTGTTTTTAGCCTTTGTCCAAAATTGGCTAAGTCCTGAATCTGTGTCTGTGTATGACCCCTTGCATGCTAACCTATTCCTCTGTGTTGTGCACACCTTTAGGTATTTTCTTGTATTCATTCCCTACTCTTATGCACATGCTTTCATGCATTTTCTCGATCTTCTATTCCACTTTAAACCTACACACACTCTTCTTCCCGCGGTCTCCAATTTTTGCACATGGCTAGCACTTAGCCATTTTTTCCGACCAACAGTGACTACTTTGGTTTTCTTGGAACGATGTAATATGGGATAGTTCCACACATTTTTACCTCAAAATTAGTACACCACACTCCATTTCATGTTTCTATAGAACATTTTTTTAGTTTCTGCAACTAGGTCACTATAGATGTGATTTTTTCTTCCATAAATGGACTAATGAATGTGTCAATACTACTAACTACTTCATCATGTAGTTTTTCTTCTAGGGCTTCACAGGGGGGTCTGTGAAGGTCTCATGTGAAAGGGCATGCCTAAATGGAATTATCAGTAAGCCTACAAACCATTTTTCATGTCGAGTCAGATGTATCTCATAATAAATGTTAGAAATAAGTGTTTTGAAGCGCACATCATACATATGCATACTCTCCATTATTTCTTGATTAATTTCTTTGAGGAATGAGATAATTTATTGTTCAAAATGTAAAAAAAAAAACTCTTTTAATAAGGATACTTTTAATTGGTCTACAACTTTTCCTTAGACTAGAGCATTGGTTATTGGGATGACATTTCCACTCCCACTTCCACTAGTAGTTGATGGATTATTCCTAATGACTTGATATGTTGGTGCATTTCCTTACATGCCTGTTGGTTTCAGTGTTTTTGTATTGAAAATCATTATGCAAAATCTATATGATTTCAGAAGATTCAGATTCAACCGTATTCTTTTTGGTATTGGTTGTAGTGATTTTAGTACATACGGGAAACCGCTACTCAAAGTATTTTTCTCCTTATATTTTCTTTACTTCATCATTACTATAACTTTCAATTAGTACTTTTTATCTTGTATCAATTGGCCCAATTACATGATCATGCAAGATAGGTTGAATTAGGATAACATCAACATTATACTTCCCTTCTTCATTCTTCAGGTCTCTTGTCATCTCTTGGCATGTTGTTTCTTCTCCATGGATCTCTTTTTACTTGCTTCATTATCCCTTCCTCAACATTTGTTGTTGATCTTCCCATGTAGTTTGCGGAGTTAAATATTTTAGGTGTAGAAGATCCCTTTTCTCTAATTCCTAATTTCTCTTTTCTTCAAATTGCATCATCCTCAAGGTGTGTTCATCCAGGGAATCCATGACTTAGTCTTGATTTCTCTCCTTTACTTCCTATTTATCGCACCATCCATACTCGTGGATCATTTATCCTTCAATTGGGAAATTATCAATTCCCATATTAACCGTTAACTTATTATTTTCTAAGGGGAATTACTTTAAGTTTGATCCATACAACTCTCTAAAGAAATTGATTTGTGCTTCATCCATGCAATAAAACATTAAAACTAAGTATTCAATAATATAGATAGGTTGCATACCTTTCCACCAATAGTCCACCACATGTGTCCAAGTTGTGTAATTTTTTCAATTTTCCTCAGGTGTGAAGGAGTCTAAGGATGATTTCTTCCCAAATTTCAATTTTTCCCTACAAAATAAACTACTAACCATGCATGTAAATGTACTGAGATTTCATAGAAAAATGTCTCATATAATGCATCATAAATATTTTCTTCTAACCACACCCTTGGAAAAAAATATTTGTGCCTTGGATGTTGTTGTGCGAAGGTTTCTTAAATGTTGTGCATCAAAGCCTTGATATTCTCCTGCATTAATCAAAGCATATTTTATCCACTTCATCTTTTAATGTTTATTATGTCCTAGAAACATAACAAAAATTTTACGCGTCTAGTTGTGACATAACCCCATACCCATGCACACAAGTTTTTCTTACCCTTTGCATTGGACTATCATGGTAGAGTGAGAAATAAGGTGAGATCACCTGAAGCACAGAAGGTTTTGGGTTTCATTTAGGTTATATTAGTTGAAGTGGGATCATATGTTTTTACACAAAAGATAAAAAAATATCATTGGTTACACAAGTACATAATATCCAAGTAACTTATAGAGTTACACACATCTTTCATACAAAGCATAGTTAACCCAAGTTATGACAATATGCACTCCGACAAAACTCTATTACTTTCAATGAATCACCCATGGAGTATTTATACTAGTGGGGACTTGCCTTTTACTAGTCTTCCAAAAGATATTAATAACACTTGAGTTAGAAGTATCAATGAAACTATGAAATCATATATCATAGATAAATATAGCCGTCTTCTGTCATAACTCTATTATTCATGGTAATACTTATATAATTTCATCACATACCTTTAGTCCATTTCCTAGTTTATCCAGTCTTTCATCGTTTCCATGCAAGTGTTCCAATTTACAACTCGTGGTCTATTATTGGCCATGTCTATAATTAGTCCTCATTATCCTAGATGTATTTTCTAAAATTGTCCTTGCTGCATGTTCTTCTATCCTTTCTTGGTGTTTCCTCTTTATCCTTCCTTACTCAAGTTCCCATTTGTCTTATGCACACGATCTTTATCCTCTTCTTTAATCGTTTTCATTTACCCCTTTTCACGTGATCACTTATTAACCTAATGTGTCCCCATTTTTATTTTTTGACACAAATTTTCTTAAAGTGTTGTGTGTCCCTCAAAAGAATAGTAGAACATGAATAAAAAATGATTAGTCTTAATATAGTACACATAATAAAGAGTACAAATTTAGGGGTCCAATAAAACATTGTTCATTTTAGATTTTCAAAATGAGTATTCTCATAAAAGTGGATCAATATCAAGTCATTTGAATTATATTCTATTTGATAATGGATAAAAATAATTAATTCTATAATAGATGATATATCTTATTTGGTTTTTGTGTAGATGCAAAAAGTTTGGAGTCAAATTTGTGGCCACTTTAGCCATTTTTGCAAAAGGCATACACTCTTTGAAAATTACATACGCCTTTTGAAAAGTGCATACGCCCTTTGAAAATTGCATACATTATTTGTAAAATCCTTCTTGAACCTATTTTGAATATGTTTTAGAAATACAAAGAAAAATGGCGTACACCATTTTTATTTGTACTAAAAAGTATATACGCCCATTACACTTAAAAGGATGTACAACCTTTGTAGTAGATAAAAAAACACAAGCCTACATTATTTATGTTAGGATAAAATATTATTATCCTAATTAATTATGCATAGTATAATTATTTAATTAATTTTATTAATTAAATAATAATGGTTATAATATAAACCATATTTTGTTATGTATTGTTAAATGGTTCATAAACCATATTTGTCTTTCATAAATGCTGTTATATTGTTTTAAACAATATATTTGTTTTTATTCAATTGTTGCTTCCCAGATATAATATTGGAAGCTAATGTACTTATTGTTGTATTGTTACAACTTATATTTTGTTTGTATTTAGTTGTACAATACCTATAAGTATTGTAGCTCTTTCCTATGTAAATAGCTGATTGAGTTTAATAAAATATTATCAGGCTTCTGCCCCTATTGCTCAGTCTACATTTGGTACCAGAGTGAATTGAAGCTCTTGACAAGGTTGGAGAAGGTTGCAGAAGAAGGAGAATTCATGGAGAAGAAATCTGCAACAAAAGGAGAGTTAGTGCTGCCTCCTACAGCTTCCTAGAACCCCCTGCAAACCCACAACCTCCTGTTCAGTTCTAGGCATTTGGAACACAAATTTTGTTTTTCCACTGGTGCACCCAGCACCAGGAAAAACTTGCTACAGGTATTGAAAATAATATAAAAATAAAAATAAAAAATTCTCCCCATTAAGATTTTTATCTCTAATATTAGAGATGTTTTTAGTCTCTATTTTTTTTATCAGATCTCTACATTTAGAGGTATATCTGGTTTTGGAGTATTATTTGCTATATTTGGAGGCCAAGCTACATTTTTTTTAGGTCAAGATCTTTGCAAGTCAAGCCAATTCAACCTTAGCTCCACCATGACCCTGCTACATTGCCATGACCCTGCACACAAAGAAAGTAGTGGTTAGCATATCAAAAGTAGTGGAAAACAAAACTAGGGGCTGTATTAAATCTCTCCATGCCATACATGCTGCAAAAAAAAAGGTGGATTCCTTTTCTACGCATCCTCTACACAGCACCAATACAAAGGTGTTTGGATTGGGTGACCTGCACCCTTGCACCACGCACCTGCACAAATAAAATGGCGGCCAAACAAAGAAAATAAAAAATATATAGTGTAAATATTTTCCTTTTCTGTCATCCACACCTTTTTTGTCTCCCACGGGCATCGTGGTCTCTCAACGATCAGTCCCTGCAAACAAAGCAAACACAAACCATTCAAAAAAAAGTGGTGAAAAGAAAAAACGCAGCGACCAAGCAAAGATCAAAGTAGATAAAACGATGGCCAAAGGAAGACAAAATAAAGAAATAGAAGGAGAAAAAGTTTAGGATCCGTTTTTGGTGAAAAGAAAACCCTAAACCGCCTCAAACCACCATTTGCCACGTGGAGCCTCTACAAGTCATTTTTTTAAGAGGTGAGTCAAATCTACCTTTATTTAAATACAATCTTGTCCATTTTACATTACAAATGCTTAAGCGGCCAAGTTGGATAGAGGGAAAGTCTTAGAAGTGGGAGATGCATGGTTCAAATCCCACCCCCAACTTCTTTTTTTGATTTTGGTGGAACTGCCAAATTCAACAGAAATTTTGAATTTAGTCATAACTAACTAAATTTAGCAGAGAAATCCCTAATTTAGGGTTAATTTTTTTTCTCTCCCATTCGGCCTGGTTCTTCATTTCAGACATTTTTTGCAAAAGGAGACCCATCTAAAAATTACTTTTTCAGCTGGTTTTCTGCAATTTTTTGCATTTTGGGTCGTATTGGGCTCAGGAGGCCACCAGGGCCCGTGATTTTTTTTTCTTTTTTCCTGCCATTCAAATTTTCCAATTTTTTGAATGTAAATTGTATACTGCTGTATATTGTACTAATTTGTAGGTTGCCTTAGTCAACTGCAAACTTGGTAACTACTCATAAACTAACAGAATTGTAATTAAAAGTAATTAAAAAAAACTGGTTCTGTAACACTCATGAGATCCTAGATCTCATTCACAACATTCGTTATATACGGTGCCTCTAGGAAGTGCTTACGGGTAAAGCCATCATGACTTCTACTGCACTTAACACCTAATATAGCTGCAACAACGTCATCTAGGCATCGTCCCTATAAATTGACAGGGAGTAATAAGGTCATAGTGCACACACTATGAACCATCCCATCTGTCTGTAAACAATTGCATGACATAAATCCAGACTGAGAAATTATCCAAGTATATAGCGAAGTTACGCACGCGTATGAGGATATTTCTTTGAGCCGGTGTCAATAATCACACAGACCCCATCAGTATTGTGTTAGTACCACGTATTGAATTCTTTCACGTACGTTAATGCATCTTTCACGTATTTTTGGGTATATCAAAAGGGTGAGCTTCTTCTGTGTACTGATGGGTCTATCAGAAGAGTGCATATATAGAGGGGTTTGGTATATCATACTGACGGTATATCGATTGGGAGACCTAATACCTGGAGTGATAAGAGCCAAACCCCATCAGTGATCTTTACAAAATGGGCACCAATGCCCCCAATTTTTTTCTTCCGAATTCAAAATTGCTCAAAGGAAGCAACTATGCTACATGGAAGACAAAAATAAAGACACAATTTGAGTTTGAAGAGATCTGGTCTGTTGTGAATGGTACTCTGACCAGGTCAGCCACTAATACAACACAACAATGACAATTTGATAAAGCAAATCAAAAGGCTAAACTCATCATCTTGTTTGGAGTGTTCGATGATGTGTAACCCCACATTCGAGATGCCAAAACAGTAAAAGAAGCGTGGGATAAGTTGAGCATAGTATACGAGGCCAAGAACAAGAATGTCATACTGAATTTACAGAGTCAATTACATACACTGAAGTTCAAGCATGATGAGAAAATTGAAGATTTCTTAAGAAGAGTTACAGAATTAAGGGCTTCACTTTTAGCCTTGGGAGAACCAGTCACAGATGATGCTCTCATTCCCAATGTTCTAAGAGCTCTTCCCTCTTCTTACCACATTTTTGTCACAACACTAAATGTGAAAAATACGACAGTTGGTTTTGACAAATTGGTAAACCTACTGCAACAAGAGGAAGCAATGCACAATAAGGATGATGAAGAGGAGCAAGCACTGTCTTCACATCAAAAATGGAAAGGAAAAGGTAAAGGAAAACCTAATTCCTATAAGAAGTCCCAAAATCAAAATCAATTTCATGGGGACAATCAATAGAAGAAGTAATGTCCTATCTGTAAAAGAGGACATGACTTAAAAGATTGTTGGTATAACACTTACAAGAAAGGTTCATCCAGCAACTCTGGACCAAAACAAAAACAATCTTACAAGGGAAATTCTAACAACAATTACGGGCAGAAAAAGGGGAAAAGAAGACCCTACCAAAAAGGTAATAATGTTGAGCAACAAGACCAGTTAGACAATGAAGACTTCTTGTTCACTGCTCACTCAAGTGAACCATCCACGTCATCTAGTGACGTCTGGTATGTTGATTCGGGAGCCACTCGAATGACCAGCCATAGAGACTGGTATATTTCAATGAGGGACACGCCATCGAAAAATCATGTTTCGTTGGGAGATGATTCTTCATATATAGTTCAGCGGATTGGAAACATTTCTCTACCCCTTGGTTCACAAAAATGCAGACTATCAGATGTCCTATATGTCCATGGGTTGACAAATAATCTTCTTTTAGTTAGTTAACTCCTTGATCACAACCTAAAAATTGACTTTGATAGTCAATCTAGCAAGAAAACGTGTTTGATTTGAGATAAATCAAGAGGCTTGAAAATAATTGCAAAAGCCTCCAATGTGGGATGCATGTTTCAACTTGATTTCATTCACAGAGACGATCAAACACTTGTGGCTAAAAACTCCACCTCAGCACAGTTGTGGCATCGAAGATTTGGTCATGTAAGTTTCAAATATCTTAAAACACTTCACCGGTGTAATATGGTACATGGGCTACCATCTCTTCAGAAGGATACAGACAAGTGTCCTCATTGCCTAGTAGGCAAATAACATAGAGTTTCATTCCAGAGGAGTAAATTTCGAGCTCATGGTAAACTTGACCTGGTTCATACCGATCTTTGCGGTCCACTGCAGCCAATTCATACTGGGTTCTAGTACTTCATGCTTTGTGTTGATGACTATTCGTGGAAAATGTGGATTTTCTGTCTTTGCAAGAAAAGTGAAGCATTTGAAACCTTCAAAAAGTTCAAAGTAGCAGTTGAGAAAGAAACTGGTCATCACATCAAAACTCTCCGCTCATGATGAGTTCAGAGACTACCTACAAACTCATGGGATTCATCGAAAAATGCCTCCTCCACACACACCGCAGCAAAATGGTGTTGTTGAGAGACGAAATCATACCATCATGGAAATGGTGCAATGCATGATCGATGGTTCCGGACTTGAAAAAACATTTTGGGCAGAAGCAGCAAAGACAATAGTGTATTTGTTGAACAGAGCGTCCACAACTGCTCTTGATGGAATAACACCACACGAAGCATGGTCAAAAAGGAAACCATCCATTGCACACCTCATAGTATTCAGGTGCAAAGCAAGCATGCATAAACCCAAACAGAATAAAAAGAAATTGGACATGAAGTCACAAAAACTCATCTTCATTGGGTATAGTAAAGAGACTCTTGGGTATAGATTGATGGATCCTTAGACCAAAAAATTCTACACTAGCAAAGATGTTGAGTTTTTCGAGAAGAAGGAAGAAGAGACTCCTTCGGAATCACAAGAAGTATATTTTTCACCTGTTGTAAAAATTGAAGCTGATGTTCCCTCATAAGATGAAAGTGATGATGGGGATGATGGTGTTGATCAGATAGAACCACGACCCATGGGAACAGTTCAGCGTATGCCCAAATGGTGTACAAGTAAATTATGAGATGCAAGATTGGATACTACACTAGATACATCCACCCCTGGACCACGGAATCGCAGTAAAGCAAGAGAAGAAGTTAACTTTTCTTTAATAAGTAGAGTTATTGAATTAGATGAGCCCTCTACAGTCCAGGAAGCCCTATAGTCAAAAGCTTGGAAAGATGCCATAGATTCTGAATATAAATCAGTGATGAAGAATAACACTTGGCAGCTTGTCGATCTTCCATCAGGGAAGAAACCCATTGGATGCAGATGGATATTCAAAACTAAGTACAAAGCAAGACTTGTAGCAAAGGGGTACACACAAAAAGAAGGCATTGACTATGAGGAGACATTTTCTCCCACAGCTAAGATCAAAATGATCAGGATGATCTTTTCTCTAGTTGCTCAGTTTGGATGGAAAGTACACCAAATGGATGTAAAAAGTTCCTTCCTAAATGGAGATTTACAAGAAGAAGTCTACATGACTCAACCTGAGGGATATGTAGTACCTGGTCAAGAAGCAAAGGTATGCAGACTCAGGAAATCTCTGTATGGCCTCAAACAGGCACCCCGAGCATTGTACATCAAGATTGACGAGCATCTCGTACAACATGGATTTGTTAGAAATCCATACGATCCCAATCTCTACCTTAAAAAGCAAGGGGGGGAGATGGTGATTGTTGTTGTCTATGTTGATGATCTAGTCATCATTGGAAGTTTAGTGAGGATGATCTATGCAACAAAGAAAGATCTTAATCAATCGTTCGACATGACCAATCTCGGGCTGATGCACTATTGTCTTGGATTGGAAGTGTGGTAGAAAGAGAATCATATTTTTGTTTCTCAAATGAAATATACCAAGACTATGCTCGAGAAGTTTAGGATGATGGATTTCACAGCAATTGCTACACCCATGGAGTACAGACTACAATTATCTCATTCAGATCCATCTCATGAGGTAAGTGCCACTCTCTATCGACAGTTGATTGGGAGTCTCATTTACTTGACCTACACTAGACCAGATATCAGCTTTGCAGTAAGTTATCTATCCAGGTTCATGCAAGAACCCAAATTTTGTCATGGGAAAGTAGTAAAGCACATTTTGAGATATCTCAAAGGATCAGAGGATCTTGGTCTAGAATACAAGAAGAATGAAAACTTCTTTTTGATGGGATATTTGGATTCAAATCATGCAGGTAACATTGATGATAGAAAATCCACTTTTGGATTTGTATTCTTTATGGGATCTGGACCAATATCATGGGGAAGTAAGAAACAACACTTTGTTTCTCACTCTTCCACAGAAGCTGAGTATCGTTTTGTAGGAGAAGCTATCTGTGAAGTGATTTGGCTACGTCGCATACTAGAAGGACTTGGAATACCACAGGACTAAACCAACCACCATGTATGTTGACAATGAAGGTGTTCTCAAACTTGTTCGCAATCTAGTGTTTCATGAGAGAACAAAGCACATTGAGGTTTAGGTTCATTTCATACACGAACATGTGTTGAAACACAACATCCAGCTTCAATTTTGTCCAACTGCTGAACAACGAGCATATATTTTCACAAAGTCACTTGCACGTGACAAGTTCAAGTTGTTCAAAGAGTTACTCTCCTCATCTCTTCAGACAATGCACAATTAATGGGGGGAATGTTAGGATAAAATATTATTATCCTAATTAATTATGTCATAGTATAATTATTTAATTAATTTTACTAATTAAATAATAATGGTTATAATATAAACCATATTTTTTTATGTATTTTTAAATGGTTCATAAAACACTATTTGTCTTTCATAAATGTTGTTATATTGTTTTAAACAGTATATTTTTTTTAATTCAATTGTTGCTTCCCGGATGTAATATTGGAAGCTAATGTACTGATTGTTGTATTGTTACAACTTATATTTTGTTTGTATTCAGCTGTACAATACCTATAAGTATTGCAACTCTTTCCTGTGTAAATGGTTGATTGAGTTTAATAAAATATTATCAGGCTTCCGCCCCTGTTTCTCAATCTACAATTTAATCCCATGAGTTGAATAATTAGGAGTTGGAACTAAAAAAAAAATCATGTATGCCATTTGGAAAATATTGTCCTCATTGTACTTCATCCTGCATGCAACAATTTTTTACCCATGGGCCGAAGCGAGTTCATTTTTTCAATTTAGCTTGTTAATTTTTTTGTTTTAGATAAATTAGGGGGTTTTAAATAGAAAGTAAATTATTTTAATTTTATTTTTCATAAATATATGTTAATAGAGGAATTGTATGAAGGAAACGTGGGGGTATGCAAAAAATTTTGGTAATCCACAAGAAAACCAACCTAAAAATCCTATAAATCCACAAAAGTCACATAGAAAAAAATAAGAGGAACTATTATATAACGATATAATGAAAACCAACAATAATTGGAAGTAATAATTAATAGTTTTTTGTGATTCATCAACCAACAATGCATGTATTTGTCTTGCAAAAATGTTGGAAATTATTTGCAATGAATTAAAAAATGTTTCCTGGAAATTATATTTAATGTAGAGTGAAAGGGATGCATGAACACAATTATATGTTGATGGATTGTCACATGACACCATAAAAGGAAAGAAAATATGAAAACAAGGAAGTATTGCTTTATTTTGTAAGCCTAGAAAAAATAAACCACCACCGATGAGTAGGACACATATTTACATTATGTAAACACTCAAACTTAGAAATTTACTCTTTGACACTGCCGGTTTTGAAAATGCACTCTTGCTAAGATAAACACACTCTTATTTTACCTACTAAATACATCATGAGGTTTCTTTTCTAAATTTTTTATTCATACATAGTGATATATAAAATCCATTGAAAAAATCAACTTGATAGGATGTAACCTTCACTTTTCACATTTCTCATCCCCATGTAAAACCATCCCCTTTGGTCGGCTTGTGAAGTCTGGTCCTAGACGAATTGTTTGGTTTTGAACTGACATATCCTTCATCAAATATTTCAAATTAAATTTCTTTGTTGGGTCGTTTAATCCATCTACCTCATCATTTCCATGATAATTTAGCTTTGGAACTGCATATTAACAAGTTTAAATTTCCTCATTTTCTAACCTAACATACCCATGAACTCCTATTACAAAAGTTAGCATAAAATGCACCCAAGGCACTCTAAATACAACCAAATATCATGCAAAACCATTAGGTAAAAAATATCTACATGTATGAATCAACCTACTAAGTCAAGGGATTATTTTTCCGTATTTGCAAGTAATCAATCAACTCCACTTTAAGTATTAGCAAGAGTTAAAACTCAATTCAAGCATTTTTAAGGATTTTCTAATTGCCAAATCATAGTTGCATTCATTCAAATATCACATGTTAGGTGGAGAAAAATTTGTGGTTTGAGGACTCTTCAAAGTAGTGGTGATATTGGAAATGCAAGGATTATACTTCGACCTAACTAAGTTTGGTTTCACAGGGTCTCTTACCCATGGATATGCTTTGATACCTTACTCAGAATGTTAATAGGTATTTGTAGTATCATCGACACCTAGGGTTTGGAAGAGAAAAAAAATTCTACGTAGGTGAATACAATATAAAGTTATAGATTTCAATTCAGAGTAGGTTCAAAACTATACAATAGGTACAAAACCATACAGACCGTCCTGGTAGTTCTGTACGGTCTTGCACTAGGTTATTTTCTAGCTATAGTTTCAGGAACAAATAACTCCCATGATCAAATCCCCCAGTAATAACACTTTATACACCCATATCCATTTGTAATTAGTTAAGTGCACTTATCCCCTTGTATTTTTAAGTTCATACCATATTATATACACTAGTTGCAAGAATTAATGCATTATTATGATATTACATAATTAATATTAGAATTTAATTAATTATACTAACCTCATGTATTGATCTTGTACATCATCTTAGTGTATTTAAATCAATAATCTATTATAATCTAATAATGGTGTAAAAACACATTGATTGGTTTATTTATGAAGAAATAAAAAAACTTTTGGGACAAGTGGTGGATGGTCTTTGATGATCCTCCATACAAAAATAACAAGGTTCCATTGTATTTTTGTGAAACATATTGTGATTTCGTGCTTAATAGGAATTTCAATTATTTTTATTTTAAAGCATCTCTTGAAAGGGGAGGTGGGTTGTTGTCTAAGAGATCTAGTGCTAGGTAAGACCAAAATGTAAAAAACCGTCCCTTGAGAGGTAGAAGGAAAAAATTACATGTTGTCATACAGAGTGAAATTCACAACATTTCATGTAAAGATACCATTCATCAATTTCCATTATAACAAATATATTTATTTCCCATATAAGGAATAATGGGGTTACACAGATTTTTTTAAATGTAAGGACTATAGGTGACAGTACAAGTTGTAACGCCCCTCATAGTTGTGATGGTTCATGTGGTGGCATAAGTAGTGGTGGCACTACTTTTATTTTGTATCAGTTTACATCTTATGGGAGGATGTGTATTGGACCATCTAGATAGAATACATTTGTGGAGCATGCATCCTAGTTTATAGATCTCGGTGATACTACTATATAGTACTCTATGCAATAGTCTATACCATCTATGGTACTCAACCATTTGAGGATATAAACAAAATACATGTATGGAATCTAGTTCCTAGGGAAGTCAAGGGAAGTACTGAGTAATATAATGAGGAAATAAATATTTATTATTACTTATTCAAAAGGTAACTAATCATAATTTTGTTGTAGAAGTAATAACATATTTCTCTTAATATATGTTTATAAGTAATTGATTCATAATTCTGACTTCTTTTTATTTCTTCTAAAGTTGATGGTAGGTAGATGCACAAAGTTAGGGGTCAATTTTGTGGCCACTTTGTTAATTTTTCACAAAGGGTGTATGTCCTTTGAAAAATTTCATATGATCTTTATAAATTTTGTCCCAAACCTATTGTAAACAGGTCTGGGAAATCTAAAGAAAAAGGGAATACACCATTTGCAGAGAATAAACCAAACAAAAGCATATCCCTACTCATATTTAACAAAACAACAACTAGAAATGAGGAGTTTATAACTCAAATCAAAAGGGTATACATCCTTTGAAAATCCTTATGCTCATTTTACTTTGTCCTACACATGCCAATGTGTCTCCCATGGGATTAGATATTTTTTTGGTCAATTTTTTTTGTTAATTTATTTTTTAATAAATTAGGGATTTTGAAATAGAAAGTAAATGTTTTAATTTAGTTTTTTAGAAATATATGTTAATAGAGGCATTGTCTAAAGGAAATGTGGGGTGACATAGAAAATCTTGATAATCCATAAGAAAACCCTATAAATCCACAAGAGGCCTATAGACATGAAGAAGAGGAATTAGTACAACGATATAATGTAAACTAACAACAAATGGAGATATTCACAGATAGTTTGTGTGATTCCTCAACCAATAATGCATGCAGTGCTCTTCAAAATATGTTGGAAATCATTTTCAACGAAGTAAAATTTTTTTATGAGGTAATTATATTTAATCCAAAGTGCAATGGAATCATGTAAGCAATTATATGTTAATGTATTGTCATATGATGCCATAAAGGGCATGAAAATATCAAAACACATTTTTTTTCTTTATTTTGTAAGCCTAGAAGCAATTATCCACTATCAATGAGAAGGAAAAATAGTAGCATTGATTATAATATCCATGAAGAAATGAGATTTTGTTGGGAAAGGTGGTGTATGGTATTTGAAAATCCTCCATGTAACCATAATGAGGTTCCATTTTTTTCGGAAAACTGTATTGTGATTTTGTGCTTAATAGATATCCAAATTATTTTGATTTTAGATCCTTTTAGGGAAGAGGATGTGGGTCATCATATAAGAGATTTGGTTCTAGGTGAGACAAAAATGTACAGTATCATCCCCCAAGAGGTTTGAGGATAAAGTACATATTTCCATCCATAGTGAAATTTATCACAATACACACAGGGAGACTATCTAGTCACTTTCCAATCTAATAGATATATTGATTATCCATATAATGTATATTGGGGGTACACAGAGTGTTATGACTATATGGGCTACCGGTGGTAGTGATTCGTAGTACTCCTCATAGTTTTGATGGATTAGGTGGTGACTCAGGTAGTAATGATATTATAATTTTGGTGCATCCATGTACATATTGTGGGAGAATGTGTGTTAGACCATCTATACCCAATACATCTATAGATCCTGAATGCCAGCTTGTAGAGCTCGATGATACCACTTTGCGATACTCTATGCAACATTTTATGTTATCTATGGTTAATCCACCATCTAGGGGTGCTACATAGAGATGTATAAGACACCCACATATCCCCTCCAATTACAAGAGCATTTGAGGAAAGTATAAAGTGACATAATGAGGAAATAACTATTTTTGATTGCTTATTCATAGAGGTAATTAATCATACTTTGTTGTATCTAAGAAATAATACAATAGTCTTAATATATGTTTATAAGTAATTGATTCATATTTATGAATTTTTCCTTTTGGTTCTTTTAGAGTTGATGGTGGAGGCCATGACACCCCTCATAGATTAATTTTGTTGTTGTGACAAGTACTAGTGTCATAGATGCATATATGCAGGTAAATTTTTAAAATTGATTGAGGTATTGGTGAGTTGTTTATTATCTATTGACGTTGGTAGATTTCTACCTGTAGTTGTGCAAGTAAAAAAAATTAACATGTTGGTTTTGCATGGCACCCAACACTAGATGAACATATTGAGGGGGTGTTTCTCAACACCCGGTTTCCACCCCATAATAAATGTAGGCTACTCGAGCGGTGTGAACACATAATTTATTTGTAATTTTATATTTCAAATAATGTTACTTTAAATTTCATTTGTAGTTAATTTTTTTTATGAATATCTTTAAACATATATATATTGTTATAGTCTACATGATTTTCTAGACATGTATTCGAGGTCTCCTAGAGTGAGGAAAACCTTTCACTAGCCTAATGCTCTTTCCCAACCACATTCACATCCTTTTAGAGAGGTTGTTTAATATACATTTTTTTTTACACTATCGTGGATGCAACACTGGAGGTACAATAATTTTTTTATTTATGAGCTTAAATTTTCATTTTATATTTAAAATTCATTTATACATATAATTGTTTTAAATTGTAAATTATATCATTAGTGATTGCAGATTTAATGAATGTTGCCACAAGTGAGAATGTGTCTACCACACCACAAGACTTAATAAGATAAATGATACATGGAAAAATTCTTACATTAGAGGTACAAATTCAATGAAATACATATAAAATTGGTTATTTTTACATGTTTAATTTGAAAAAAATAAATGTCTTTATTTTTCATGCATATAGGAACAAATGACATAGATGGGGGTTCTCCTTTTTTTCTAGATCCAATACCCTTGGGTTTGCATCTAAGGAGAAGAGGTGAAATTTATTTAGTGAATCGAAGGAGCCAAATAAATAGATATAGATACAATTGTATATATTTATTTGTACCGATATATATAGACCAATATGGCCCATTTTTTATTCCTAGATGGCTCATGTTGTATGTTAATGAATTTTTTTGTATGCTTTTATGGGTTATATGATAGACATAAATGTGCACATTTAACTTAATTATCATATGTATGTATACAAAATTATAATTTGTGTGTTCCATTTTTCTTTTAGTCATCTATTAAACTGCATAAGTTTGTGTTTGGCACTGGCGCGGGCTGGGACAATTCAATGATTTCCCCAATTCGTAATATCATCCCTCTCTGATGGTGCAGTCCTAAACTTGCCCTAACCGTCCCCCCAAAACAAATCATGGGTTTTTTTTTTAAATTTCAAAATTTTATTTTATTTATTTATTTATTTATTTTTGCTAAAGTGTGGGGCACTATATATAACATTAGTTAAATTTCATTTTGTAGTTGTAGTCTTTTTGGGAGAGAAAATAAGTTTTATAGAGTGTAGTGGTCTCAAATGAGTTTGATAAGATCTTAAGAGATAAAAAAACAAAGTATATTTACCAGTATTGGTATTATTTTGCATTACATATTTTGTCACCATATCTAAAATTGACCAACTAAATAAATCCAAATCAATGTGGCTACTACTGAACAGCTTCCTTAATAAATCCTACTATTTGTCCATGTGACTTCATGTACAAGCTTTGTGGAGTTAGCCATTTTAACTAAATGTGAAAGGTTCCATAGTCCCTATTATCGAAAACTAACCTAGATTGACTATGGATTACAAACTATTGATGGTACTCATTTTTGGTTAACCTACATTATCCATAATATGTTATGTCATATAAAAACCAATGTGTCACCCAATAATGTACATGCTACATTGTATAGAGTCCACAAATCATGGACATTGTGTGTGTGTGTGTGGGTTTGTGGTGCGTGGGTGGGTGTGGGTAGATGGGTGTGGGTGTAGGGTGTGGGTGTATGTGTGTGTGTGTGTGTGTGTGTGTGTGTGTGTGTGTGTGTGTGTGTGTGTGTGTGTGTGTGTGTGTGTGTGTGTGTGTGTGCGTGTGTGCGTGTGTGCGTGCGTGCGTGCATGCGTGCGTGCGTGTGTGTGTGTGTGTTTCTTATTATTAACGTGCACAAAGAATGACTTATAAATCAGTGATTAGTATACTTACAAAAAATAATAGGTTTTATGTCAATTTAAATAGGTCACCGAGTCAAAAATTTGTACCATGTAAGTAATATTTATGTTTGTTTTCTAATGAGTTTTAGCTATGGGCTTAGACAAGAGGTTCATAGGTGCACATGATTTGCAAGAAATGTTCCCATGTAAAAGTTTAATCAATTTAGCCTTAGGCTCTATAGGGCTAAATCAAATGAGTATATTTACTCTTTTGTTTTACCAATAATAGCAGGGAATGTCTATGTAGTCGATTGGGATCAAAATTTCAATAGATTCTTCATCTATATGCATACGACCAAATAAAGAAAGATGTTTGGATTACGTTAAACTCAAGTAATTCAATAACTCATGAGGTTTCATGATATAAGATATCCTTCTACACACCCTAACCACTGACTGCAAAATTACTAGATCCAAGGGTTAGTATCTAATGGCAGTGTTGATCATATGTCTTGTCCACCTCAATGAGTAGTAGTGGTCAGCTAAAGAGGAGAGAAATTGACGATAAGATTTTGTAGACTGGGTCCTAAATGTTATATATTTAGGATTAAATGAGATGGTTTTGATATTAAGTGCCATGGATTCTAATATTCTATTTTACCCTTCAAAGTTTGATGAGTAAATTTATGGATCATAGGATCTGTAAAGAGACGTCACTTTTGACCAGATGTAGTTGGGAAGGTTCATGAGACTACATTGGGATTGAGAAATTGTGCTATGCACTCATAGTGGATACCATCTAGACTTGAATGTGTAATTAACCACACATTTAGCATTCACATGAATAGGTTGATGGGTCATTTTGCAAGATATATATCCTTCGATACCCTCAACACGAATGTTTGTGCAAACTGTACAATGCTCTATGGTAGCATGGCATATTTCTTGAGAGTGGTTCCTTACCCCCAAGAAAACCATCCAAAGAGGAGAGAAATCGGGAGAGTTTTTTTTTAAGTGGATATAACTACAAGCTGTAGGTGAAACTTTGTGTATGGGATAATATATTATATAAGTTATCAAATGACTTATAATTAAGGAAAACTCGCTTTAGAGTTAAGTGTTTAAAGTAACTATATGGATCTCGAGTGCTTAATAAGAGACATCACTGTGACCAACGTATATTTCCTAGGAAGGTCTGTAGATGGTATGGGAATATAATCTATAAATGCTCTCTAGTTTAATTATGTGTATACCTTTATAAGAACACCTAGGCAAATGTGGATGTTTTCTATTTATGGCATGGGGGACAAGTTATTAGTTCATACAGACATCACCCTGATATATTTACATTTTTTTACTCCATTTACAATTTTAATCAATGAGACTTAGTTATTCATGTTGCATTATGGGTGATCACATTACCTAAGAAAACTAGTCATAAAGAGGACCTAGAAACCGATATATGATTTTGAAGATAGACCTAACAATGAATATGTAGGCATTGAAATAGTTAATGAATAGTCTTATATGTGCCACATTTTGTAATAGCTTACCCACCAAAGTTTTCCATTTTTTGTTCTCATGAATCCTAAAATATGTTGCCTAAACAATGTAGTCTGGGAAGGTCCATGGGATGGTTAGGTAGAACAAAGATGCATATCAATAGTGTGTACCATCCCACCAAAATGTGTGTGGGCACTATCCATGTTCCATTCTACGAGGTTTTTTTTGCAAGATATCTCCCTGGACACCCTAACGCTAACTCAAATTGACAGCTTTTTAGTACGCATAGCATCCAGTGTCGCACCCTGAGAAACCCAGTTAGAATAGTAGAGAAACCAAGAGAGATTATTTTTACTATGATCCCAAAAATGAGTTGTAGGCATAGAGAGGAGGTTCTCATGTGTCACATTTTGTGAGAACATGTCCGTACAAAATGTTTGATATTTTTTTGGTCTCAGGTTTCTTAAGAGACACCACCCAACTTGATCTATATAGCTAGTGAAAGTCTTAGTGATAGCTGGGGTAGTGATAACAAAACCTTTTATATTAGTATCACATCTTGCAATAGAATGTGTGGGACATCATTAATGTTCAGTGTGTAAGGTTTTGGTTTGTAAGATATCACCTTAGACACCCTAATAATGACTCAAATAGATGTTTTTTTGTGTGTTGTGCATTCGCTACCACACAAGAGAAATATGAGATAGAGATGAGAGAAAACAAGAGAGGAATTATAATTACACGGTTATGATGTTGATTTGTAAGTATATATAGAGAGGTTTCTTACGTACCACATGGTTTGCTAATAAATTTCCTACCAAAGTGATGACATTTTTGGGTTTCGGGGCTCTTAAAGAAATGTCTCGTCTGATGGATGAGACAAGAAGGTCTAGGATGGTTAGGCAATAAAAATGACACCTCCTAATAGTGTATAATTAGACTATTCTAAAATATTTGGGCACCATTTTCATTACGGTTCCATGAGGTTCCACTCGTAATAGATCACCCTAGACACCCTAATACTGACTTAAACTGACACTTTTTGATGTGTTGCATTCATTACAACCCCCAGAAAACTGGCTCGAGAGGAGAGAAATTGAGAGAGTATTTTTACATAGTATTGAAACCAAGTTTTAGGAATAGACATGAGTTTTATATATTCTATGGTTTGTGACAACTTTCCTACCACCTTTTGATAGTTTTTTGTTCTTATGTATCTTAATAGATGTATCTTGATCGATGTAGCTAGCAAGTTACAAAATGATTAGGAAGTGAAGCTACAAATTTAATAACACATACCAATATACTTAGAAATGTGGGAGTTTTTCATTCCATTCCATGAGGATCCATTTACAAGATATCACCTCTGATACCTTAACACTAACTCAAAGTAACAATTTTTAGCGCATTGCATTTGTTGCCACTCCAAGAAAACCAGTTGGAGAGGAGAGAAATTAGGAGAGGATTTTTTACATGGGATTTATTTTGATATGTAGGAACATATGAGAGGTTACCAGTTGTCATAGTTTGAGATAAATTTCCTACCATAATTTGACAATTTTTGATGTCAGGGATCTTAAGAGAGCTCACCCATCTGATGTAGCCAGGAAGGTCCAAGACAATTAGGAAAGAAAATGAAACCTTTGATATTGTATACCAACCTACTCAAATGTGTGGGCATTGTCTATTTTGTGCCACAAGGTTTTGTTTGTAAGATATCGCCCCAAACACCTATCACTGACTCAAAATGACACTTTTTGGCGCTTTGTATTCAATTTCACCTCGAGTAAACTAATTGAAGAAGAGAGAAAATGACAGAGTATTTTATACATGATCCTGAATTCATGGTGTAGGAATAGAAAAGAGGTTCCCAGGTGCCACTATTTGTTATAACTTTCTCGCCAAAATTTGACATTTTTTAGTCTTTAGGATCTTAAGAGATGGTGCCTGACTGATTTATCTTGGAATGTATATGATGGTTGGGTAGTGGAACTACACCTATCATACTATATACCATCCCAATAAAACATTTGGGTGCAGTCGATTTGGTGCCATGAGGTTCCGTTCACAAGATATTTCCCCACACTCAAACTGAGGCTTTTTTATGCATTGCATTTTTTACCATCTCAAAAAATCAGCTAGAGATGAGAGAAAATGAGTTAGGATTTGGTACATAAGAAAAAAAATAAGATGTAGGCACAAACAACAGGTTCCTAGGTGTTATGGTTTGTGAAAAATTTCAAGGGAAAGTTTAATTTTTTTTGGTCTTAGGACTCTTAAGAGATGTCACCTGAGTTATGTAGCCAGGAAGGTCTAGGATGGTTGGGAATCAATACTAAACACATGATAGTGTATACCATCCCACCTAGATATGTGGGCACATGAGGTTTTGTTCACAAGATATATCCCTACACCATAACATTGACTCAAACTAACAATTTTTGGCATGTTGCATTCGTTGCCACCCTAAGACAATTGTCTAGAGGAGAGAAACTGAGAGATAATTTTATATATGGTACTAACACTAAGATGTAGGCTTAGATGAGAGGTTATTAGATGGATCAATTTGTGAGAACTTTCCCATAAAATTTTAAGTTTTTTGTCTCAGGTCTCTTAAGACATGCCACCTAACCGATGTAGATGAGAAGGTCCATGATAGTTGGGCAGAAAAATGAAACCTTTGATAACATATACCATCCCCCTAGATGTCACCATTTTTTTATGACACAATTTTCTTGGTGAGTCAATATTTTTAGACCTATTCAAACCTCTCTTAAGGTGAGGTTTGATATTTTTTTCAATTGGTATGCCCTTCCCAAGTGGGTCTCTCGTGTAATAGGAATTATGAACGCAAGTCCACATAAAATTAAAAAACTATGTACTTGGTGAATTTTTTATGTGTTTTTTAATTAAAAAGGAGAAACCATGGAGTTCTATGATGAAGGAACATATTGGTTCACAAGAAAACATGCATCAACAAAAACTTATGTTAGATTATTGTGGAATAAAGACTTGCACAATTATGTGCCACTCTTAAGCATTTCACTTAAAATTTTAATTTCTATCTAATATATAAGGATGTCTTAGATGCCTATCCAAGTAGTAAAGGATTAAACATAATGAATGAAATTACAATTATCCCCACAAGAGTCATGTTGTTGCATGAAATTACCAATATTGCTAAAAAACCCTAAGTTTTGTAAATGCCTAACGATATAATACAAAACCCTAAGAACTTACTTCATACCATAAGATAATTCATTTGAGATAAAATTAGTTGTGGATTCATTATCATGTTATTTCTCAAGAAAAAATGTCATGACACCTCATTCTTGTGCACAATTCAGGTAAGTATTTTAATTTTTTGCCAAGGTATTTTTTATGGGCCATGATGGAGTTTTTGATGTCATATAAATTTATGAGTTTCCACATAACCTGTGGGACATTTATCTTTGTTTTCATGAATTGATCTCATGTGGGAATGAATCTCATTTCAACATCAACACATTTAGGATCTCAACACATAGTCTGCGATCCATTTTTCTTTCCTAAGGAAAACCCAAAAAATCTCATAATTAGAAGATATGTATAATCCTAACACTAAGAAGGTGGTAATTAGAAGAGATGTTTGTTTCATTAAAGAATTAAGATGAGATGGAAGCATTGGAAATAAATGTTTACTTTTTGTATTAAGCAAATTTATTGGAAATGATCCAAAAAATGAGGAGGCATCAAGCAACTCACAATATCTCACCCCAATGATATCTTCATTAAGTAGAAAAAATATTTCTTAATATATCACTTTAGTGACATATTGAAGACCAATATCATATCACTATAGTGATACATCTCAAGGAACATACTATTCAATATCCCACAAGATGTGACTGAGGAGGAATTTTAAGATTAGTTTCATAGTTTAACATCACCAAGATATCACCCAAGATAAATCTTAGGGCAAGCTAATTTATATGATATTACTGTAGTGACATATCTAGCATAACTCACATTTTATCTAATAAGATATCACTCAAGAGACAACTTAGGAAAAAATTTAAGTCCTTATTTTTAAAGATCTCGTTATTGCCATAACTCACTTAAGATAAGAAATTTGAAAGAAATATATAAAAAATAAGAAAATGATGGATTTTTAGATTTTACATTATTTACTATAAGTTTATTTTAAAGAATAAGTTCAAAATGAGAATTTAAAGAAAGTCATGGATGAAGAAACTGATGTAGTAGAGAGACATCAAACTTGGGATCTAATGAATCTTCTAGTAAGAAAGGATGTTATTGGAGAAAAGTAGGATTACATGACAAAATTTGAGGTTGATGAAAATATTGAGAAATGTCATAAAATATTAGTTAGAAAAGGGTATTCATAGTATCCAAAATTTGATTTTAATTAGAAATTTACATCTATAGCAAGTTTGTCTACAATTAGATCATTTTTTAACAATTATAGATCTTACCAAGTGAAAGGTTTATCAAATGAATGTCATGTTAACATTTTAAATGGAGTATTGAAAGAATAAGTTTATGATAAAAACTAACATGTTAAATAATATTCTTAGGCACGAGGAAAAAAATTACATATTTAAGAAATCTCTTTCTAGTCTCAAGCAAGCACCAAGAGTTGGATATAGTCACATTGAATCATACTTTTTGAGTGATGATTATAGTAGAAGTGATGAACCAAATCTATTAAACCTCTATCAATGAGAGGTTTGATATATCGCAACGCATAAATTTAAATTACATTAAAATTAGTTGTTCAAAATATTAAAATACTTGAAAAATAACCTTTCTAAGCCATTCCAATAAACATTCCGGATCAGCACTCACTTTAAGGATTTCATTCCAATTATTGTAAGGTTTTCCATGTAATTATCAACTTAATATTTATAGTAATAACTACATTTTAGTAGTGCAGTATCCTCCTATGGGTTTTAAAGTCTTCAAAAAACCATTGATGTACATTTGTATGACGATATCTTTGAAGTCATATTCTTGTGACAACCATAAACCAGGTAGGATAAACTACGTCTTCCCCATATGTGACACTTGTAGTTTATTCCTTTTTTGACTTTACACATTGACAAAGATAGTGATTTATCCCCTAATTTATTTCATCCAAAAAATAGAAAAAAAAACATAAAGCATCTCAAGTGTTACCACATTTTAAGTAAAATTACAAAAAAATTGAATATCACTCAAATTTAAAGTAATTTTTTACTATATATATTTTACGTAGTTTTTCAAGATATGAGATGTGATCAAAATCAATTGATGATGCCCTTTCATTATCACCTAGTGTTTTTGATTGATGCCCTTTCTCCATAAGCCTAAGGTGCCTACAACACCATTCATAAACCCATTCTTTTAAATGAAAATCATCCCAATAAAAATCCATCTAAGATGAAAAAAATCATGCCATGATCCTAGTATAAATAGTCTAGGAACTAGAATAAAATATTAAAAATGAGTGGAAATTTCTCGATCCAATTAATGTGTTGCAATATCCATACATTTCCTTGTCTTCTTCCTTCACTAACTAGAAAAAAACCTTTTGCGAGAATATTTTTCTAATCCTCTTAACAATGTTTCATACACAATTCTACAATATTTGTAGCATTAATTAATTTTGTACCATTATTGTGCTTTAACTGCTCTCCTTTCAAGTCCCTTTTTACACATACTTCATCTCCATCATGTTCCCATTTTCAATTGGCAGCCTCATAAAAGCTAAAAATGTTGAACTCCAATATTCACATGCATCCTGCTCAACCAATAGAACATACATAAGTTCTTAAACCAAGTTACACAATTGTCTGACCAAATATAGTATTTATTGAACATGATATATGTGACATTATAATTCCTATAAAACATCTAAAACATCCTTGGATGAACTATAGGATATGTGATTTTTCTTCACTAATATAAAATTGGTACTCTCTCAAAATATTTCTAGCATCATTTATGTTATCATGTGCATGTCTAAACATAATATGCATAAATGGAAAATTATATTGAATTATAGTACTACGATTGAACCTCATTTTTTGGTTGTAGTGTATAATTTTCAGCAAAATATACAACTGAAATAGTGGTCCCAATTGGGAACTTGTCCTTGCATATCCTAAATTTCCCATCCAAAAATTGATTTGTGTGTGTGTGTGTGTGTGTGTGTGTGTGTGTGTGTGTGTGTGTGTGTGTGTTGTACATACTAGTAAATAATATTCTTAACTTATATTATGAAATCAAATATAGGTACATGAGTTGTAGCCAACTCACATCTTGATGACTCTTGTCCATATTTCAATGCATATTTTACAAATTTGTACTTCGTAAAACTAACCAGTTGTTTTCCAAACTCATGTATAGTTTCCTCATGTAGGTAACCAATCCAACTGGACAAGTTACCATAATTATTACATGTTCCATCTAAACATTTTAGGGTAAAATAAAATTGTTTATAAATTCTTTCACATAAAATACCTGGAACTAATTCTCTTGCGGATTTTAGTGGAGAAAGTACCCTACATTCCTACATAATATTATTAATATGTAAAGTACAATGTATATAGAAAAAACATAAAAAAAAATTCATAAAAATTCAACATGGACCTTACAACAATAAGTGGTGCATGTTCAAGGTTTATTTGGACATAAAATGGCTTGCACATCTCAAATGACCTTTGGATAATCCTAACTTGATCCTTATATTTTTTAAGAAACTTCTTATGGAGGTATATTTGGGTTGTTTCCAAGAATTATTTTTGATGTGACTCAAAAATTTAAAATCCTTTTTTTAATTCCTGATAAATTTTTATGATTAGGAAAGACCCTTGTGTTGTCAAGCCATAAATTTTCAATAAAATATCTCATTACTTCTATTAATACCTTGTCTTTTCTTTGTAGTCTACCACTAAATACCCAACACTATATGACTAAATGATCATATAATCTAATTATTCTTTCTACAACTCTATATAAAGTTATTGTATTCAATTTAGGGTTATACTTGTTTCACTTACAAATTGATGTATCAGTTAATATTCATCTTGCAACATTACTATCTTTATTTTGACTAATTTTACATATTGAATTAAAGGATTCACTATATTTTTTAAGATTGCATTATTTCTTTCCTCTAGTTTGTTTGTTATCAACTATAAAGTATGTATTGAACATGCCTCATTTTTTTATTTTCATAATTTTAAGAAATAATTGACATCATTATACATGTGTTCTCTTTTCAAATGCAAATTTTTGTATTTGTTTAACATGAATTTTAGCTACATGTTGTGATATTTCACCTTCCATGGGCTCTAATCTTCTAACCTATTTCAATTAAATATCCTTTCATTATTTTAATTATGTTAAATGGAGTGGTGGACCTATGTAATATTTTATTTCTTGTAAGTGATAGCGTTATTCCCAACCATAGGAGAGGGATTTGTGTCTAAGTCAACATCTAACTCTAGGGGATAGTATTAAATTGTTATTCATTTGGAATGGGTTCAACTAGAGTAATAATATTATCATGATGCAAACACATTATATCAGCATGCTCCAGTAATTCATTAGGGATAAATGTTTCATTAAGGTAGACATGTTATTCTCAATAGAAACATTGTTTATTATAGAAGAAGTACATTGAACTTCATTAGAAATTTTTTTCTTTGCTCTCCTAAATGCTTGTATTTTTCTTTCTCATTTTTTTTTGAACTACAAGTTCTTCACTTATTTTCTCTTTAATTCATCTTTGATGGTGAATACCAAACCCCGTGGTTGATTTTTTATTCTTTGTAATTCACCGAGGATGCAAATTCTAACTAAAAAGATCAATTTTGAGGCTTCAAACAAGATAAAATAGAGAATTCAAATGTTTGTTATGTGTATAGAGATATCATAACCCATAAAGTGTTTTTTTTAGTGAAAATGGTACAGGAAATATGAATTTTATGTTTTTATGATAATTATACTAAGAGTGTATTCCCTTTATAAAATTATGTACACCATTTTTATATGTAGTTCCAAAGAAAGTTGTTAAAAGAAAAAAATCAATACACTTATTTTTTACAAAGGGCATACACCTCTATTATTTTTTCATTTAAAAAAAAATCCTCCTAAATAGTCGTGGATATTGGCTAGGGAATCCAAACCTCGGTTTACAAACTATATTTGATCAGCCAAGAATCATTTTAAAGGATTTTGAACATTTTTTTGCCTTTATAGGCACAAAATTTTCATCAGCTTTGTGTAATTTTAATATATATGGGTTTATAGAGGGGAGAATATAGTTTTCAAAAATATTGATTTTTTAAAATTAAATTATTCTTTCCAATTACTACTTAATTTCTACATAATGTTACTCATTATGCTTGATAGGTTACTGTTACCAATAGTTTAATAAATTTTTGATAGTCATCCAATGGATTATAAATTTTATATCTCGATAATCTACTCATTACTGGATACTATTTTTAAAAAAAATCAAATATATGAAGTTAATATAAAAAAACATTGTGTCTGTACACTTGTGATTTCATTTTTCCTACTATCTTGAATTGTATAATCATTTAAAAATATTATATTAATTGGAAAAATTTGAAAAATATTCTCAACAATCCTTAAGATTTAATGAATCCTTCTATGAAATTTTATTTAAAAATTCATCTATTTGCTCTAAAAAAGTGTGTATGTATACTTGCACTTTTTTTATGTTTTTACAAAAACTTACTACATCACTATTAGAAATGAGTAAATTTCACATAATTATCTCATCTGGGCATTGCAAAAAATTTAAAGTGTCACAATTTATATTCTTATGTTTTAATTAAATTATTTGAATAGGTTCCTCTTAAGTCTCCAAGGTCACATATTGTTATTTTCCAAGAAAATGTGGTCGCTTACCCCCTGGCCGCCCCCCACCCCCTTTTGACCCACATTATCCTACATATAGCTTGGTGGAGGCAATGAATGTCTGTATTGGATTAGATTTTGTTTTTGTAATAAGCAGTGGTGTTGCAAATGCATATATGTAAGTACATTTCAAAATTTATTAAGGTTTTGTTGAGTTACTTATTGTCTATTGATGTTGGTAGATTGTTAGTTCTATTTGTACATGTAAATAATAATAGAGGAACATATTAAGGGGGATTTCCTAGCACCTAGTTTCAACCCCAAAATGGTTGTAGGATACTCAAGCTATGAGAACACATGTTTTAATAGTAAACTATTATTTCAAATAAGGTTAATTTAAAATTCATTTGTACTTACATTTTTATGAATATCTTTAATCATATATGTATTCTTATGCTCTACAATATTTTTCAGCTATCTACTTCAACTCTCCTATTGTGAGGAAAACATTTCATTGGTTTGATGCTCCCTCCTAGCCACAACTACAAAATTTTGGAGAGGTTGTCTCAAATACATTTGTTTCTGACACTATTGTGGATAACGTCAGAGGTACAATACAATTTGTATTTACTAACTTGAACCATCATTTTATATTTGAAATTCATTTATATATTTATTTTAAATTCTAAATTATATCATTGATGATTATAGATGATTGTTTTCACAACCAAGTATGTGTCTACCACACCATAGGACCCAAGAAGCCAAGTGAGACATGACATAATGCTTGCATTAGAGGTATAAATTCAATGATATGCATATAAGCTTCATTAGATTTAAATGTATAATTTGAAAAAATATAATGTCTTTATTTGTCATGTTTACAAACAAAAATAAAAAAGAGGAGGGTCTCTCCTCATTTGTTGAGATCTAACACCACTGGATCTACATCTAGGGAGAAGAGGGGAAATTTATGTAGTGCTTTGAGGAGACGAATAAATACTTATAGATCTAGTTATACAAAGATATATGTATGGCTATTTATAATGTTAGAGATCAATATGGCCCATTTTGTATGCTTAGATGGCTCATGTTTAATGTTAATGAATTTTTTTTATATGCTTCTTTGGCATATGATACATATAATTATGCACATTTGACTTAATTTTCATATGCATGTACATAAAATTAAAATATGTGTATTCAAATTTTCTTCTATTTATCTATTAAAAGTTATATTCATTTTAATATAAAACTGAAATGGAATGCTAATTT
Organism: Taxus chinensis; assembly: GCA_019776745.2. NCBI lineage: Eukaryota > Viridiplantae > Streptophyta > Pinopsida > Cupressales > Taxaceae > Taxus > Taxus chinensis. The sequence goes on along the minus strand of CM034149.1, from coordinate 260,518,882 downwards.
CTCATAAGAAAAAACATACTAGGTACAATATTACTGATATATTTCATCATATTTTGGTAATCAAGGAATGGGAAGCTAAACAACCATGAGTGGAATTGTTTTTCTTATCACAAAAGAGAAGGTACTCTTAGAATTCTTTCAAGATTAAACAAAACAATGAAAATTCATTAATTTATTTAATTCACCTTCATATTATCTATAATTTGAAGAATTGAAAATAAAAAATAAAATGCAATAGTCCAAGGATACTATCATACATCTTATAACTACCTAAGATCTCAATCAAAGGTTGACTATCTATTCATAATATTTTCCACAAGATCTACGAAAGAAAACCTAACTTCATATTTTTATCACATCTTCACCAAATTGCAATTAAGCCCCATTTTCATATACCAAGCATATGGTTTAATGTTATCTTAATTTAAACAATAGTTAATATGATAAAATATAGCCCAACATGAATATAAATCAAACATAGTTTTATACACTCTATAAAGAGAATAAAATTTCTTAAAGGATTCAAACAACATATTTAACTATGTAACTTTGTTAAGAGTGGCCTTACAAAATTTTAAGAAAAATATTTATTCCTATATTTATTTTCAACCTAAAATAAAACAAGGGTTCATAAACTAATATTGTATGCAGTCTATCTAAGAGACACTTCATTCTACAAGCATATTACATATCAAATTTTCATTAATTTATCAATGTATACTAAAATATAGGGTTTTTGAAAAATATCAAACATATAAGAGAATACTTGACTTAATTCATCTAATTTTATAAGCGCCTTACCATGTACCTTGTTTGTTGTTTTGGTGTGGACCTACATTGACAACTTAGTTTAATGGAGATAAAATTTGCATAGGAAGAGCATGACAATGCAAAAAATGTAAGCATTCACAATTCATGAATCATGATCAAAACCCTCTCGAGAATGACACTACAATACTATGTAATATCACACCTCCACTTAATATAGGCTATAATATGTCAAAAAATTATAGTTGATTTGTGAAGCATATAGTTTGATGTATTGGCATGGAAATACATTGATAAGTTACTTAATATGATATTGAATTGCACATAGTGATCTGTAAACTTCTACTTTGGAACTCTACGAATCACACAACTATGTTGTTCTACTTTCAACTTTGGAAAATGACAGATTTTCTTGAAAAATTAGAGCTTCATGACTGATTATCTCATGCTATAGAAAGGAAATTGCAGAGAAGGAAAGAATTCAAAACTTCAACACCAACAATTTTATCTTGGAAACCTCCAATGGAGGAAAACCAGTCGAGAAGGGAAACTGCTCTTTCTTCCCACTTCTATTGGTTTAATATAGACAATTACATATTACAATAACTATGAAAAGAAGAAACAATGTAAACCTTCTCTCTATTTACTTTCTTGCTCTGTTTCTACACATTGCTCCTACAATTCCATTCCTACACTGAAGATCTTTCTCACTGCTCTCTTTAAACTCTACTTCTCGGTATCTATGGATCTTTGAATGACTAATCTCTTGCTCCTTTCATGCATTTATAGGCCTTCCCATATCCTCCATGTACTGGAGTATGTGAAAGGGCATGGAAGGAGAAGAGACACTATTGGGTGCTTCAAATTTGTGTCCATTCATGTTCCATTCTTCTTTTTTTCTCTAAAGTGTCAGGACCGCCACCATGAGTAGACCGACGGTCTCAAGACCACTGCCCTGACTGGGCAGAGGTTTCAAGACCATCGCCCTTGCAAGGTGGTAGTTATGAAACCACCACTCTGCACAGAACATCGATTCCTTCCAAAACCTCCATTTACCTCATTTTATTCACTTTTTTTTCTTTCTCCTTCTTGGTGATGATGGAACTAATGAAGTGGTGTGTTTTTCTAGATCCCTATGTATCATACCTCCCCTACTTAGAAGGATTTTGGTCCCAAAAAATCTTATTTGGGGAGTGGTAAAGGAATCAAATCCCTCTTGTGCTTATTTGAGTACTACTGGGTCTGCCTTGGTGTCTTCTCTCATACAACCTGCTAAGGCTCATGTGGATCTCTAGTTTGTTTCTCTAGTGCTACATCTTCCTTTGTGTTACCTTGAGTACAATCCTCTTTGGAAGGAAAATTATGTATCTTTCCTTCTTTGTCATGTATAAATGGCGTTAGTGGATGTGAGCTCTTGCAACTTTCTATTGCGTGGATCTACATGAAGTATGGCCTAAAGGTTTCTTCTCCAACTTACTCATGTATGGTAAAGGTCCCATATTGTAGTGGTTTAGTCCTTCTTAATTATATTTTTCTCTTGAAATGGATTGGTCAAATCCTCTCTAAGTACGTTGCTGATATAGACACCATCGTTCCTTGTATCTCCTCTTCTTTTTGCTGCCCCGCGGTCAGGTCCAGTGAATCCATAGGTAGATACGGTGACTGCATAGCAGAAGTTTGTTTTTCTCCTTGATTGAGCAGTTCTTGTGGTCGCTTCTTCATTAAAAACTAACAAGTGTTATCCAAATTCTCCATCCTTTGGTCAGAAATACCCATGCTCTCACATCCATTTTGCTTTTCTTCTAATGAAAGCAAACAAAATTGATGATTTTCCTGAATAAGTCTTGGTGCTTGGTTGGCACTTACCATAGCCTTCTTTGATTTTCTTTGGTGTGCCCAGATGTTAAAAATGACTCCATCGTTGACCCATCTGTACCATTTCTCCCTCCTTGTGAACACGTCATCCATGACATACAAGTAAGGACTTCCGAAGACAACATCAAATGCATCAAGTGGAATAATATCACCATCTAATACATCTATGTATTGGGTATTTATCCCAAATTGAAACTTACACTTCCTTGTAAATTATATTTCTACACCCTTGTTTACCCATCCCAGTGGGTATGGATGTGGATGCATGTAATTCTCTAGATGAAGATGTTCTACAACTACATCAGAAATCAAATTTGACTCAGAACTAGAATCTATTAAAGCGTTTACCTTGGTATTCTTGATTTAGATTCCGATTTGAAATAGCTTAATCATCTCTTATTATTATGCTGCCCTGTACATGTTAGTGGCCATGCATCCTAGCCTCTCATCTACATCCGAATCATCCTCAATCTCCACTTCTCTTTCTGTCTTCATAGTGGCCATGGATTTATTTGAATCCTTGGTTTGGTGCTTTGGGTGCAATTCTGGATGCAACTTCAAACATGTGGTGTCAATATGTCCATTTACAGCACAAATCTTATAGAAATTTTTAGGATCTTTATAAGTATACAAAGCAAGTAAGTGGCATTTTTTACCTTTCCATTTACCTCTTCTACTTTTCTTCCCTTGTTCTTTGTCCCGTTGTTCTATTGACTAGTCTCCCTTTGGCTCTATTTCTCCTTGCTTCTTTTCATCATTAATGTATTATTCTTGTATACAAGCTTCATCGAGATCCTTGGTCTTCATGGAGATTACCCTCCTTCGAAGGTGAGTGCGAAGTCCTCCCAAATACTTGGTCAAAATGTCCTCATCCTCCAATTCCATATTAAGCAACATGGCTTGTCTCTGAAATTCTGTAGTGTAGTCTTGCACGCTTTGACCACTTCCCTATCTAAAGTACTGCTACTTAATCATCATGTCAATCTTATGGCCAATAGGATAGAAGTTAGCTTTAATCAATTCTTTAAAACCTCTCCAAGTACTAACAATAGGATGTTTCTTCCTCTCACAAGTGGCTAGATGGGTTTTCCACCAAACCAGAGCATGACCTTCCATGTTGAGATGTGCAAAGGTGACCCTTTGTGCCTCAATGACATTATGCACACTAAAGTAGACGTCCAACTATTTTAGCCATTTATCCAGTAATTCTGCATCTACTTTTCCTTCAAAATTCTTTATTTCCACTTTCATTTCAACTTTAAAAGGTGTATGTGTAGGTTTTACCTTCTCACTTACAATTGGTGTCTCTTCATGCTCTTCCCATTCTTCCTCTTTGTGGCTCTTTCCGATACCAAATTTTTTGGCTAGTTCTCGAACCACCGAGTTCATGGAATATTTCTTAACCGAAGCCATCTTTTGCAAATCTGAAAGCTCTTCTTGTTTTCTATGTAATCTATCCATCAGGGGTCTCTATCATCTCAACTCTACGGACTAAGTTTCTCTTCCTCCATTTGAGCTCAAATTATCAGTTTCCATTTCTTCGTAGAAATATCTGGCTCACAAGGTAAAAATTATTCACCTTTTTACCTTTTCACTTTCCTACAAAATCACAAGAAAGATTCAAATACCATAGTCTTGGATATATAATCAGCTCTGATACCAAAATGATCTGTAAAATTCTACTTTGGAACTCTACGAATCACACAACTATGTTGTTCTACTTTCAAATTTGGAAAATGACAGATTTTATTGAAAAATTAGAGCTTCATGATTGATTATCTAATGTTATAGAAAGGAAATTGTAAAGAAGGAAAGAATTCAAAACTTCAACACCAACAATTTTATCCTCGAAACCTCTGATGGAGGAAAACCAGTCGATAAGGGCAACTGCTCTTTCTTCCCACTTCTATTGGTATAATATAGACAATTAAAAATTACATTAAGTATGAAAAGAAGCAGCAATGTAAACCTTCTCTCTAATTACTTGCTTTCTTTGTTTCTACACCTTGCTCCTATAATTCTATTCCAGCACTGAAGATCTTTCTTACTACTCTCATTAAACACTACTCGATCTCTCATGATCTTTGAATGACTAATCTCGTGCTCCTTTCATGAATTTATAGGCTTTCCCATGTCCTCACATGCACTGGAGGATGTGAAAGGGCATGGAAGGGGAAGAGACACAGTTGGGTGCTTCAAATTCATGTCCATTTATGTTCCATTCTTCTTTTCTGTTCAAAAGTTTTTGGACCACCTCCTTGGATGGGTGGTGGTTTTGAGACTACCACCCTTGCAGGGTGGCGTATCTGAAATGGCCTCTCTGCATAGAGCGGCGGTTCCTTCCAAAACTTTTGTTTACCTCATTTTATTCACTTTTATTGTTTCTCCTTCTTGGTGTTGATGGAATTGATGAAGTGGTGTGTTTTTCTAGATCCCTATGGATCACTTAGGAAGGGTATACATATGATAATTAAGATTTAATCTCTTCTTGAGAGTGATTACAAAATTCCAAAAATTTATAAGTGCATTTTCAAGCACCTGGTTGAGGCTATAATATATCAAAAATGTAAGTGACAAGTTAGTTAAGTTGAGATCAAGTTTTTTTCTCTCAGATATATTAATAGATGTCGCTACACTGATGTAGCTAGGAAGGAATTGTTGGGTTTATAATATTAAGCGAGAAATTGCTTAGTTAAGAAACCTACAAAATACTATATGTTTGTGGTTTATATCTTATATTTAAAATATAATAATGGTGGATCCACTACTTCTATCAGAAGTGTTTTAAAATGTAAGAGTGACCTAAAACAAGTCACCCACATTATATAATACAAGGTGATCTCATTAAATATTGGTTACATCGGTGATATGAAAAATATCAAGAGTAAAATGTGTATGCGAGCAATGTGTGTGAGATGATTATAGATACATGATGTGAATGAAGTAAAACTCGTGAGTGTATGTATGAGGTATTTTGTGATCCCTTCCTGAAGGTGTAACTACAAGTGGATCCATGAAATAGTGGGAGTGCTGGGTGAAATTTTATTCTCAATAAGATAAGTGATTTTTAGTTGGTGTTTTTAGATTCCATGGTTTTCGCACTTATATCTTATGTCACTATGCTCTTTACTTTCTGTTCATGTGTTTACATTTTGTAATCTACATTATAAACATCTAAATCTATGTTTTTAATTACTACACTTCATAAACTATAATCTTCGATAATTTATACTGTGGATTTATAATTTGCAACATTATTCATCCCTTAAATTTCCTAACATGGTATCAAATCTGTTGTTTATGCATATGCAGGATAGATTTGGATGTTTTTAATTTACAAATGTGAAGAAAATTGAAGTTTTTCAAATATGCAAAACCCTAGCTTGCTTCATGGATTGCTTCAAGTTTATCAGGTTCAAAACTCCAATACCCATTCAAATAATGTGAATTTGCATGAACTAAAATGATTTATCAATTTAGTTTACCAGATCTTTCTTATGTATGTGTTTTTAGCCACCACTGCTATTTGTGTGCATGAATCTACATTTTTCACCATTGGCAACCTTTTTCCAAGGTTATCAAACCTTGACAGGTTTTCTAGTCTCATACGGTTTATTTAAATGATTTGTGCCTTTGATAGTTGTTGGGTTATTTGAATGTTTCTTTTTTTAGTCATCTGCAGTGTTCCATGACTTTCTTGACTTATACGGCTTTCTTTAAGTATTATGCGAAATGATTATCCTTTTTACGTGGATTTCCTTACTCCATGGCTTTCCACCTACTTGCACCGTGGGTTCCTTATATCACAACTTCATTCTCTTTATTACGCAGACCCCTGTATTCCGTTGCCTTTTTTCTGTAATACACATTTTTCGTTTATCGTGTGGCTTCTTTGACGTATAAGCTTTCCCTCATTGTGTGGGATTATCATTTTTTTTATGTCTATTTTTGTAAGTATTTTTTGGAACACTAAGATATAAAGAATCCATGGAACACTATTTCTTTGTTCCGTGGCTTTCAAAATTTGAAAAATTTATAACTTTTTCTCTACTGCATTGCGGCCTCCTGTAACTATTTTTTCGTGTTTCGTAGGATTCATCTTTGGTTCTAGTACCTTGTTTGAGTATTTTCATCAAAGTTCAATATATTTTATTTTAGTTTTAATCCACTGCATAATGCTCTTTGTACCCACAATTTTTTGTAAACTTTGAAATACCCGCCTAGTACTTTGTTTTCCAAATTTTTCATTTTCCTTAAAATGGCTAGTTCTTCTAGATTTTCCATGGACAATTCAAAAAATTTAGGTGAATATAATTACAATCTCTAGAGAATTAGGATTAATGATATCCTTATGGTTATAAAGCTATGGTATTTAGTCAGTGGTGTTGAGAAGAAACCCACTGGAAAACAAGCTACTCTTGAGAACCTTAATGTTTTCTCTCAAAAATCCTAAGAGGTTATGTCCATCTTATTACAAATTAGAAAAGACAAATTCTTGTTGCATATTGAACATATGGAGTATCTATCTGATGCATGGGATCAATTGAAAACAATGTAATCTTTAAGATAATTAAGTTAATCATGGAATTGTTTACAACCCCTATGAAAGTTGATGAAAAGGTTGTTAATTATTTAGTTAAAATTAATGATATTAAAGATCAATTAGATGGATGTAATTATGAATTTTTTAATGATAAGTTTCTTTACTTCATTATTCAAATTAATATTCATTAAAAATTTAGAAACTTCATCTCTATTCTGAATTCTAAATATCGAAATGAAGATGATCTACGTGATTTAGACACATTGTCTTCTCTCCTTATTAAAGACGAGAGTGTCATGAAGAAATTTGAATCAAAAGATAATTCCTCTTAGGAATTTTTCTCTCAAAGTCATAAGTCTTCTAAAATCAATATATCAGTAATACAAATCAAAAACAAAAATTTAGATCCAAATTTAAACACAATAGGAATAATAAGAAGTTTAAAGTAAAGTTTGATGGAACTTGTAACAATTGAGGTAAATTTGGCCATAAAGTAACCGATTGTCATGCTGACTTGTCTCATAACAATCCTAAGAATAATAACAACAATAAAAATAATTTTTTAAAAAGATTCATACTAATAACCAAGCAAATACTGTTGAGAATTCTGTTGCTCTTTATACTTCCCTTTCAACCTCCATTGACAACGAATGGATCCTAAATAGTGGTGCATCTAGAAACATGACATATATGGGTGATATCCTTCATGATATTTTTGAATTTCATGAAACCATCTATCTAGGAGATATCTCTGTCATTAATTCTAAATGTTATGGAAATATTAAGATTAGATATGGTATCATTAGGAATGTGCTAATTTTTCCTAACTTAAAGAAGAACCTATTATCTTGTTCCAAATTAATTAAAGATGATTATAAATTTGTATTATTACAAGATAAATGGTATGTTAAAAATAATCTTGGTAAAGTAATTGTTACTGGTTTACAAAAGAATGGACTGTACATTTTTGACGGATTTGTTGCATAATATTGTCTTTCCACTCCTTGTAATATTATTCAATTATGGCATGACAGGATTGGGAAAGCGAATTTTAAAATTTTTAGTGATATGTTTCACCTTAACCTTGTTACAAGTATTCATAATATTAAATCAGATCATGAATCTTGTGAAATTTTCTTACGTGATAAACAACATGTACAACTATTTCAAAGACACCATGATTTTAATTTTTCTTGTTTGCTTGAGTTAATTCATAGTGATGTTAGAGGTCCTTTGGAAGTACATTATCTCAGTGGTGCCTTATATAATGTTCTTTTTATTGACAATTTATCAAGAATGAATTGGTCTTATTGCATTAGGAAAAATTCTGATGTCTTATCTAAGTTTCAATATTTTAAAGTCTTTGTTGAAACATGGATAATATGAAAATTAAAATAATTGTAACTGATAATGGACATGTGTATGTTAATAATAAGTTTGATGAGTTTTGTGTGCCTTTTGGGATTAAAAAGGAATTAAAAACTCCCTATTCTCCTTAGAAAAATGACATAGCTGAAAGGGAAACCTAGGGACAGTTGCTGGTGGAGGAATAATTCGGGATCATAAAGGTTGTTTAGTTGTTGCTTATGCTGGCAGAATGGGTAATCAGACCAATCACTATGCTGAAGCTTTATTAGCTTTATGGGGTCTAAGAATTGTTAAGGATTATAACATTTAGAACTTCATTATTGAAGGTGATTCCTTGAATATTATAAATCATCTTAATCAGATACACCCTCCAAGTTGGACTATTAAAATTTTGTTCAGGAAACTATTAATATATTCCATACCTTCAAAAATATTAAAATTGGTCATACATATAGAGAGGGCAATAAGGTGGCAGACAGCTTAGCTAAGTATGGTACCAATAATAATTTAACCACTTGGGATAATGAAAAAAATACCCCCACAAAAGTACATAATGGTATTACCAAGGACAATTATGAACATTCACATCTTATATAGAATCTCTAATGAAATTGTGTGGGATTTAATGGATAAGAAAGATGGAACATGCGAGAGGAGTAATTTTAATTACTACCATAAAATTTTGCATGTTCCTCAGACTTACAGTTGGATGCTTAAAAATGGTATAGGCAAAAGAAAAACCTTTTCATGAGTTGTTTACAGCAGGGTAATAGTAGAAATAGTAGAGGAAGAAATATGGGGGGAGATCCATGTCAGTTAGAGCCCAGCTACGATCCCACTTGAAAAGATAACATTGAGATTTGGAATTATCTTCAAATGGGGGCATATCTAGCTTTATTGAGAAAATCTAGGGTCATGATCAACACATTTCAGTGTGTTTTTCCACAGATTGGAAGAACAGGAAGGTTAAATATGGAGGGAAAAGAGTGTTGATGAATGAGGATATAATTATAGAGGTTACTGGTTTATCTTTGGATGGCATCCAGTTTTACAACAAAAGGGTTAAAAAAACATTGAAGCAAAGAAGTTTGCTGACACAGGAGAGGAGATCATCTTTGTTACAGCTGGCATTAAGGTAAGTTCCATACTGGAACCCTTCGATGAAATTACCAAAATGATGGTGCGGTTTATCTCCCTTGAAGGTCGCTACATTATTGTCCCTAATAAACACTTGGTACATTCCTTAATCACTTCAGGAGAAATCTTGATGTTTGATTCCCACAATATCTCTTGAATTCTTTAGAATGCTTCATTCTTGACTTTCAAAATCATACTAGGGCCATACCCCTCCACCAGGGGATCATATTTCTCCTTCACAAGCATGGCCTCATAAAATTTCCCACCATTTCTATTTCCCCCGATGCTCCACCCATTCCCATTCACATTACTCCTACTGCCAACCCGACCAACTCTTCTAGTATCAAAAATGTCAAGGTTGAGAACCCTACACCCCACAAAGCAACCCCACCTCCATCTGGCCGTGTCCTTTGGAGTAACAAGGATATGGAAATGGTTCAAAATATTTTTCACATCAGTAATGCAGGGCAGGAAAATGCTTCTCAATAGGAGAGGTACAATATTCTCCTTAGAATGGAAATGATGGAAAATGAGGTAGAAAGTATTAAGAAAGATATGCATCAGTTAAATAAGAAAAAGAGGAAAAGAAAGATGAATGAGGATGGGGGTTTTGGCATAGATTAGACTGATGAAATATACAAAAAAAAGAACTCCCTAGATAATAGACCGGGGAAGTCTAAGGATAGACATGATCACAATATGGCCATCTTCAAAGCTATATGTGAGTTTCTTGAACAACATGTTAGGAGCATCACAATGTTCAGTGGAGTCCCTCAAGATATTTGGGGTACAGAAAAGGAGAGAAATAAGGTCATCTCGTAGTTGAACGTTAATGATCCAACACATATCACCACTTTGTCATTGTTTACCTTCCTACAGATGATCAAATCAAGGTCTGAAATGGCTTTGAAGAAATAATACCTCCTGGGCAGGCTGGAGGTGTTCAAGTTGATGTTTTGTTTATGATAGTATGTTGTTTTTTTGTTGTTTAGTTACAGTTATGTCCCTATCTTGCTTTTTATTAGTAGCTTCTATTTTGACGATTGTTGGAATTATTATAATATCTAGATTTAGATCTTATTTTTCTGCTTTTTAATGTTGATCTGGGTGTTGATCCTTTTTTGTAACAAGGTATAGTCCCTTGAAAACTATTTTCCTTTAATAAAAAATGACATAGCTAAAAGAAAGAATAAAACTATCATAAGAATGGCTAGAACTATGCTTCATGCTTCGAATATACCTAAGTTTCTATGGGATGAAGCAATGAACATTTTTTTATATCCTTAATAGAATTCCAACAAAATATTTACATTAAACCAAACCTCATGAAGTGTGGACTAAGAAAAAACATGATATCTCTTATTTAAAGATATTTGGAAATTCTGCCTCTCTTCTTATTCCTAAATGTAAAAGATAAAATATTGATCCCAAATCTTACTCTTGAATTTTTGTTAGGTACAATAGTAAAAAAAATGATTAATATTTTATGATCTAGTTAAAAATGTGATTGTAAAAAATAGGAATGTGCATGTTCTTGAGAAATATTTTTGTAAAACTATTGCTCTTCCCTTTTCTAAGCTTCATGAGTCTGAGAATGATTTTCTAACTGATAATCCTTTCTTAGAAAATATGAAAACTGATTTTTAAGATTATAATCATCCCTCTTCTTATATGCTGGATGTAGACATTGAGGGGTAATGTAGCCAAATTAAGAACAACCAGATAAACTGCAATAAAATGAACTCCAAAAGAAAAATAGATCTCCTTCTTCGTCCCCAAATAATGAATTACAATGTTTCCTAAATAGGAAAATAACTCCCAACTCGAGTTGCCAAGTAAACTCTAGCTAACTCTGACTAAATCTACTCTAGGTGGCGGAAATTACTATTTTTAGCAGTTTACTAGAACCTGCTATTCTTAGTAAGTTCGCATGCTTATTCCTACGGGCACAGAAATTGCCACGCATCTTCTACATCCCTAAATTAGAGGAATTGCCAACTTTCTAACTCAAATTGCAATTAATAGACTAAAATTAACTAATGCTCAAAAATAGGAAAAAACCAAACTATAACTTAAATCCTAATTTTCGGCCTCAAGATGGCGGATTTAGGGCCCGAAAACGTGTCGAAAACTTGCCCCAACCGGTTGGGGGTAGGGCGGGTTGCCGCTGCGTTCGTCTCATTGAAACACGTGGTTTCAAAAAAAAAACGGACTCAAACGGACACCCGGAGCTCAAGTTATGACCTTGTCAAGTTCCTGCTAATTCGGGCGCATCAAGGGGGAAGCTTCTCAATCCTTGTATCAATAAAATATTTCTAAATGAGCTGAAAATGTGGTTTCAAATTCTCAAACTAATGATTTGAGAAAGATGACCCGTAGTCATCATTCTTATAATTACTTTTCAATTGTTTATGAAGTTGAACCTCAATATTTTGAAGAATCCAACGTATATAAAAGATGGGATATAGGTATGGAAGCTGAATACAAAGCTTTTATCAAGAATAAAACTTTGTAATTTATCCCTCTTCCTCCCAAAAGAAGCATTACAGGATCTGGATGGTTCTATAAAATCAAATATGACTTTGTTGGTAAAGTTGATAAATTTAAGGAAATATTAGTTTCTAGGGGGTTACTCAAAAAACTTGGTTTGGATTATATTGAAATATTTTCTCTTGTTTCCAAAATTAGCGTTGTTAGAATTATTCTAGCTTTAGTTGCTCAACATGGTTGGGAAATCCATCAAATGGATGCTAAAAATGCATTTTTAAATGGTGACTTGAAAGAATAAATTTATATGCATCAACCCAAATGTTTTTAAGAACATGTCAAAGAATTATGTGTGTATAAACTTAAGAAATATTTGTATGGTCTTAAACAAGCTCCTAGATCTTGGTATGCTAAGATAAATAATTTCTTTCATGAGCTTGGTTTCTCTAACTGTTTTGTTGATAATGATTTATTTTTCAAGTATGAAAATAGTCATGTTATCATTATTGTCTTATATTTTGATGATTTCTTGATTAATAGTAGTGATAAGAATATAATTCTTATAATCGAAGAGAAGTTAAGAAAAAGTTTTGAAATGAATGATTTAGTATTGTTAAATCATTTTCCAAGCATGGTTATTTTTCAAAATCAAAAATCTGTTATTGCATCTCAATCACAATATGCTTACAATATTCATAAAATATTTAATACAATTAATTTTATGTCTGTCTCTATTCATATGGAATTTGGTGTTAAATAGATCCAAAACCTTCTTGTGATAAATTTAATCCTATTTTATACAAATAGTTGGTTGGTAGTTTGATTTATTTAACTATCACTAGGCTTGATATTTCCTATGTAGTTGGAATTTTGTCTAGATTCATGCAGGATCCTTATGATGACCACTAGAAAATGGAAAAAAAATATTTGAAGGTATATCAAAGGTGAAATAAATTATAGCTTGTGATAATGAAATTATATTTGGTTATTGTGATTCTGACCATGTTGGTGATATTGTCAATAGAAGATATACTTCTATATATGTTTTCAAGTTGGGTGCAGGTGCAACAACTTGAAGCAACAAGAAATAACCAAAAGTATCTATCTCTTATACTAAAGTAGAGTATATAATTGCTATGGAAGAAACAAAAGAAGTTATGTAGCTCAAAATAATTTTGTAAGCACTTCATATAGACATCAAAGGAAGCACTCTACTTCTATGTGACAACCAAATTTGTATTGGTCTTGCAAAAAATCTAATTTAACATAAAAAAACCAATAATTTTGAGATTCATATGCACTTCATTTGGGAAAAAGTTCTCATTGGTGATATAGATCTCAATTTATGCTCCATTGTTCACTAGGTTATAGACATTTTCACCAAGCCCTTACATGCTACAAATTTCTAGAAATTCTATGTTATGTTAGACATATCATATATCAACTCTTATGATCATATGGATGGTGTTTATCTCCACCTCTGAATCATATGAGCATGTTTTGTGGAGATCTTATGATCATGTGAATGATGTTGATATTCACCTCTGAATCATATGAGTTTTGTCCTTTCAGAAATTCCTTTTCTTATACAATGCCATCTCTTAGCAACTTAAATGTGTCAAAGTGGATACTCTAGAGACTATTTCTATGTTGGCTAAGTAAAATATCATGTATGAAAATTTTACTCGTAATCCCCAATAAGGCATTAGATATGAAGAGTTTATTAACTCAATAGTCTTATGTAAGGCTTCATCATTAATCATGTTATCTTGATAATTTGTAATTTTCCTTTGTATTCTGGTTTTTATGGAATCCATGGAACATTGCTTTGAACCACAGAAAAAAAAGTGTCTTATGGATTCTCTAAAACCCACAATGCATGTATAGTTGCTCGCGACTTGTATAAGTCCGTAGGTCACTATAATAGTATACCAAGAAGTTGAAAAACCAGTGGGACATTGTTTTAGTGTACAAAGGAACTGAAAACCTTGTAGAAAAAAATTTGTTTGGATGCTAGCCTTAATCATGCGATGGTTTGTGGATTTTAATTCCTTTTGTACCAAAAGGTGACTTGGCATAAGGAATGAACTTTGACATGTAAAATAAAATTTTGCATGTTTCCCTACTTAACATTAAGTGGGAGTGTTGGGTTTATAATATTATTCAGGAAACTACTTATTTAAGAAATCTGCAAAAGAATGTATGTTAGTGGTTTATAGCTTATATTTAAAATATAAGCATGGAAGATCCAGTACTATTGCTGGTAGTATTTTAAAATATAAGAATGACCCAAAATAGGTCACCCACCTTGTATAAAAGAAGGTGATCTCATTAGATATTGGTTACATCAGTTATATGAAAAATATCAAGAGTAACATGTGTATGCAAGAAATATGTGTGAGATGATTATAGATACATGATTTGAATGAAGTAAAACTCATGAGTGTATCTATGATCTAGTTTGTAATCCCTTCTTGAAGGTGTAACTGCAAGTGGATCCTTGAAATAGTGGGAGTACTAGATGGAAGTTTATTCTCCATAAGGATAAGTGATTTTCATTGCGGCTTTTACCTTCCATGGTTTTCCCACTTATATACTGTGTCATTGAGTTCTTTACTTTCTGTTCATGTGTTTGAATTTTGTAATCTACAAACACTTATTTCACTAAATTGGGACTTACTCCAGTCCAAACAGCTAAAAAATATAGCCAGTATTGGAATCTAATATTACTATTTTTGGATTCCAAAATTTCAAATATTAGAATTATCTGCACTCCAAAATTGCACATATTGGATTCCAAAATCACATATATTGGAATCCAGAATTACATATATTGGAATCCAAAATCACCTATATTCGAATTAAATGTACTCCAAAATCACATATATTAGAATCCGAAAATCAAAATATTGGAATTTGTTAATTCTCCTTTCGAAGTCCAATATGTCTGGTCATGATTTAAATATATGAATCTATGAAAAAACATTTAATGATTTCATGGAATCCAACATTGATCTGAGAAATAATGTTTGACGAACACTAGCCCATATAGAACAGATACATGATCTGTTTTATAAGGGCTAATAGTTGCTAGGCTTAATGATTGCTTTGGAATAATGCTCTTATTAGTTTTAAGATGTTTTAAAGATTAAACTATACAAGTTTGAATATTTAAAACACCATTAAGAAAGTGGCCACTAGGCTAATGACATTCATGAGATGTGAGACACTTCGAGATTCAATTACTATGGTTTGATTGAACCTTGATGAAACTAGAGAATTACCGAAGATGTTATTAAAAAAACTTATAGAGGGTGACAATTCAATTTAGGAGAATGTAATTAACTGTAAAACCATTCTAGATATATTTTCCATATTTAAAGTTAGATCTCATATTTATTTCATTTATTATGGTGTGATTGAACCTCAGCATAACCAAATAATTTATGAAGAAATTAGCAGAGGGAAACGATCCCGTGTTGGAGAATGTAATTAATTGTAATACCACACCAAATATATTTTCATATTTAAATTTAGATATAAAATCAACTGTAAGAGACATGGCATAAAAAAATTCATATTCAAATATGGATCTGAACTTATTTAAAATTAACTGTAAAACTATCCCATATATTTTAGTATTTAAATATAGCTATAAAATAAATTAAAATTCCTTTACTAAAGGTAGGTATAATTATAGTAAAACATTTGATGAATAATTTGAATTTATAATGTAACACTATTCCCAAAGATGGGCTTCCAAATCAACAATACAAAACATAGCAAAGCTCCAATAAAAAATATGTCGATAATTGTATTTGAGATCTAATATAATCTCGAACATCTTCGACGTCCTTTGATGGTTACAAAAAAGGTCATAAAACATCTAAAAAGTATGTGTCTTCTGACTTAGAATCTATGTTATATGTTTCAACAATTATGTAGTTCCAAAATCATTGAACTTGTTTTTCTCTAAAAAGTCATCTACAAGAATTGTATGATGCATTAAACCGTGATCAAACAAGGTTAAGATTCTTAAGATATAATTTGGGATTTCCAGAACCTCCATAATCAGAGTGTTTGGTCTTGATGCAATATTCCTGTGTAAATATGAACTCAAAGCTTGTAACTTCCAAGCCAATGTTTTGAAGGAATGGAGGCATAATGTCATCAACATTTGAATTTATCGCCGATGTCCATATTGATATGTTGAATTTTTTTTTGCACCATTGCAAGAACTCTTTCACATTAGGTCTGAGAAAATTTTTATTCGAGCTTGATACCATCAATTTTTTTTAACTATTTAAATGTTGAAGATGCATTGTGGAGGGTGTGTGCCAAAACATCGTTTATATCAAATATGATCAGTTTCATGTTGTATGTGTTCATATTTGTAAATGAAAAAAAAAACAAATGGTTAAGGGTGGTGAATCAATTTAAAAATAAATGACAAATCCCTTTTGATATTGTTATATCAAAAATAAAATGGTTTTAGGTGGTGATAAAGGTAAAATCTAAGGGTGTTCCTCACTTCTTATTGTTATACTAGGAATATTTTTGTGAAGAATTTATTTGAATATAATGTAATGTTTCGGCGTGACGAGTCTCTACATACCATATTGTAGTTATTTCATTGCATTGGAAAGTGGTATACGTTTTCTAATATCAAATAGAAAACAAGTATTTAAGCATGCTTGCAATTAATTTTGGAATACATATTTCATTAATAAAAACTTCTCAAAGATTTGTTACATTAAATATTTTCTATTAATTCGCATTTACAACATATACACTCACACTCTGAACTTATAATCAGGGAAGATTTAAATTCTCCCAATTTATAATCGTACAATCATAATTTAAATAGTTACATAGAACCATCACTAAAACATATGAATGTATTTTATTTACAATGTTAAGTTGTTGTTATCCAATTTTTCACACATGAAAACATTAGATAGGGGGTCCCATAAAATCAAATTATGACATAGGTCTTAAGGACTCACGTTTGGTCATTATGGAGATAACACGATTAAAATAATTAATAATTTACATAGGTGAGAACACCTAGCATTGAATGAGGTAAAATTGAACTCAACTCGGTGACAACTTGACTGTTTATCATTAGAGCTCAACTCGATGGATTAGTCGAGCGCAACATTGAAAATATTTAGTCGAGTCAAGGAAATATTGGAAAGTTTCAAAAAATGGGAGTATTTTAAAAAATACGCCAAGGGCCATCGAGTAAAAATTTAGTTCTCCGAGTAGCTCGGTGAGCTACTCGGTGAGCTGGCTAGGTCAAGAAGGCATTAAGTCAAAATGGGAGCTCGGATCAAGGAATCAAGCTCAATATTGAGCCATAATAGTTAAAACATCAGTGGCATAGAGATGAGCTATAAGGGAGTGGCTCAAACCAAGGATCAAGTCAATGTCGGGAAAAGTTACAATGAGCTCACAAACAAGCTCGTATGGCTCTACGGTCAGACATCGAAGGCGTGCAGAGAAAGAATATGCAAAACCTAACTCAAGGAATGTTCGAGGAAAAGGTGAGCTCATAGTTTAGGGTTAGTGCAACGTTTAAATCACCATAAGAATGTGGAAGCACGGTGAAGAGCTCATCGTGAAGGGCTTGGTTTGCAGCTCGGTTGAGTTAATACAAAGTGGGTTCAGCAGGAGACAACCAAGTTTGGCAGCACAAGAAGATTGATGTTTCAAGACCCATATCAAGCTCGGTTCATAGGATATGAAACACTGAATCTAGATTAATGGGATGAAGAGATCATAGGGTTTAAATGTAGAGTTCGTAGACATGTTCCCATTTGGCTATGCATTAAAAATATCCAATCTCGTAGACTCGGAAGATAGGATTCCCAATCCAATGGATAATGTCTCAGGTAGAGGAGCTCAAGATGATTAGCTAGCAGTCAAATGAGTCGAGCTTGATAAATAGACAGGCCAATTCCAAGAATGGGCCACATCGAGATGAACTCGGTGAGACTTAAATTAAACGCAACTTAGAAGCATTGGATTTCTCGACTGAGTTTGACAAGGTCATGAGCATTCAAAGTTTTTGGGTCATTTTCCAGTCAAGAAGGAAAATTCGGGTTTCAAATCCACACTAACACATTGACTTGGGAGAAGTTCATCCTTTCTAACAAATGGGACTTTGACGATGGCAAGCCGAGAAAGATGTTCCACATCATGGAGATTCAGGTGAGAATTTCCAAAGGAAATGATGAGATGGCAAGCCAATGTATTTTCTTCTTCCAGGGAAGTGGGAAAAGTTGTGGTCAAGCTCGAAACCATGGTGTTGTGGGAGAGTGAGTGATGAGGGCCAACTCGCCAAAATAACGCATTCCAAATTGAGCGGGGTACATTGTATATGTGTGACTAAGTAGTTATTAAGTGGTTGTGTTAGCGTAAAAGGATGGAGTGTGTTTGCAAAATTAAGCCCAAGTCTTTTGGCTAAAAATAGTAGGCCATGCATGGCATGCAAGTAAGATGCGTGGTCTAGTGCCTTCAAGAAATGGCTTGGTGATCCTCATATATGGACATAACATTGAATTAAGGAGATCGAGTTGAATTTTGTATAAACTTTGAGCAATATTGCATACCAAGTTTGATAATGGCTCTTCAAACGGTTGGGTGCACCATGCATTACTTGACTCATCGAATCCCTAATATAATGTTATAGAATGTAGAGTAATTCATGATGCAAGAAAGTGCAAAGGCATGTGGTGATCAATTGAAGGCCTAGTGCAAAGAAGATTGTTGATTTTCATCATTCGCGTGTAGAGCTCGAAAGACTCATGGAGGGAGCTCGGTGGATATTTTGATGGGTCCCAGCATAAAGGCATATATGAGGTGAGCTCATGCATATTTTTGGGGGCTTAGCATTAAACTCGTCTCAATAAGATAGCAATACGTTGTCGAGTTGTTGTGAGCGCAAATAAAATATAGCTCAACCAATCTCTGAAGAATAATTCGAGACAAGCATGAGTCAGCCAAAGCCATAATGGTAATAGGTTGATATTGGAAAAATCTCATGTGGAGTATGAAGAGCTCGACTCGGTGAACCGAGTTGAAGCTGAGATTAAATGATAAGGCGTGGGAGATTTCAGTAAAAGAATGCAGAAACAATGAAATCACAAAACTCGGGGCTCAATACATCCGACAAGGTGAGTTCGCCGAGGCTCACCTAAACATAGATGGCTCAGTAGTTGTAGGTCAAAAAGAGGTTGAAATTGGATCTCGTGGAGAGAGCTTGGTGGTTAGCTCCCACAGAGGAGTTTTGGAGGCGTCATTAGAGGAAAGAGTGTGGAGCTCACATGAAGGATTTGACCCACCAAGTTGAACCATTCACCGAGTGAGTTTTCATACAGGACGAGCTCACATGGGGGATCTATTTGGTGAAGGCTCACTGAAGGAGTTCCCGAAGCCAAAAAAATGTGAGATGAGCTTGACAGACGAGCTAAGGTGACAGACTCATTTGGACAAGTCATGGCTGAGCAGTGTGGTCGGGTTATAGCTCAGTGAGCCACAAAGGGTTGTCTAAGCTCTCAACATGGTGAGGTGGAACCTGAGTTACTCAAGGGATCAAGGAGTTAAAATATGTTGGTCATGTCATCGAAGAAAACTCAAGAGATTGGCTTGGTATGGGATGAATTAGCTAGCTCAATGAGATAGGAAAACATTGCCAAGATAAAAGGATAAGGAGCTCGTGGGTCAACGTGATGATGCAAACAATCTTGCTGATTTAGAGGGAATGGAACCCAGTAAGAATAGATAGTGCTTGGTGGAGAGTTATTCGATGGTGGAAGCACTTTGTCCTCGTATATCCAAGTCGCGAGCTACACACACATAGGGGAGGTAAAGACTAGGGTTGAAAGGTAAGCTCGATATGTAGCATCTTGCAAGAAGAATAGCAAGATTCATGTGAGATAAGGGAAGTCAGTGGTGTAAAGTAACTCGGTTTATGTGTGAAAATATAGGATCTTGATTCGTAATTAGATCTCGGTCACATTGATGGAGACAAAGTTCGATGGAGGAGCTCATCACCCAACTCAATGAATTGGCTCAGCAAGCCAACCACCGAGTTGGTCTATTTTTTACCCATTCATATGACCCCCCTCCTCAATTCAAACCAGTCAATGGGGGTCCCACCATATATTTTAATTAAATTAATATTTTTATTAATAATATTTATTATTATTATTAAAATATTTTATTTAAATATTCTTTTAATTAATTGAGAAGATTAGGTCAATAGGAAATTAATGGCACATGATGGAACCTTCTCAAGTGGTTCAACCAACTATAATAAATACATCATGTGCCTTCAATTTAGGAAGGGAATTTATGACTTCTTCTCTCTCTCTCTCACAATTCTTCTATAAATGTAAGTTGGAAGCTCATTCCAATAGGTTGGACAAGTTAAAATTCTAAGACAAGTGTATAGTTTTCAAGAAACCTCCTTCTTCTGCAAGTTTTCTTGTATGTTGAGGGAACTTTCAAGCCTCATTTTAAGACTATAATGGAAACTATTGCCTCTTCTAAATGTATGATGCATTGTGCATGTTGTTGAAGTAATAAAAGTGTGTGTTTTGTGACTAATCTTAGTCCTTTCATCCTTTTATACTTCTTTGTGCCTTTCTCATGCTTGCAGGTACATTGTGCAAGTTCAAGTTTCTATTGCAGGTTCTTGGAGTTTTGTGCTTATCAAGTGGTGGAGTATTGCATGTGGTTGAGTTGTGGTGCTTGTTAACACTTCTCAAGTTCATCCTTCTTCACTGGAATACTTGATATGCCATTATCTGATCAAGTTTAAAAAGGGAACGAATGCTTCATGTCTATGGTACTTTGTACCCTCTCTAAGTTGTAGTAGGTAAAGTTAACTTGTGTTGCACACACCTTATTCAAATGAACCCTTCATAATTCTGGAAATACCCTTTATTTGGTGCATCACCATCCCTAGTATAGTTTCATTTCTTGCAAATCTCTTTCCCTAAAACCCATGAAAATGTTAGCATAGGACTAGATAACCATTTTATACACTAGGAGTAGTACAACACTTAGTTTAGGAAGAGGAAGCTAGCCTTCTCCAGAGGTTCACCTCGAGCCCAAGTCCCATAGCTTGAGAGGTGATCCCATGTTTCCCAATCACACTGAACTTCCTGTTCACATTCTGGCCATTCAAAGGGTGCAGTGATTTGGTGACAACAATTTTTGGCATGCCCGGTGGGACCAAGAGTTGGTACTTCTCTTCATAAAAGTACCTGGTGACTCTATATTTCTGGATTTCAAATCTCAGTGTGTTAACTTATGCGAAGAATTTAGATAAGAGATTCTTCAAAGAAAGGAAATTATCAGCATATCAAACTATCCTTGTCTCCTCTAAGGAGAAGGAGAAGAGGAATCTCAACATCACTCCTTGTAGCATCACCTCATAGGGGTCATTCAACTCCTCCTTACAGATGGTTTCCTCCACCCAAGAACAATCAACCTTTCATTTCTATGGTGAGGAACCAAGTTTTTCCCCTTCAATGTAAGCAATCCTCTTCTATTGGCTCAACGTGACCCTATACCTATTATGGCACTCAAAAGTTTACCCTTCTACACAGGGGAAACTCACGTTACTCTAGTGGAACATATTCTTGATGTAGCCAACATTTGTGCAGTACATAACATCACAGAGGAAAACATTACAGTTAGGATTCTTCCTACCTCTTTCAAGGGAAAATCACTTCAATGGTTTTAAGGGTTAAATGTTGGTACTATAACCACTTGGGAAGAGTTAGGAGAAAATATCATTAAACAGTTTGAAGAAAAGAGTGATCACCTGCCATTTTTGGAACAACTCACTACCATAAAGAGAGCTCCCCAAGAATACATGAGTGATTTCAACTTCTGATTCCACAGGACCTAGAATAGGATTCCAGCACTCATAAATCCTTCTTCAAATAATGCATTCTTGTACTATTTGTGATCCTTGAATAGTGATGTAGCAGTTATGATCCAGTCCATGGGAGGGACTACACTACCTGATGCCTACGAAGTTTCCATAAGAGTGGAGAATTACTTGATTTAGGATGGGAAGATAGATCCACAACCGCCAATGTCATTGTCTCTGGATCTTACAAACAATCAGCCTACCATTGCTCCTATTCTAACAGCCTCCAAGTAACCAGCTCAGTCTGCCCCTACCTCTTCAAATGATCTATTTGAAGTCAAGTCACTGCTGCAAACTTTTGGGAATGAGCTCGTTGCACTCAAGAGAGAAAAATTTCAATATAATCATCCATACCAGCCATAAAATCAGTAGTATTAGGCTAACCGTCCTCCTTTTCAAGGGAACAATCAACCACAAAATCAAGCTACAAATCAAGTTGTGAATGTCAGGCCTTTGAACTTTCAGAACCCTCTTGCTGCTAGCTCATCTAGAGCCATAGTACCTGTCCAGAATAATCTAGTTCAAGACTACAAATGGTGTTATCCTTGTTCTCAACCCCACAATCAAAATATTTGTCCCAATGGAGTTCTTAGCCAGGCCCTTATGGTTCAAAGTGTATCTATCCCTTCAGAGCCAACAAAAAATTCATCTACGTAGGAAATAACATATCAACCAAAGGCACCTAAACAAACCACTTTGCTAAATTGGTAAGTAGAATATTTTTGTGGGTTGAATACAAATTTCTCATTAGTAGTGGAAAATAATCATTCCAAAAAGAGAGAAATGGAACCTCAACCTTCCAAATCTGATCAAGCATCCACTTCACAGCCTCAGCCACAAGCAGTGGTTGATAAAGATGCAGGAAAGAAACCACCAGAAACACCTGTTAGCCAAGCTGTGAGGAAAGAAGGTTCTTTAGGCATCACGGTACCCAACAAGCACTTTCCAAAAAAGGATTCTAACACAAAAATAAGTTTTAGCGAAGTTGGAGCAATTCCCTTTAGCATAATAGAACAAATGAAAAAGACCAACCTGAGCATTACCATGTGGGATGCACTCTCAATTCCTTCACAAAGAAATTTGTTGCGAGAGGCTCTGAATAGTTTTGGTACAACCGACGGATCATCGGGTCATGGAACAACAACTGCTACAAGTTTGTGTCAACCAGAAGGGAAAAGTATTCCTAAGGCAAACAAACCACCACCATTCTATATTTCCCTGATCATTGGCGACCACCTGGTACATAATTACATGATTGATTCTGGTGCCAGTAGCTTGGTCATGCCCAAACAAATTGTAGATGTACTAGGCATACAATATACGTTGGTTAGAAGAGGAGTTGTTCAGTTGGATGACACATACATTAAAAATTTTGGAGTTATCAAAGGACTTAAACTTACCATCCATGCATGCCTGAGTTTTTCATTCACCCAAGACATATCAGTCATTGATCTCCCTCCTCTCTTTGCTATCTGCCCATCATGATATTTCACTACCAAGATGGGTAGTTATTTGTTGGCCGATTGGTCACATATGATTCTTAGGACTTGATATGGAACCAAAGTAACTCTATGGGAGGAACCAATCTTCCATAATCATGTATAACCCTACACTAATAGTCCTATAAATGGGAATTATACCATCGGTGATCTAGAAGAAGAAGATGTTGATCATGAACCAACCACTCTTGTTGAAGAATTCCCGGATACTGTGCTAGATGAAGTGAGTGGAGATCATCAATATGATCCCTACGCTGATGTGTTTTCCGAGGAAGAAGTTGGTTTGTTGTTGTTGGAAGAGATAAGATTTGGTACATACTTCATTCACGAAGAAGGTACGATCATACCACAACTAGTTAAAATGTAAAACAATTCTGAAGGACTATGGAAATTATTATTCGATGGTTCAAGGAGTGAGAATGGATTTAGTGTTGGTGTCATGTCAATTTCTCTAGGAGGATATAAGTACTTTTCATCTTTCTGGTTGCAATTCAGTTGCACTAACAATGTTGCTGAATACGAGGCCCTTGTGCAAGGAATTCAACTAGCTCAAAAGAAGGGAATCAAATCCTTGACTATTTTTGGAGGCAGTGAGTTAGTTTTTCATCAAGTGATGACACACAGTGCATCCCAAAATTATCTTTTAAGATCATACAAGAACCCAATATGGGACTTGATTGAAGATTTCAAAGCTTTTAGGATCCATGCAGTTCCTAGAAATCAAAACCAAGATGTTGATAGGCTTGCTACAATTGTCTCGCAATACAACATACCCATTGATATCATGAAATAAGGGCAGAAATTTTTCAAAATGGTGGTTCGACCTGCATTCCTTGATAATGTGAGTATCTAGAAAGTTTTTTATAGTGATAAACAAATTGTCCTTTTCCTACAAGAAGAGGCAGAGTTTGGTGTGAAAAATCAAGATAAGCTAAAAGAATCATATGGCGATCAAATCATGTAATTGAAAAGCAACAAGCTACCAAAAGGCTTAGTTACTCTAGAATCCATCTTTAATTCAGATGATCAAGCCAAAAGACAAAGCTCTAACATGGTGGTCAAAGAAGAAGATTTTGAGGAAGTCGAGGTAGCCAATGAAAAGGTTTTGAAGATTGGAAAAATATGTACTTCCAAAGAGAAATAATATTTCATCAAACTCTTTCAAGAGTATCACGAAATTTTTTCATGGAGCTACAAAGACCTGCGTGGTTTTGATCTAGGTCTAGCACAACATACCATCGAATTGGATCCTAATGCCAAGCCAATTCATTAAAAGAAGAGGCCAATTAATCCCAAAATTGAGCCACTAATGAGAAAGGAGGTAACCAAAATCATCGAGGCCTATGTAATTTTTCCTATCAAGCATTCCTCTTGGGTAGCCAATCGGGTCCCTGTAAGGAAGAAGAGTGGGGAGATTCGGTTGTGCGTGGATTTCAAATACTTGAACCATGCCTCGTTGAAAGATAATTATCCCCTTCCATTAATGGAGAAAATCCTTCAAACGGTGGCAGGAGCTCAAATATTTTCTTTACTCGATGGATATTCAGGTTACAATCAAATTCTGGTTCAAGAATAAGATCAATTCAAAATGGCTTTCACTACTAAGTGGTGCACGTATGCTTACAAAAAAATGTCATTCATATTGTCCAATGCTTGGGCTAATTTCCAAAAATCCATGGACATAGAATTTAAGGGACTATTCAATGATGTCATTTTGGTTTACTTTGATGATATAATTGTATACTCTAAGCATGCAAAAGACCATATTATGCATCTAAGAAAGGTTTTTCGAAGATGTAGGGAATTTGGGTTTTCAATTAATCCCAAGAAATGTATTTTTGCAATGCATGAAGGGAAGTTGTTGGGGCATGTTGTTTCAGTGGAAGAAATATCTAGCGATCTAGTTAGGATCTATTTGATTATGTCCTTATCTCTCCCAAGTCATAGGAAGGGTCTCTAGAGTTTTCTAGGAACCATAAATTTTGTGCAGAGATTCATCCCTCAATTTGTGACATTGGCTAAACCAATGACAGCCATGCTGAAGAAAAACATGCAATTCTCATGGAAAAAGGAAGGAAGGGAGAGATTCAAAGCCATCAACATGAATATTTCTCAAGCTCCCATGCTGGTGAATCCCAGGTTTGATAAATATTTTATTCTTTATGCTTTTGCAGGTCAAGAGAGCATTTCAAGTATCCTCACCCAATAAAATGATGATCTGATGGAGCAACCAATTGCTTTCTTCAGTCAATCCCTCAAATACTATGAGCTCAAATATTCATTCGTTGAAAAACAAGTCTTTTCGGTTATTCGATCTTTGAATAAATTCAAGCACATGTTGTCTAACAACAAAATTCATCTAATGGTGTCTCATCCAGGTGTCAAGGAATTTTTGCTGAGAAAATAGATGAAAGAAAAATGTGCTAGATGGATCAAAAAGATGATGGAGTATGACATACATATCAAAGTTACCAAAATTTTCATAGGTAAAGGTTTGTGTCAACAACTCAAAGTAGACATGGAATCAAAAGGTGATGAGAATGTGACTCTCCTAAAATCTATGAGGGTGATGATCAAGTTGACTAGGTTATCCAAAATGAAGAGTTTCCTTTTCTCAGGAGTATATCCTATGAACATGGATAAACATCAGAGACGGACTTTCCGTCTTCAATATATTCCATATGTTCTGGTAGATAATGTTCTCTTTCAAAAGGATTTGAATGGTGTTCTCCTTCGGTGTGTGGGACCAAAACATGTAAGTAAGATACTAGAAGAGTTTCACAATGGCTTATCTGGAGGACATTATTCTGCATGAACAAATGCTACCAAGATCATGTGAGTTGGTTACTATTGGCTGAATTTGTTCAAAGATGTCCATATCTAGGTAAGGAAGGGTACAGAATGTTCCCTTTTCACTTACAAAAATAATTTGTCCACTCTTCCACTGCATCCAATTCAAGTGGACCAACCCTTTGTTCAATGGGGGTTGGATTTCATTTGAATGATTAATCCTCCATCCAGTGATGGACATAAATGGGTCCTTACTACAACGAACTATTTTACTTGATGGACAAAGGTAGTAGCATTAAAGGAGAGCAATGAGAAGGAAGTTCTTGATTTCTTAGAGGGTATAATGACAAGGTTCGATGTTCCATTTACAATTATTTCAGACAATGCGATGGATTTTCTTGGTCTAAAGCTAAGTGAATGGGCTGTTAAAATGAGGTCTACTTCAAGACTTCATCCAATTACTATCCGTAAGGAAACAGATTGGCTAAGTCTAGCAACAAAAAATTCACAAGGATTATCAAGCTCACAATGGAGACTAATAAGAGGACTTGGCATACAAAAATTAAGACTACCTTATGGGCAGATCGAATCACACCTAAAAGGGCCATCAAGAATTATCCTTTCATGCTTGTATATGGAAGGGAAGAAAAACTTCCACTCTCCTTGGAGTTACCTTCTTTGGAGTTAGCTCATCAACTTGAAGTTATGGAGAGTGATCCTCTGACAGTTAGGTTTGCTAAGCTCATGGAGTTAGAAGAAGTACGGAACAAGGCTATGAAGACTTTGGAGCAACATCAGGCTCAGGTTAAGAAATATTTTGACAAGAAGGCGTTTGACAGGAATTTTCAAGAGGGAGATTTAGTTCTCAAATGGGATGAAGATAGAGCCAAACCAAGAAAACATGCCAAGTTTGACGCTCTCTGGAGTGGGCCATACATCATCACAAGTTGCAAAGAGGTGAATTCATTTTCATCTATCTAGGCTCAATGGAGAAGAACTACCCATTCATGTGAATGGGATACATCTCAAAGCTTTTTTTTGAGATCATTCTACCCTTTTACAATTTAGTTAGGTGTTTTCCTCCAAGTTCTTAGGCACATTGTTGTGTGTTGTTGTTCTTTTCCTTTCCTTGTTGTTGTGTTTTTTGTGTTTTTCTGCACATAGTTTCATCATTGGAATTTTTTCAAGGAGAAGGAAGGTTCAAAGTTTCTAGAAGAGTTTCATAATGTTGCTTCAGTAAAAATTCCACAGTATGCCATAGATGCCAAGTATTCATCAGATTCAGTATACTTCATGCTTAGCATTCTAGGGAGGTCCAAGATTACCTATACCAAGGAGACTCTGGGATATATCATAGAAGATAAAATCACTTTCAATATTCCAACATTGACTCCATGCCCAATGGATGACTTAAGGCTACTGAAATCATGCTTAGTAGGCAATCATCCCCGAGAGGTCACCAAAAATGTTATCCAATTTTGCACACATGAAAAAATTAGGAAACGGGGTCCCATTAGAATCAAATTACAACATTGGTCCTAGGGACTTGCGTTCGGTCATCACGGAGATAACACAATTAAAATAATTAATAATTTGCATAGGTGAGCTCACCTAGCATTGAACGAGGTCAAATTGAGCTCAACTCGGTGTTAGCTCGGTTGAGAACTCAGTCATTTATCATTGGAGCTCAACTCGATGGGTCAACCAAGCCCAACATTGAAAAGAGTTGGTCGAGTCAAGAAAATATGAGAAATTTTCCAAAAATGGGAGGATTTTAAAAAATAGGCCAAGGGCCATCAAGTAAAAATCAGCTCACCAAGTAGCTTAGGTGAGCTGCTCAGCAAGATGGCCAGGTCAGGAAGGCATTAATTCAAAATGGGATCTCGGTTCAAGGAGTCGAGCTCAATATCGAGTTGTAATAGTTAAAACATCAGTGGCATATAGGCAAGCTTGAAGGAGTGGCTCAAACATGGGATAAACTTGGTGCTAGGATGAGTTAAAATGAGCTCACAAACAACCTTGTATGGCTCTATGGTCAGACGTCGAAGGCACATAGAGAAATAATATGTAAATCCTAACTCAAGGAATGTTCAAGGAAAAGGTGAGCTCATAGCTCAGGGTTGGCTCAACATTGAAATCACCATAAGAAATTGGAAGTGGTGAAGATCTCATTGTGAAGGGATAGATTTGCAGCTTAGTTGAGTTAATATGAAGTGGGTTCAGCGGGAGACAACTGAGTTTGGTGGCAAAAGAAGATAGATGTTTCGAGACCCATATCGAGCTTGGTTCGTAGGATATGAAATGCTGAATCTAAATTAATGGGATGAAGAGATCGAGAGGTTTAAACATGGAGTTTGTAGACATGTTCCCACTCGGCTATGCATTAAAAATCACTGAGCTTATAGACTAGGAAGATAGGATTCCCAAGCCAATGGATGGTGTCTTAGGTAGAGGATCTCAAGATGATGAGCTAGCGGTCAACCAAGTCGAGCTCGATAAATCAACAGGCCAATTCCAAGAATGGGCCACATCGGGATGAACTCAGTGAGACTTAAATCAAAATGCAACTTGGGAGCATTGGCTTGCTCGACTGACTCAGACAAGGTCGTGAGAATTCATAGTTTTTTAGGTCATTTTCTAGTTGAGAAGGAAAATTTTGGTTTCAAATCCACCCTAAGGCATTGACTTGGGAGAAGTTCATCCTTTCTATCAAGTGGGACTTTGATGATGGAAAGATGAGAAATATGTTCCAAATCATGGAGATTCAGGTGAGAATTGCCAGGGGAAATGATGAGATAGCAAGCCAACATATTTTCTCAGTCTGGGGAAGTGGGAAAAGTTGCGGTTGAACTCAAAACCATGAAATTATGGGAAAGTCAGTGATGATGGCCAAATCACCAAAATAATGCATTCCAAGCTGAGCAAGGCACATTGTATATGCGTGACCACATAGTTAGTAAGTGGTTGTGTTAGAGTAAAATACAGGAGAGTGTTTCCAAAATTAAGCCTGATTATTTAGCCTAAAAATAGTAGGCCATGAATGGAATTGAGGTAAGATGCATGGTCTAGTGCATTCGGGAAATGGGTTGTTAATCCTTGTATATGGACATAGCATTGAATTAAGGAGATCAAGTTCATTTTTTCATAAACTCTAAGAAATATTGCATACTGAGTTCAATAATGGCTCTTTAAATGGTTATGTGCACCATGCATTGCATCAATTATCGAATTCCTAATCCAATGTTACAAAATGTAGAGTAATTCATGACGTAAGCATGTGTAAAGGCATGTGGTGATTGATTGAATGCCTAGTGCAGAGAAGATTGTTGATTTTCATCATTCACATGTAGAGCTCGATAAACTCATAGAGGGAGGTCAGTGGATAGTTCGACGGGTCCCATCTCGAAGGCATAATGAGGTGATATCATGCAGAGTTGTGGGGGCTTGATGTTAAACTCTTCTCAATAAGCTAGAAACACATTGCCAAGTTGTTGTGAGCCCAAAGAAAATATAGCTTAGCCGAGCTCTGAAGAAGAAGCTGGGACAAGCATGAGTCAGCCGAAGCCATAATGGTAATAGCTTGACATTGGAAAAATCTCGTTCATAGCATGAAGAGCTCGACTCAGTGAACCGAGTTGAAGCTGAGTGAAAACAGTAAGGCGCAGGTGAGTTCGGTAAAATACACAAAAATGATGAACTCACATAACTTGAGGCTCAATACATCTGAAAAGGTGAGTTCACCAAGGCTCACTTGAACATAAATGTCTTGACAGCTGCAGGTCAAAAAGAGGTCAAAGTCAGAGCTCATGGAGATAGCTCAGTGGTTAGCTCACATAGAGGGTTTTTGGAAGTGTCATTGGAGGAAATAGTGTGGAGCTCACACGAAGGATTTGACCCACCAAGTTGAACCATTCACTGAGAAATTTTACATACGGAATGAGCTTTTGTGGGGGATCAAGTTGGTGAAGGATCATTGAAGAAGTTCTCGAGACCAAAAAAATGTGAGATGAGATTGATGGATGAGCTAAGGAAACAAATTCAGTCGACCAAGTCATGGCTGAGCAGTGTGGTTAGGTTATAGCTCGGTGAGCCCCGAAGGGTTGTCAGAGCTCTTAACATGGTGAGTTAGAACCTAAGTTACTCAAGGGCTCGAAGAGTTAAAATATGTTAGCCATGTCGTCAAAGAAAACTAAAGATCTCAAATCGGTATGGGAAGCATTAGCTAGCTCAACAAGATAGGCAAACATTACCAAGGTAAAAGGAT
This sequence comes from Taxus chinensis, assembly GCA_019776745.2. Taxonomy (NCBI): domain Eukaryota; kingdom Viridiplantae; phylum Streptophyta; class Pinopsida; order Cupressales; family Taxaceae; genus Taxus; species Taxus chinensis. The sequence goes on along the minus strand of CM034149.1, from coordinate 260,488,202 downwards.
AAAGAGCTTGTGGGTCAACGTGATGATGAAAACAAGCTCGCCAAGTCAGAGGGAATGGAACCCGGTAAGAATAGAAAAGGATCAGTGGAGAGCTATTTGGTGGTGGAATAATTTCATGATCGTAGAGCCAAGTCACGAGCTACACACACGTAGGGAGGTAAATACTAGGGCTCGGAGGTAAGATTGACATGTAGCATCTGCAAGAAGAGTATCAAGATTCACGCGAGGTAAGGGAACTTGGCGGTGTAAAGTGAGAATGGAGGAGCTTGGTCAAGTTGCATGCATTGTTAGCGAGAGGGATCTCAATTCATCAATTTTACACATATATCGGTCATGGTGATGGATACAAAGTTTGATAGAGGAGCTCATCACCCAACTTGGTGAGTTGGCTCGGCGAGCTAACCACCGAGTTGGGTTGTTTTTGACCCATTCATATGACCCCCCTCCTACAGTCAAACCAATCAATGGGGTCCCACCATATATCTTAATTAAATTAATATTTTTATTAAAATATTTCATTAATAATATTTATTATTATTATTAAAATATTTTATTTAATTTTTTTTTAATTAATTGAGAAGATTAGGTCAACAGGCAATTAATGGCACATGATAGAACCTTCTCAAGTAGTTCAACCAACTATAAATAAATACATCATGTGCCTTCAATTTAGAAAGGGAATTTATCACTTCTTCTCTCCTCTCTCACATCTTCTTCTATAAATATAAGTTGGAAGCTCATTCCAACAGGTTGAACAAGTTAGACTTCTGAGACAAGTGTATAGTTTTCAAGAAACCTCCTTCTTCTACAAGTTGTTCTTGTATGTTGAGGGAACTTTCAAGCCTCCTTTCAAGACTGTAATGAAACTATTGCCTCTTCTGAATGTATGATGCATTGTGCATGTTGTTGAAGTAATAAAAGTGTGTTTTGTGACTAATCTTAGTCCTTTCATCCTTCTATACTTCTTTGTGCCTTTCTCATGCTTGTAGGTACACTGTGCAAGTTCAAGTTTCTATTATAGGTTCTTGGCATTCTGTGCTTATCAAGTGGTGGAGTATTACATGTGGTTGAGTTATGGTTCTTGTTCACCCTTCTCAAGTTCATCCTTCTTCACTGGAAGACTGAAAGATTGTTTGTCTGGTCAAGTTTAACAATGGGAACACATGCTTCCTAGTCAATGGTATTATGTACCCTCTCTAAGTTACAGTAGGTAAAGTTGACTTGTGGTGCATACACCCTCTTCAAATCAACCCTTCTTGAGTCTAGAAAAAACCCTTTATTTGGTGCATCACCATCCCTTGTATAGTTCCACTTCTTGTAGATCTCTTTCCCTAAAACCTATGAAAATGTTAGCATAGGACTAGATAACCATTTTTACACTAGGAGTAGTACAAAACTTAGTTTAGGAAGAGGAAGTAGGCCTTCTATGGAGGTTAACCTTGAGCCCAAGTCCCACAGCTTGATAGGTGATCCCATGTTTCCCAATCACACCGAACGTCGTGTTCACATTCTGGCCATTCGGAAGGTGCATTGATTTGGTGACAACACTTGTATCATCACAATAATATTTTGAAATGCTAAATTTTTGTTTAGCATTTACTTGCTCCAAATATTTGATTCCCTCTACCATTTAATCCCTTTGACACTAGTAGTGATAAGTCTTTGTGCAAATCGGTCATCATCCACCTATCTTTTGAGAAATTTTCTATTTTGCTTGTCATCCCAACCATAAAATTTGCTGGAGGGTTTCCCTTTACACCTAATGTAATACACATTGTTTCTTCATAATTGTAGGGGACATCATTTCTACTCTAAACCTTTTCTATATCTTTATTGCAATTCCATCGACCATTTTTCAATGTTCTTTTCCCCAGGTGATTAATGGATTCAAGTCAGTCAATAATTTTTTATTAAAGGTCTTTGTCAACTTTTCAACTTCATCTGAAGTGAGTTTGTCTGACCAGAATCCCATTTCAAATTTTATTGATAATGACTTTATAAACTCTTTCAGGCCACCTCGCACATTGATAGTCTCCCTGCAGAACTTGAATGTGATGTCCTCGGAGGTTGATTGGTTTTTCTCGTAAAACAATCCCTCCAAATCTAAAATAACCTAGTAATTCTTGTGGCTAACTGTAGGGAAGTAAATTTTTTTTTTAATCGGTCTCATATCAATTCTAACCAATGGAAAAAATAAAAAAAATTATCTTGCAGCTACCACTTACTAGTGGGCCTTGCATGTAGGATTGCATCTTCTTTACCTGTAACTGGATCCTTTGATGCAAGATCTATTTCAAACAATATTAATATTATTAAGATAGTTATTGTTATGGAAAATGAAAGTGTATTTAAAAAAAACATACTGAACTAGGTGGTAAAATGGTAAATTCAATATTAGCACTTTAGGTAGCTACCACTTACCGATTGAGCTTCCGTCTTAGATTGCATAGACCTTACTAGCTGCTGGTTTTTTTGATGCAATATGTATTACAAATAATAGTGATCAATTCAAAATCAATTCCATGCTGTTATAAATGGAAGCATAACTGAAAAGCATATTGGTCTCTGTGGTAATATGGTAAGTACAAATCAAAATGTTCTATGTCTTCTGGATAAATTGTAGCGCCCGGTAGGGTTTGTTTATATCCATTGAACCACCCATTAGCGGACAAAATTTTTGAGATATCAATGTGGATCAGGGCCAAAATTTTATGCCATCATTGGCTGGAATAAGTAAAGATTCTAATGTCTATAGCATTATGTGGATACTAATGGTTTATGCAGACAACCAACAACTTGAAAACTACAAACTATGTAGCGTTGGATGCCACCATGAACTTTTTAAATAGGTTATTTGGTAATTCCTTCTTTTAAAATGCTTCCACTTATAGAATTAGATGATATCATTTTCTATAACTTTGTGATCCTTAGACATTTTTATGTTTAAAAATACGCATGGCTAACATAGCTGGTTATGTATGCATATTCATGCTAGCTACCACCACGCACTCCACTGTTACTTTCTCTAGGTGTTTGTGGTCTGCATAAACCATTATTTTATTTATAAATTTGTGGAGATTAGTATTGGTTCTTATTTATAAATGCACATGACTAATATAACAAGATTTGCTTCCATATTCATGGATGATGTGTTTTAGTTCTCCTCATCTATGGTTAGAGCTGGTGAGCATAGTGTATTGTCCAAAAAATGAGAACAATGGCAATTGAAAACATAGCTCATTAAAAATATTTATAAAGCAATTGAAGGTCAATGACCATGATGAGTTGTTTGTGTAGTGTCAAGTTGAGAGGTTTGTACATTGATTCCTATTGTTAATTATTTGTCTGTGTAAATAAGAAATGTGTAAGTATATTTTTTGGTTGAAAGAATTTTAACATAATCACATGTTCAAGTTGTATTCCAGTACAAACCTTTCTTCATATGAGAATAGTAATGTTTCAAAAATATTTCCTATGTGTCTCAAAAATTAAAACAACACATTGATTGGATTTAATTAATGCACGCAGCGTGACACTACTATCATATAACACTAATACTATAGAATACTGGGAACAACATCAAGTGAACATCTCAGACTAGAACTCATATGATCGCTCACAAGGAAAAGGATGTTTATTTCATTTTAGGAAAATTTCACGTGTAGTTATCAAATATTGTGGCAGTTTTTCCATCCAATCCCTAGTGACATCTTCTCTTTCATCATTTTTATAGTCGTAGTTGTGCACTCCAGTTATTGTGTACATAAGACACAAAATTTTAAATTACCCGTTGCTATCATAGAGTCTGTAGCATCCATCCAGAATTGATTCTTCACTTTCTTTAACCTTTTGCATGTATTGTTTACTGTTTCTCTCAACATTTTTGACTATTCAATTGGTATGAGTACAATAATAATACATTCCATCACACTTGTTCCAATAACTATTAGCATCTCCATTATTTCTTCATAATAAATATCTCTAGACAAATTACAAAAATCAGCAATAACGCATTATGTATTGAAAGGATTGGTGTAAAGAATAGTTGCTAGATTTGACACAAGCTGGAACAGATATGCACATTGAGAAGTAAATTCTTCTATGTCCACCATCCTTGCCGGTATATTGTCTTCCATTGACACCACATAGTTGTCTAATATTGTCTAAGCCTTGATGGGAAGAACTTCTTCTGCCACCTAGTCCTTTTTTTGTTTAGATTTTGTTCCCCTATGCAAGAATTATGTTTTTTTCTTTCCTTTCATCTCCTCACCCAATAGTACATACAACTGGTGGTAGTGTGATTCATGCAATTTAAATTTTTCAATTACATTTGATTCATTACATGATGCCAATAGATCATTATCTAGATGTTTTTCTTTAAAATATTGTAGAAATTTTACTCTCATTTTTCTGTCTCCTTTTATTCTCTAGCAGTAAGAGTCAAATGTCTTTGCTATTACACCTACCTGAATAGGGCTAGTTAACCAAACATCCCCTAATTATACTTTATTTTCTATTACTAATAGTTCTTCGTTGTTCATACCTCTAGCAGCCCTGAATGAATTGGTTGTGAATCTTTCCAATGAATTAGGTTGAAAGTTATCTTGATTGTCTTTAATTGGTCAACAAGAAAGGCCACCAGATCTAAACAAATAAAATTTTGTAGTCCATTTAGTCCATCTACCATCCGATAATAATAAAAAATTCTATTTTTCATATAGATTGATGGTTGTGTCCATTTTGAAAATCAAAAGGCATTGATTCCAAAAGTTTTGCATTCAAAGGACAATTATATGTTTTATATTTTAATATAAGGAAGAAAAAAGTTAATAACTAATGCAATAAAATTAAAATACATTACCTTCCATTCCTCTCTTTTGTTTTTTTCCAATCCGGGACACTGAGGACATCCAAGTGATTTCCAAATTGATCTAGCTTTGTACAACATATCAATAAACTTAGTTTCTATCCAAGTTTTATTCACTTCATTCTATTGTTTACAAATATTAGTAATGGATTTATTAGTTGCATTTGCAGAAAGAATGTGAGCCCTTCGAAACCATAGCCTCTTATGTAAAGTCTTGTAAGTATTTGAGCTAAAAATCTTGTTTTGGGCACATATTGTATGTTATTTGTCAAGTATATAAAATTTAATGTCATCCCTTTCTAAGTCTTTCGGATCTTGGAGCACCACAACCTTTTTTGTAGAATTCAAGAAGGGAAGAAGAATTACGTCCCTCTGTGTAGGAATAAAATTTATCAACATGGATTACACAAGAAGGTAGACATTCTCGTCATCAACAGGATGATACTGATACTCTAGAGGTGCTACATGGAACCTAGAAACATCAATTGAAAATAATTCACCACTGAAAAAAAGTAATCAAACTTCTTCTTAGTTAAAGGTTCTATTTTTATGAATATAGTGGTTGTTTTCTTTAGCAATGCAGCTGATTTAATATTCTTTTTAAACCCATGCGACTTTTATCTAGATGGATCAAGCTCCAATTTAGCCAAATCTGTTCTCCTCAACATAGTAAACATCTTGGCATGTTTAGGCGGTGAAATTGAATATTTTCTAATAAAAAAATGACAAACGGAAGAGGTCATATCACCTCTATACAATTTTATAAGTACTAAAAACATGCCAATGTGAATGTATTTTGCATTTGAACAACCAATTTTGTCTTTATCTACTAACAACCCCAAATCCCAACCATATGTTGAACATAAACATTGTGTTTTGTCTTTTGAAGCTTTCATCTCCCATTTCTTGAATAAAGAAACATCCAACTCCATATCCAGAATAAGACACTTATTATTTTCATAGTAAACGTGTTCAAATTGAACACGCAATGTACTCGAATCAACAAATGTAGAGGATATAACCATTCCTATTTCCTCATGTCCATCATCTATAACAAAAAACAACCACAAGTTATTGTAGTAGTTGTTAAGGACATGGATTTCAACAAACCATTCCTCATCTCTTTTCATCCATCACTCAGCGCCTTCAATGAATGGAATTTCCAAGAATGGATTATGACCAATGGAAGACATTGTACTTGCAATTAGAGTAGAATATATTAAAAACTACTTCACATATGGAGTAATTTTTGTTTCCATCATATGCTAATGAATGTAAGTAATAGCCTTTGCAATCACCAATCTCTATAATACATTACTTTTTATCATTTGTGAGCAATCAATCTAAATGTTAGCTATTGTTAGGCTTCAACCAAAAATGATATCTAATATTCAAATGGTTACTGTGAATCATGAAAGAGGGTTTAAAACCCGCAAGCAAGGATCATGAGGGATGACGTGCACGTCAACGGATGTATGAATGGTAGCATGAAGAGATCTCAGGAGGAGCGAGCATCAACCAAATGTGTATGCAAAGATTTAAAACACGGAAAGAACCTGGTTAAGCCATAAAACTCTCCTCTATCTCATAGATCAAAAGACGTGTACATATAAAAGGTGCTGAGTAACCCCTAGTGTTGTAATCATGACAACTCGAGTAGATAGGGGGAGTTACATTCCCAGAATAGAAGTGTAACTCCCAATGACGCATATGACGCACTGATGTGTTGGTGCGTAAGGGAATCTCTTAATGACCCCTAAATAACACGTGGACCTATGATCTCACCTAAGTGAGATGACTTACCTAATGATGTGGAAAATAACACATACCAACACCCCCCCTTCATCGTAACTTAGGATGAGGCGGCAAGTCAGAAACGAGAAATGGGTCCCGACACAAAGCCTAATGAGGTACCCATGTACAAGAAGAAGATCCCAAGTAGTGAAGGAAAACCCAGTGGGAAAAACATCCACCACAAGAGAAAAACACACTCTCTAATCTAAGAAAGATGCCAAATATGGGTCCTGGCCATAGACGAGCCTGAAAGGGTACCCATGTACAAAGAGGTAATCTCTCGGAAAGAAGAAGAAGAGAGAAGAAGAGGGAGATGAGAGGAATGCAGAAGATGCCATGGACGGATCTAAAATCTACAGCTCTAGGAGGTCTCCTAGAAGAATGTCGATGATGAGATCCTCTACCTTTGGACTGAAGAAGAGCCACCCGTAATGAACTGTGCACTTTCTCTTAGGAAGGACATAAATGACATGTTGGAAGTCTGCCCACTCCACAAAGGAAACTGAAGGCAACAACACGAAGAACTCTGAGTCTGGTGCACAAAAGTGTGACATAGGTCTAGCGAGTGAGTGCTAAGGAACCAAAGGTAATGCCACGTGCGTAGAACTATCGGAGTGAAGAGGAACACCCACAAAAAGGATGTCCAAGTGATGTGAAGGGAAAAAAAATCTCCTCCACAACAGAAAATGGATCCACAGTTGAGGATGGATCAATGAAGGTCTCTTGAAATATGGAAGTGACATGATTCCCAGAAGGGGCACTCCCAACAACAGAGATGATGAACTCCTCTGAAACACCTATAGATGGATGAGGGACCTATAGTGCATCACAAGTAGACTCTGCAAAAAGATGACTAAGGTCAGGTAGATACTCGTCCCAATGAGGGGGCTCAACAAACAAAGGAGTGATGTCATATAGGTATGAGTCATCCAATGAAGGTAGATGAGTGAAAGAGGCCTCACACATTGGAAGTGGAAAGGAGGCCGGTGTAATGACGGTGTGTGACTAAGTAGGAGACTGCTCAATATCTGATGAGATGTGGGGGGGTGACAACAATGTCTGGAATAGTGAGAGGAAGAGGAGAAGAGTCCTCTATAGTACTCTCGATATCAGAACTGGATGCATAATCCTCGTCATCAGAATTAGAACTAAGTGATCCTATGTTAGTGGAACTGTCATCACATGAAGAAATGGAGGAGACAACTAAATCAGCAGCGGAAACAATAGCAGCAATATGTGAAGGGTCTCCATAGAGCGATTGAAGAATGCTCTAGACACGGTGAGGTGGATCTGATTGTGCCACGTGAAACCAAAGAGATCAAGATACATGCATCATCATGTGACCAAAGACATGGTCACAAGTGTCAAGGAAGTCCTCTAGATGACGATGATCAGTGGGTGCAGGAACTAGCCCAAGAAAGAAGGGTAAAAGACCCTTGTGAGTGAAGTAACGTTCCATGGAAGCACGCCAAGATGAATAGTTCCCTCTCTCGGTGAGAAGTGGTGGAGGCTATAAGGTGATCCTACGATGCTCAAGTCTAGAAAGAGCACTCTCCATGATGAAAAAAATGCAAGATGCAAGGTGCACGAAAGCAAGACGTCAGACTCAGCCGATAATGTGTCTATGTGTGAAAACCCAAGAGTACAAGCAACCCCCTAGAATGCGGCACTTTATAAAAGTAGTGCATTTACAAAAATGACAATTCCATCATGTAATGTGTGAAAAATCATGTAAATTTGACCAAGGAAGTGCTCAAAAACGAGCAACGAGTCAAAATTTATTGCATTAAAACGATTCCCGCAACTGATGGAAAAATGTACTAGATGCTACAAATGCATTAAAAAAGTGCACGAGATGGATGCAAATGGTATCATGTGGGTACTCGTTGGAAACGGCATAGAATTTTAAATAGGATTTGTTTTGACTGTGAGGGGGGATTAGCCTAATGCCAACCCCGGACCTTGCCCTTTGTCTTCGACAAGCGTAGGAGGGTGTATTAAAACAAGCCAATACAACCCAAAATAATTAAGTACATGCCATAATGTTTTTTTAATTGACCTCAAAACATTAAAAAAGAGGAATGAAGAGGGTTTGGCCCATGTTGAGAAGCCAAGGCTGTGGAGAGCAACAATTACCAGCAAAAGAGCGTTGAACCTACTGTTTGGAATACACCGAGCTGTGGAAGCCCATGTGGTAGATTTGAAATGTTGGCACAAGCTTGTAACCGTCATTGCAGAGATGGTGCAAGTTTGAAATGCCAAGGTCAGACAAAGTTGGTGGAGGGGGCTAATGCCATGTGCCAAGGCCAATGTAGAATTCAAAAAACTTTTTTTTAAATGCAAAAATGTAGGTGGGAGTTGTTGGAGCCTAGGAGCACGTTGGAGGGGTTGTCATGGAGCTGGGAGGTGCTCCAAGTGCGTGGGAGGTCACTGGAGGTGTTGTAAGTGTGTGGGAGGTCGTTGAAGGTGTTGCTGGCATGTGGGAGGTCGCTGGAGGTGCTAGGTGCTATAAGAATCATGGTAGGTGTCGCTAGCCCAAAACGTTTTCCAACGTAACCAGAAAACGTAGGTGCAGCAAGGAAAAAATGTTTTCCAATGCAAGAGGGCACATGGGATCCTGGGAGGAATGCAAACCATGCCAAGAAAACCAAAAAATGCTGTAGGAAAAGCCACAGGAAAGGTCATAGGAAAGGCTGCAGATTTAAACATTTGAACCAAGCAAACCACGAGCAGGGAACACAAGGCTTCGAACACCATGAACAACGAACACCATGAGCAGCGAACACCATGAGCCAGCAACAAAAAAAACACGTTTAGATTCCACACCAATGAAAAAAATGAGTTTACACGCCAGAAGCCTTAACATAGCTCGAATCAAGCTAGTGGATAAGCCAACGACCAGAGGGCTTGGGCAGAGCAACATGAATGTAAGAACCAAGAAAAAATTGAACCTACAATCTAAAGTAGCAGAACCTCTCAAGACCCTCATGCAAGGCCGAAAACTCAAAAAACCACAAACATGAACAAACCTGAACAAGAAGGTGAAACCCACGAACACGAGTAAGCAAACCGTAGGTATGAACCCCAAAATCAGTGCAAGAAGAGCACGAACGGAATATCCATTACCACACACGCAACGAGAACTGGATATCACGCCGGAAGTTATAAAACACATGAGCAACACCGAGGAGTGCACGGATCCACAAGATCCGTTCTAATACCATGAAAGAGGGTTTAAAACCCGCAAGCGAGGATCACGACGGATGACATGCACATCAACAGGCGTGTGAATGGTAGCGTGAAGAGATCTCGGGAGGAGTGAACATCAATTGAATGTGTATGCAAAGATTTGAAACACGAGCAGAACCTAGTTAAGCCATAAAACTCTCCTCTCTCTCATAGATCAAAAGACATGTACATATAGGAGGTGCTGAGTAACCCCTAGTGCTGCAATCATGACAACTCGAGTAGAGAGGGGGAGTTACATTCCTAGAATAGAAGTGTAACTCCCAATGACGCATATGATGCACTAATGCATTGACGTGCTGACGCACTGACGTGCTGACGCACTGACGCGTAAGGGAATCTCATAATGACCCCTAAATGACACGTGGACCTACAATCTCACCTAATGATATGGAAAATAACACACACCAACAAATCATATTTTGTGGATCACATCATTAATACCATAAACTATTTAAAATTGTTCTTGAAAATTAACACACAACATATTTTTGAAGGATTATTCATTGTCTGACAACCATCCACATTGTGTTTGAAAACATAGATGCTAGTGAGAGATAGGATATAATTCGAAACATGAATGGACAATTTTTAATATTACTTGTTGGTAATTTACACCAATTGAATGGACTAGCTTAAAGGCCATTAAGATTTAATCTCCATAGCTAGTAGAAAAGAATAACATAGCCGTTGTTAAGCTCAAGAATGTATTTATTTGAAAATAGCTATATAATAATAAACAATGGTCAAGCTTAGCGACGACTAAGCTCCTCTGATAACTGATTGTCATTGTAAGCAATATATGTTCACTTGTGGACCGATATTGTTTTTCAATGATAGTAATTATATCTTATTGGTTGGACTTCGCATGTTGAAACCAATTGTAAAACTACATTTCAACAAGATGGATAAAGACTTATATATTTCACCTAAAATATATCTTTGTAAACTATAAGCCATATTCATTCATATCAAAGAAAAATCCTAGCGACTGATACAATCTCTTAATTTCAAAATAACTATTGAATAAAAAATCATGGTCTAGCTTAGCATCCGCTACGATACTTTCATTACCTATAGTCGTAGCAATCATTAGAAGTAAAACTTTAGAATGATTGTTATTTTTCAGTGACTATAATTGTATTAAATTAGCTGCACGTTACCAAGTGGAGCCAATTTTTGCACTACTTTCCATCAAGCGGTATCAAGAATTTCTCTTCATATCAAAGGAATAACATTGTGATTGATAGGTGAAACAATTTATAAATTTGAGAATAGATATATTATAAAAAATAATGGTCTAGCTTAGCGACAGTTAGGCTCCTATCATTATCACCTATCATTGTAATTGTATTGTTTTGGGTGGACTTTACATGGCAGTCCTAATTATTGCACTACATAATCATCATGTACAAGATATATCTTTTAAATTGGAATCCATATATACCCCTAAGAGTAAGTGATATTTTTGTAGTTTTAATAAGATAAATCATTACAACATATAATTCACATCAGTTCTTATCAAAGAAAATGCATAATGACCAATAATATGCTTTACTTATTGATTGAAATGACATATGGTCAGTTGAGCACAACAATTACTTAATTTGGAAATAACAATAGAATAACAAGTCATGGCATAGCACAGCGGCCACTAGCTATATACCAATACCTCTTATCATTGTAAACATTATCTTTACAGCTTTGAGGCGCTAGTGCTTTTTGTTTAATGCAAAAATACCTTATGGGATTTCATAAATTTCATGCCATGTGTTGTTGTTTTAATGGTAGTTATTTATATTATAATATCGTGGTTTCATATAGTTTCAAAATATTTTATATTCGTTTCTTTACATTTAAATTTCATGATAAATGTGTCAATTATAATGTTTTCTAACTATTTGGTTCAAAACATGCCACGTGGCAGAGTATAATTGGATAATTATTTTTCATATGCGCACTACATCTAAAATTGTATAGGTCAATTTGGATTAAAAAAATTCATATACATTCGTACACTTTATTTCATTTGTTTTATTATAATATTATATTTTTTTACTGCGTTTCAACTAATTTAATATATAACCACATGTCACTGTTTTACTGGTTGCTTTTTATATTACAATATCATGGTTTCATATTATACTCATTTCTTTACATTTTAATTTCATAATAAATGTTTCAATTATAATGTTTTCTAGCTATCAGGTTCAAACTTACCACGTGGTATAGAGTAAGTGGAGAATTATATTTCATTAACGCACTACATCTAACATTATCTAGGTGATTTTTTGATAAAAAATAAAAATAAATGCGCCTATAAATTGATATAATTTATTTCTATATTGTTTTATTATAATATTATAGCTTCTATTACATTTCAACTCTTTTAAGCTATAGTCAATAACAAAAGGTGTTGTTTTCAATATTGTTTATTTTTTCGATATCCCACACCTTTTCTCAATGAGTGGAAAATTTAAAATTCAAATTGTGAATTCCTCCACATTTTTGAGAATTTAAAATTTAATATTAACATAATTTCCCCTGCTCTAATTTTCAAAATTTCACATCCCGCACTTTTTTATATTTTCAAAAATTATAATGCAGATTGTGCCGGAAAAAATATTAAATACCCCGGAGAACCAATTTTTAGGTTTTTTTTTCGGTCTTGTAGAACAATAGATCGTGAAATCATAGAATAATACAAGCAAGCCAAAGATTGCAGGGTAAAATGCAAGAATACCGGTCATTTTGGCCAGGGAAAAATTAGGTAGTAATTATAATCTCATTAATGGATTAACAAAAAAGGGAACAATCAAGAGTAACAAAAAGGGTGGTTACACACTGGGGAAGAAAAAGGGGTTGTGGAAAAATAGTGCATATAGTTATTTTGATGTAGCAGTTGGTGGTTTGAATGGCATCACCAAACACGATATTGTAAGTCTAGCGTCCACTAGGTATTTCCACAAAATAAAGAAATATATTGTAAGTCTATCATCCACTAGGTAATTCCGCAAAATAAAGAAAGATATTGTAAGTCTAGCGTCTGCTAGGTATTGTCGCTAGGTTATGCCTCGAAAATATTTTTGAGCTTAAAGATCGGTACTCAACAATAATTATCATGAAGTTTTACGTCGCTAAGACACTATTACAACATATTATTTGGAGCTTAGTGGCTGCTAGGGTTTAACAAAATAAATAAATATATTTGAAGTCTAACATTCACTAGGTATTGCCACAACATATTATTTGTACCTTAATGGTCACTAGGTTTTCACAAATTAAATTAAAGTAGTATGAAATTAGTGTCCTGTATGTACTACAACAACATAATATTTAAAAAAATCTTTTTTACATGATTTATCATTTTAATGAAATATATTTGAGCTTAGCGGCCACTAGCCTTTACAACGATGTAATAATTTAGGATTAGCGTTCGTTAGGATTTAACACATAAAATTTGGGGCATAGAGGTCGCAAGAATTTAACACATTAAATTAAGATTCCAGGAGGCTAGCGTCCGATAGAATAAGTGTACTCTTAATGTTTGCAAGTAGTCGACGGTATGCTTTAACAAATCAAATTAACAAATTTTGAGCTACATGGCATCTAGTTGCTTCCACAATAGAATATTTCGAGCTTGGATGTCTCGAGCATTTAACAAGATGAAGTATGGAATTTTTATCTTGACGTCCGCTATCTTATGATGCAACATATTATTTGAAGATATGTTGTCACTAGGATTCAACTAAAAAACATGTCGGTTATTGCAAGCTTAGCGACCGCTAGGTTATGCCTCGAAAACATTTTTCTGAGCTTAGAGATCAGTACTTAAGAATGGATATCATGAAGTTATACGCCGCTAAGACACTTTTGCGCAACATATTATTTGGAGCTTAGAGGCCGCTAGGATTTCACAAAATTAAGAAAGATATTGGAAGTCTAGTGTCCGCTAGGTATTGTCATAACATATTATTTGTACATTAACATTCGCTAGGATTTCAAAAATTAAATTAAGGTAGTATGAAATTAGTGGCCTCTACATACTACAACAACATAATATTTAAAAAAAATATTTCTACAATATGTACCATTTTAAATGAAATTGATTTGAGCTTAGCAGTCACTAGTCTTTACATCGATGTAATAATTTAGGCTTAGCGTTTGTTAGGATTTAACACAAAATTTGGGCATAGAGGTCGCAATAATTTAACAAATTAAATTAAGATTCCAGGAGGCTAGCATTTGCTAGAATAAGCGTACTCTTAATTTTTGCAAGTTGTTAGTGGTATGCTTTAACAAATCAAATTAATAAATTTTGAGCTACATGTTTTTATCTTAGCGTCCACTATCTTATGTTGTAACATATTATTTGAAGATATGTTGTCGCTAGGATTCAACTAAAAACAAGTAGGATATTGTGAGGTTAGCGGTCAGTAGGTTATGGCTTGAAAACATTTTTTGAGCTTAGCATTCGGTTCTCAATAATGTATATCATTAAGTGATACACCGCTAAGACATTGCCGCATCATAATATTTGGAACATAATAGCCACTAGGATTTAACAAAATATAGTAAGATATTTCAAAATTAGAGTCTGTTAGGTATTGTCACAAAATATTATTTGGATCTTAGTGGTTGCTAGGATTTCACACATTTAATTAAGGTAGTATGAAATTAGTGGCCTCTACATACTACCTCAACGTAAAAAGTTACACTTAACATTTGTTAGTATTTAATGCATAATTTGGAGCATAGCGGTCAAAAGGATTAAACACATTACATTAAGATTCTAGGTGGCTGGAGTTTTGAGCTACACGGCATCTAGGTGCTTCCACAATAGAATATTTCATTCTTAGATGTCTCAAACATTTAACAAGACAGAGAGTGAAATTTTAAGATTGGTGTCTGCAAGATTATTTTGCAACATATTATTTGAAGATATGTTTTCGCTAGGATATTATGAACTCTTAGGTTGTTAAGACACTACCACATCATAATAGTTGGAACATAGTGGTCATCAGGATTTTAAAAAATAGAGAAATATATTTCAAGTCTACCATGCACTAGGTATTTCCACAACATATTATTTGTAGTTTATGCCACAACGAAAAATTTGGAGCTTAGCGTATCAAAACAAAAAATGCATGTTTAGATAAGTATAGCATTTGGAATATATACACAATCATTGTATCAATTATAAATATTCATCTATTAACATGTCATACATATCACAGTGCTTTCTTTCCTATCTCACATACTACAATTTATGATTCATTAT
The DNA here is from genome assembly GCA_019776745.2 of Taxus chinensis. Lineage (NCBI taxonomy): Eukaryota > Viridiplantae > Streptophyta > Pinopsida > Cupressales > Taxaceae > Taxus > Taxus chinensis. The sequence goes on along the minus strand of CM034149.1, from coordinate 260,473,014 downwards.
GGTTCTTCCTTAACTATGGGGTGTTGTTGATCCAAGACCATGGGCACGGTTGCTTCCTGGGTTTGTTTCTCTCGTTTGGGACCTATTTTATCATCTCGTTGTCGTGCCTCCTCAAAATATTTTTTTACAAATCTGAGAATCTCTTTTTATCTTTTCCATATCCAAAATCATTCTTTTATATAGCACAACAAACTTGTCAAGAAAATCCTTTTGACTACCATATGCTTTTTTGGAAATTTCCTTCAGAGTCTCTATTTTTGTATTTTTCCCTTGTTTTGGAAACAATCTCAATGACATGCAAAGTTTCTCCTTCATTCTCCTCAGCTATTCTCCTTTGAAAATTAACCATGAATTGTTGAACGGATGTCGCAAACTCTTCATTAGAAAACCAATGCATGGTTTCCTTTAAATATTTCCATGACTGAAGCTTCTATGAAAACATGATTTCCTCTAGAAATAATGTCATCAAACTGCAAAAAAAAAATTTCTTACCTGTTCATTCCATTCCCTTAGTCTTTTGCTTTGTATAATTAGCATATGTCTGGCATATACCAATATCGTCCATGGTCATAATTGTAGGGTCTTTACAAATGCCTTTTTCAATGACCTTCCCCATATGTGTTAATGTTTTCTACAATGATGTCATTCATGTAATGATTTTTTCATTTTTTTCCAAGAACTCTTCTGCTTGCTCCTTTGCATGGATGCAATTCTTTATATTATTGTACAAGCCATGCAATGCCTCTTCTACATCAGAAATTGTGTCAGGAGGAACTGTGGCCTTTAATTGAGTTTCAAGATCTTTATTTCTAGCATGTACTCCCCTCACTACTTCTATGGTTTCTTATGTTGTGGCCCTTATAAAGGATTCAAGATCTTCCTCATATTGCACCACTTGGGATCCTTTGGCTTTCCTTTTCTTTGTAAGAGTGAAGAGGTCTTCTGAAGTTTCATGGAAAACAATGGCTTGTTGTGTTGACATCTTATTTTTGGTTACCCTTTTCAAGGTTCTCATCCTTGGATTGAATTCAATGTTCACTAAGGGATCTTCTTGTGCCTCCCAATCTAGATGTTCTTTGTAGGAAATTATGAATTTCTCTACCCAATCATTTCTTGCTTGTTCATGAAGTGGAGGGAGTTGCACTATTGAGAGGGTTGAGCTTGGGACTTCTCTTCAAGATTCATGGCTGGAGATATAATTTGGTTCAAGCAAGACTTATTGAGTTGGAGCTTGAATAATGTTCTTGAAAACTCAATAGATTCATTTGGTGGAGATAATGGAGCACAAGGTTGTTGTGAATTTTCTAAATATAAAGCTTTCTTTCTCTTCGTAGCCTCATTTTTAGTAATTGCTCTCAAAGGTGGAACCCCCTGTCTCCTTCATATTTTGTTGAACAAGGTTATCTTGTGTTTTGGTAATCCATACCCATTCATTATCATCATGCATGTGAGCATATGATATATTTAACTGTCCTTTAAGGGAATTAAGGTGTTGGGAAACCCTATTCCTTTTGTCATATTTCCTTAAAGGGTGTTCGGGGAGATGAAATAAATTTCTATGGGCCGAGGTATCCTTCAAATTGGGCCACCTTTTAAACATTATGCATCTCACAAAGACTGGGAAGGAGGGATGTTTTTTAAGCTTCTTCTCCTTACACTTTAAAGAAATACCGTTGCAAATCTAATATGAAACCTCTTGTTCTACCGATTTTTCTAGCACATAATATGGTAATTGAAAAGGAGGTGTAGGGAGCCCCTCAATCATGATAATTGTATATTCTGGATAGAAGAATATGGATCCCATATACCTTATGGAAGTGAGGATGGCATCAGATATTCTCGGTGGTGTCGTTTCATGTAATTGTTGGTAGAGAGAAGGATATAAATAAGTGCATATATCTTGAATATGTGATCTAAAATGATGGGCATACAAGTCTGAATATTGCTCATTTACCCTCAAAGGGCTTGAAGGATACCATATTTGGACATTTGAGAACACCAATGACAACATCGAGAAGATAGGAAGCCATGTAAAATGGTTTCCCATGGTCGACGAAATTATTTCTTTGTGTCACTAAATTGAAACAGAGCACCTGACCTAAGGATGGAATCTTCATTGTCATCAATAATAAAATAAAATAACAGATCTAGGAAACATCCACCTTAGAGATTGATGAATTTCCATATAGCCTATTCATGAGTGTCATGCCAATGTGGACTCCTGGTCTAAACCTTTTAATAAGGATTTCAGATAGAATCATCCATATTATCTAATGGGTCAAATGCCCAACTCTGTAAAATATCTCTTACTCTCCTTTTGGCCATCTAGGACTTGACTGTGTTTGAGTTGTACAAGCAGTCTGACTCTGGAAGTTTATAATAACTTTTATATGCATTCCCAACAAAAAAACCTATTCTCTTTTTCCCTGATTTAGAAAATAATGACAAATCCTCAGACTTGGCATGAAGTAGATAGGAAGTGAATTATTCTGGAAATGGAAGCACCTCTAGTTTAGCAACAATTAAATGGAGACCAGCTCTTTTTATCACCCTTACATCTCAGAACCATAGCACTTGCTCTTCCAGTATACCTATTATGTCTACGACATCACATCAACACTTTCATTCTGAACTGTGGAATATAGAGCTGAGTAATGTTAAAATTCATCATCAAAGGTTGTTATATCAAACACGCTATCTCTTATTACTTTTCATCATCCTCATTGGAATATAAATAGGTATCTACCATCGACATTGCCCGCTCTCTCGCCATTTTGGAAAATTAAAGGGCCACAAATGCTGCATACATCATCAACAAAAACAAATACTGAGATACATGACCTAATTGATTTTACAGTAACTTTCATATGTCCCTTATAATGAATACTAGGTAAGATTAGAAAATAATTTCCAAATAAATGAAAGAAGTGTTGATCCTAGTGGTCGTTAGAGTTAACAATTACTAAATATTTAGATCTTAGCGGTCACTCAGGACTATTCACAGATTTACTATTAATGTAATGAGCAAAGCGTGGTTATACATGCACCATTGAGGGATTAAGGTATATGTAGTTTGATCCATGTGTTTTCTAGGCATCATGGTAGTAAAAATATTAATGCAATGATCTAAGTCTGTCAATACAAGCACTCTTGAGGCTTCAAGACTTACGTAGTTTAGATCCTAGTGATCACTAAGTTCAGAAACTATGCAAAATTGTTCATGACAATTAACACGTAACATATTTTGGAAGGATTATCCATTGTCTGACAACCATCCACATTGCGTAGATAACATGAAAGGAAAGTTTGAAAACATAGATGTTAGCGAGAAAGAGGATTTAAGTCGACATATGAATGGACAATTTTAACATTACTTGTTGGTAATTAACACCAATTGAATGGACTAGTGTAAAGGCCATTAAGATTTAATTTTTTAAATTTTGAAAAGAGTGTGCGAGAAACAAAACACAATAAGGGGTCCAGCGGTCACTATGCAGAATTTGTTAAACAAAAAAATGTATAGTTGTCCCATAACATATTTTGCAAAGAATAAAGTAGGCCCCCCAAAGACCTAACAAGTTTTATTTGAAATAGAGCATTGGAGTATGTCGTAATTCACATCCATTCGTATCAAATAAAATGCTTCTCAACCATGAAGCTCCATTACTAATTGAAAGGAATGACATAAAGACCACTAGGATTTTCCGGTTCTTAATTTAAAAAGAGAGATAAATTAGAAAATCATTGTCTAGCCTATCGGCCTCAAGGTTCCTGACATTACCTCTTGTGGTTTTAACCACTTTCTCTACACTTTTGAATTGAAGAAAAATCCTAGCGAACACTAAAATTTCTTAATTTCAAAATAAATATTGAATAACAAATCATGGTCTAGCTTAGCAGCTGCTACGATACTTTCATTACCTCTTGTCGTAGCAATCACTGGTTGTATAACTTTAGAACAATTGTAATTTTCAATGACTATAATTGTATCAAATTAGTCACATTACCTAGTGGATGCAATTGTTGCACTACTTTCCATCGAGAGGGATCAAGACTTTCTCTTCATATCAAATAAAATACTTAGCAACCACTAAGCTCCATTACTAGTCTAGCTTAGCTTCTGTTGGGCTCCTATCATTAACATTTTCCATTGTAATCACTATCTATTCAACTGTGGATCACTAAGTTCAGAAACTATGCAAAATTGTTCTTGACAATTCACACGCAACATATTTTGGAAGGATTATCCATTGTCTGAAAACCATCCACATTGTGTAGATCTAAGTCTGTCAATAGAAGCAATCTTGAGGCTTCAGGACTTACGTAGTTCAGATCCTAGCAATGGCTATGTTCAGTCACAACGAAATATTTAGAGATTGGTTGTATCTATGTATTATCCACTGGACAACTATTATTAGAATGAGAAAAAATTCTCCAATCTTTGAATTGGTGGGGTGTCAAGATATACGTAGTGTTGATCTTAGTGGTAGATATGTTCAGCCACAATGAATTATTTAGAGATTCGTCGTATCTAGGCTTATTTCAAAGCCCAACTATTATTGCGATGAGAAATAGAATGCCAATCCTTGCACTACTGAGGGGTACAAACACAAGTATTTTTTATCCTAGTGATCACTAGGGTCAGCCACAACATATTTTTTAGAGCTTAATGGTTTATAAGAATCATTAACAAATAAATACGTACTTATTATCATAGTTGTTACTACGATCAGCCATAATGATATACCTATAGCTTAGCGGTCGCTAGGCATCATTAACAGGAAAACTACTAATGCATTAACAAGAAAATATATAAATCTTAACAGTCAATAACATCCACCTCGAAAAAATATTTAGAGATTAGGGTTAGCAAAACACCATTCAATGGACATCTATCATTGACTTAAGAAATATTTTGTAATACATGTATTCGTAAGGGATCAACATTTACTTATGTCTAATTAGTTCATTGACAGGATCATGAATACGTCTCATTTGCTAGACATCATTCACAAACTTACTATTAATGGAATGACTGAAAGCACTGTTGTACAAGCACCACCGAGGGGTCAAGATATACATTTTTTTAACCATGGCATTCACTAGGCATCACTCCAGTAAAAAATATTAATGCAATGAGAAAATTCTATCAATACAAGCACTCTTGAGGCTTCAAGTCTTACGTAGTTCAGATCCTAGTGTCACTAAGTTGATCAACAATGAAATATTTAGAGATTGGCCGTATCTAGGATTTTATTCACAAGACAACTATTATTAGAATGAGAAAAATTTCTACATTCTTTGAACTGGTGGGGGGTCAAGATATACGTAGTGTTGATCTTAGCGGTCGCTAAGTTCAGCCACAATGACCTATTAAAACCTTCTCTGTATCTAGGCTTATTTCAAAGCACAATAGTTATTGCAATGACCAAAAGAACACCAATCCAATCACTACTAAGGGGTACAAACATAAGTATTTCTTATCCTAGTGGTCACTAGGGTCAGCCGCAACATATTTTTTGGAGCTTAACAGTGTATAAGAATCATTAACAAATAAATATGTGCTTCTTATCCTTCCTGTTACTACGATCAGACCACAAGGATATACCTATAGCTTAGCGGTCGCTAGGCATCATTAATAGGAAAACTACTAATGCATTAACAAGAAACTATATAAATCTTAGTGGTCAATAACATCCACCTGGATAAAATATTTTGAACTTAGTGTTAGCAAAACACCATTCAATGGATGTCTCTTTAATTAATTATAATTGTATAATCTCCCAGGTCATTAAATATCACAATGAGTTGTCAACACATATGGAATTATGTTCCTAGGTCTCTAAGGTCAACCACAAAAAAATATTTACAAGCTTAGCGGTCATTATGATCAGCATCGACAAAATATTTTGAACTTAGTGTTCGCAAGGCATCATTCACTGGACATCTATTATTGAACTGAGAAAAGAGTTGCATTACATGTTTTCTTCAGGGGTCACGCATTTCTTAGCTCTCATTAGTTTGTTCCATGAATTTTTTTGAGCCAAGTGTTGCACTAGATACCCTCGTGAGGGATCAAGCCTTAACTAGTTCTCATACTATTTACTATAAGTTATTGAAAGGAAGATAAAAATTCCACATTTTAATTATAAATGAAATCTCAAAAGATATGGTGATCTATAATTAGTTAGTAAATGAAGTCTCAAATTCCATGGTATAATTCTAATAAATATAATGAACACACTCTTTGTAGTGTTAGTATGAAAATACAGACTCCGAACCCTATGTATAATCTCCCTTGTTATTAAACCTCATAATTTTTCATGATATCACATCTCCCTATTTCCATATGCTTATTGTCACATTAAGAAAGAAAATCCATGACATCTTATAATTTTTAGTGTTGATATATCATTAGCTAATTTAACTAAAACAACCAGAGCCTGTAATTTTAATCTCTAAATGTTGTATATGTCTTTCCAGAACTATCAATTAAGTGAAACATTATTCAAAATCTTGTTTAGCCTAAATTCTCAAATAGTAGGTTTTATAATTCCCTGATTCACTTGTTTTCAAAGCTCATTTTCAAAGAGGAACCTACACAGATGGAACTCTTTGCATTTTCACTTTGGCAGTCACATATATGTTTTTAAAAAAATTTATTTCCAACAATTTCCTTATGTAATCAAACAATTACTGTAAACAAGCAAACAATTATTTGTGTTACTATTACTATTTCATCTACTGGAAGTTACTATCATTATTTCATTACTACAATTTAATTTAAAATGAAATGTCTATAGAAACTGGCCACTAACGGTCCAAAATCCCTAAACGATTAACAACCCTAACTGAACAAAATCTATTTTCCTCAGCCTTTTCAGCAACACCCATTTTGTTCACTTCCAGTAATCATTGATGTCCATCTCAGGTATTTTACAAATCATTTCTCAGTCCTCTTGCAAAAAAATACCCATAACATGTTTTACATTACTCGCAAGCAGGGTACACACATATTTAGCAAATCATTTAGGGATCGACAAAAAGAATGACAAAATGATGTCAAACCCTATCAGTTGAGAAGTGTTTATCAAAGAGCGTTAAAGAATAGACAGATTTGACTACTGGAAGCAGAGAAAATAGGGTTTCATTGAAAAGGCTACATAATATTCTACATTCATATAATTTCAAAAATTTGGAAGGAGAAAAGGTGAGAATGCATACCAATTTTTGATGCCTTCACGAAAACAAACCGTGCTCAGAATTTTGGCAATCAAACCATGATCATATTTTCCAATGAATTATTACGCTTACGGAGTTTTTCCCTTACACCAATGTTCTCACACGAAGCTTCACAAATTTAAGTTTCCTTCAAATATACTAATGAATGAAAATCTATAATTATATGGAACTGACACTTTCAACTTCACTTTCTTCGGCACATGAATTACAAAAGACACGTGGATGCCATTAATTTACTTTATATTTAATGGCTAATTAATGGCTATCAAATGGCACACATATTTCAAATATCACATGAACTTTACTTTGTTCGGTTAATGGCCAATTAATTTTAGGGGAACCACTATATTAACCATATATGCCACATGCAAAAATTATCAATATTAACAACAATATCATCAAAAGAACAACATGCTCATTGTCAATTTTATCATCTTTAAATTACATAGTGAGTATATAAGTATTCCATACTTTGACTATACTACCAATGATATGTGGTTCAATTGATGTCTCACATATTGAATTATCATATTTTGAATATCACACGAACTTTACATTGTTCGGTTTAATGGCACTCGCAAATATTAACCATATATGCCACACACAAATAATATCAAAATTATCAACATTATCAACAAAAGAACACCATGCTCATTGGCAATATTATCATCTATAAATTACATAGAGAGTATATAAGTATTCCATACTTTGACTATACTACCAGTGATATGTGGTTCAATTGATGTCTCACATATTGAATTATCATATTGTCCTCAACAAAAATATACATGTTTACCAACATCATTTTTAAATTTTTTGTTACACAAACAATATCTTCGGATGTGTGTGTCAATGATCTTGGTGGCACCCATGATGTTGATCGTTGGCATTGTTCTAAAATAAAAAGGAAGAATGTAAAATAGAGAAGTATTAGCTAACTCCAATGCATGATCTTTTTTCTTACACAATGTATACCATCTTTTAAGATGGAATGAATGATGCAATACTATATTACTATGGTTAAAAAAACTGTAATTTACCTGGGTAAAAAGACTTGCGACTTGAAGTTGTACATCCAATATTTTCTCCATTATATTTCTCTCTTGTTCCATTCTTTCACGCTCAAGTTGAAGCCTTCCCTGCTCAATTTCTTTCAATGTCTGACTGAATATATGCATGCTATTTTTTATTACCTCTTTCAAATCTCCATAAGAGTTTATTTTTCTCTTCACACCTTTTCTCTGAATTCCATTTTTATTCAAAGGGGTTTCTATCTTTTCTCCTTCCAAATTTTCAATGTTGATAGAAGGGATTTTGATTTCCCTCTCATGTCTTTTTCAGAAGTATAAGTGGTTGTATTAACCCTCTCTTTTCCATTAAAACCAATAACCTTGTGTGTTTTCTGTGTAATGTGATCTATATCTTCATAGAAAGTCCATGTTGAATGTGTTGTAAATGTTGTGTTTTCCAATTGTTTCTCCTTCTTGAGGGTTTTCTTCAACCTGTTCATCTTGTATTTGCATTTCTTCCCAGTGAATGTTTTTCCACAAACTTCATTCAAAGCATCTGTTATATTATCCCAATGTTTCTTGTCTGATATATCCATGGTTTAAATGTTCATACACCTCTTCGTATTTTGAAATAAATGTTTTCACATCAGATTTTGACCACAACTCTTCTTTGTATTCTTTCATCAGCTCCTCGTTATTTCTATCTCTTTCATATGCATGGGTTATTGAAAATGTTTCTTCTAATTTTGAATCATCAACATCATCAACAATATATGGAGAATTTAGATCAATTTGTGAATGTGGAATGCAATGACCCAATTTATGTGCACCACTTGTATTCTCTTGCAAATTTGAGACACTATTTCCATCTAAGTTTTGCACACAGAAGTCCTTTACATGGCAGTTTCTTAGTTGTGTTGAAAAAACCATATTGTCTGCATAGTTTCTTGGAGTTGATTTGAAAACTTGGGATTCGAAACATGAAAATAAGGAAAATGGTGATATTTCCATGTCCTACAAATTTATTAGTTACTATAAACAGTCACAAATGAAATAATTTACGTACTCCATCTTTTATCTAAACTTAATTTCATTTTCCATTTTCTAAAAATAAATATACAAGGGGTCCTGCACTCTGTAAAATCACATAATCAAAACATGTGGAGAACCATTGAAAATTGGTTAATTACCTACTAACAAATGCAATATTTATAATCACTGTGAAATGGGTGTATAAACTGAAATTCTTCAAAATAAAATAACAATGCTTTACCTCTTTTAATTTTTTGTAACTTTGTTCTTCCCCCATTTGTGTATGTGCTCCTTGTTTTGGTGTTGTCACCTTTGAAATGAGTATACAGTTTTCCATTTTATTGCATTAAATACAAACATTAGCAGATTTTGTGTGGATTAAAATTTAATATTGTACCACTTAATATTAAATGTAGTACAAAAAAATAAAAACATACTCTCAAGTGGCGGATTTTACATTACACGGTTTAATGGCCATTTAATGTTTAGGGAAGCGCAATATTAATTATGTAACATTTGACCTTACAAAAAAGTGTAATTGTTATTGTATTATAAAAATCTTAATCTTTCCCCTACACTATGTGGTTTATGGATAAAATTATACACACAACAGCGCGATCTAAAATTAAGGTAACATTTTTATAACATAATTTTTAATGTATGAAAACTACAATTTGACATTGTTTGAAACTTAAATTTGACATACATATATTTAATTGAAATTAAGTCTTTAATATTGAGAATTATTAATAAAAAACTATGTAGCATGTGTTACTTCTACTCAATATTATATACAATTATTAAAAATAAACTTATATTGTTAAAATATTACGTAAGATATAAAAAGCTTAGAAACAATTAATACACATAATTGAATCAAAGCATATACCACCATCGTTAATCAAATAAAGACTAAACTTGAACTCTATACCATAAAATAAGCATAGCTATACAATTAGAGAATTAAATACATGAATGATTTACTTCGACACAATATTAATGGCCCTAAATTAAATTCCAAGAGGCCCCTAGGCTATAGAATTTTTTTTACTAGAATGGCAGGTGAAAATATGCCCTTCGATATGCGAGTGATCATTATTCCAAGTGTGAATTCACACTTCATCTTGAAAATTCACGTACTTTTTCATGCGAGGTATCACACATCAACGTGTGAGGGATCACACTTTGACGTGCGAGGGAGATCACACTTCTTTGTGCGAGGGATCACACTTCGTGTGAGGAATCACACTTGGTAGATGTACAAGGCCACGAATCTCTCACTCTACGATGAGCTATCATTGTCACATCCAAGTGTGAGTTTTTGAACTTGGAATTGTGCTCGCTCACACATTGAAGTGTGATCACCAACTTCTAGCCTCCCATTCTAGTCAATATTTGAATTTTAGCATGTAAAAAAAATTACTTCACAATGGCTGCTAGGCTATACAACTATTGAAAGCCATAGGGGAAAGAAGCCAATGACTGTGCATAAGCCAATGACTATGAGTGGTAATGTGTAGTATAGTACCACTAGTTGTAAAAATTGAAGTCAACATTTATAACTTTTATACTAAGAATTTAGAAAAAAGGTAGCCAATAACATGAGTAAAATCAAGTCACATGTACAAATCAGCCAATAAAAAGGTGACACATCAGTTGTCCCGAAAAGGTGATTTCATTCACAAGCAAGGGCCAATATTAATTTTCTTTGTACTAAAAAGTACCTATTTTAAATCCCTTAGAAATACTTTTTCAACAAAATTTAAATGCACAAAAATAAAATGTGTGCATTATAAAAATCTTAATCTTTCCCCTACACTATGTGGTTTATGGATAAAATTATACACACAACAACAGGATCTAAGGGTGTAATACAATTTGTTATATGTTTAAATATTTGGATTAAATGAGGTTTTAAAGATGTTCATATAAGATGTATATTTTTATTTTCTCATTGTGATTTCAATTCTCCATACTAATGTTAAATATTTAAGTGTCCTTAGTACTAATTTTCTCTTTTTATTTGTGGATACAGTTGAAAATGAACTTTGTTTTTGAAGATGGAGCACATGTGGATTTACTATCCAAAGGTGTGAAAGTTGTGGAGGGACTAGTTTATCCATCCAAAGATACACTCCATTGTAGAGACGTGGGGTCTAGCTTATTCATTGTCACAATAAGTATTGTATTCAATGGCAGAGTGAGACTGCCATACACAATTGATGATTGTGAAACCCTAGTAGAAATTGAAAACAAGGGATACTTTATCCCATGGGAAAGGAAGCAAATGATTAAGCATGTGATTTCAAATGTTTCACATGTGGGGGGTGATGGAATTCAAAACATCATGAGTAGTGACTCAAAGGATACATTTAATGAGGATGAGGGTTTGAATTCTACCAGTGATAGCCATTGTTTCACAACTCCTAAAGATAGGGATGAATTTTCTACAACCTACGTGGTGCTAAAACATAAGTGTCCTCAGAAAGAAGGTGACATAGCTGAAGGGTTTATATCCCTGGTACAAGAACAACATGTGATTTCAGGAGTGGTGTTGGGACCCACACACTTTGGTGTTTTTGTGGAGAATATTATAACTACATGCAATGATTTTTATCCAAGTCTACAACACAACAACGAAGTTTCCTGGCCAATCAAAAACTTAGTTTATCTAGAAACAAGTTTTCATGTGAATGGAAATTCTGAACTCCAAGAAATAACTGCCACATCAAACAATGAATTCAATTTGAAGTTCAAGGGGGTTACTACCAAGTTGATACATTTTTGTTCAAAAGAACAAAAATTTGTTGCAGAAGCAACAATTACAAATTTCTGTGAAGGAGACATGTGTTTAAAAAATGAATGGTTTTGAACTCCAAGAAACTACCACATCAAATCATCAAACAATGACTTCAATTTGAATTTCAAGGGGGTTACTGCCAAGTTGATACATTTTTGTTCAAAAGAACACAAATTTGTTGCAGAAGCAACAATTACAAATGTTTGTGAAGGAGACATGGTGCACTTTAAAAAATTAGATGGAAATACATTTGGGGTTATGTTGATAAATTAATTACACCTTTGTAAGGGTTTCTCCATATCAAAAGGATCTCTCATCCAATGGCCTGTTAGCCAGTTGGCCCATCAAGATGGTTCCATTATGGAAGTAAGGCTAAAATAAATTCCAGAAGAGTTGCCGGTAAAAATGTGGAGTGCATTTGAAGATCCATTACCTCAACTGGTATACCCAACTTCATATGAATCCTCCATATGTAGTAGTAATGAAAACTTGATAAAAATACCTTACAATGCCTGCAAATGCCAAAAGGTAAATTCTACTCCATCTAGTACAACAAAGGCAAGGGAAAATGATGAAAAATCAAGAGAACATTTTTTGTCTGAAGTTGAGAAAAAACCTTTCTGCAAGGAAGGATGTCTCTCCAATCTATCTCTAAGTGCTTTCAATCATGATTGGAATTTAACTCTAGGTATGAATGAACTTTCCATTAAAAACTTTGTACTTAATACATTCACAGCAAATGTTATCAGTTGTGATCAAGGTCAAACTTTAGAACATATTATAGATAAATTGAAGTTATGTGGAAGGGATGTATGTCAGAATGCATGGTACAGATGTCATGGAATCCCAAAAAGTCACCTATTACAGATAAAAATAATCTTGGTTTAATGGCGAGAGGAGGGCAAGTAAATGGAAATACAAGAAAACAAAAACAAATTCCAAACACTGTCGTAACTATTGCATTGATATCCAAAATGGTGGAGAAGAATTCTGATATATCCCCACACATGTCTCGTTCAGTGGGACAAGATGGTACTAAAGTAACAATGAGACTGTTTCCTACATGTTATACTTTTTCTTACATACTAAAAAAGTGTAATGTGGCCCTTTCACTATTGGACCTTCCTCCAACGTCATAGTCAAATCTCATAAAAATATGGAAAGAACATTTCTCCCATGTTTCAATCACCAAGAACAACTTCTTCTCCAAATGTGATGAGTGCACAGAGCTTAAGAAAAAACGTGCAGCGACCTCATGTCCAGAAACACTAGCACAAATAGATCAACACCAGAAATGGCACAATGATTACATTCAAAGTTTTCATGCAACTTACTATGCACATAGAGTGCAATTACAAAAAAATCCTGCTATTTGAGCATTGTGTATGAAAAAATGACAAGATAAAAACTACAATAGCAAAGATGGGAAAAATCAAAATCAATAAGCAATGCTATTTATCTCCCCGTCACCTTGAATGGTATGCTGACACATGGGCACAAAATGGGGGGTTTCGAGCACTTTGGTCTCCCTTTTGTTGAGCGAGGAGAAAACTTCACAATAACATCATTGGATCACTATGTATCTGGAAGCTAGAAGAACCTTTTACAGATCAGTATGGTGATTTGTTATATAGTAGTGGGACATCAAAACACCCATTACATGATGCACTCTTGCAAAATGATGCATATGACAAGTGAAAGGAATACAAGAAGAAAAATGAGGGTGCTCATACAACTAATATATAAGATGTTTAAGTTCATTTAGAAAACAACCACCAAATCTCTACTTGCAACTAGATAATGATGCACGTGACAACAAAAATTGGACATTGTTTGCGTTTGCATCCATGCTGACAGCTATAACGGTTTTCAACACAGTTTATGTGATTTTTCCTCTAGTGGGTCACACGCATGAAGACATAGATGGGAAATTTGGTCCATTATCAAAAAAATTATGTAAATTGGATATATTCTCTTTGCCAAAAATAATGGACACTTATAGACCATGCCAAGAGGAGTCCAGAACATTCACTCTGTACCTTATCGAGGAAGTCTATGACTTTAAGGGCTTTGTAGAACCACACATGTTAGATGGTAACCACAAGGTCATGGACCTATCAAAAAACCAAAGATGTTTAAATTCTATGTCAAAGACAACAAGCCCATCATGGAGTTCAAAGCATCAATCATGGAGTCCAACTAGAAGGGATCAATGCTTATGTAATTTTTAATGATTGCATATGGAAATACATTTTCAAATCCATTTCCTCAAAACAAATTATTTAATGTAATTCTTAACTCTTTGTTGTTCTTTGTGATTTACAGAATGGAAAAACATAAAAAGTAGTTGACTTTATCACACATGACTTGCATATTTACAATATCATGGTCATTTTTTATATATATTTATATAAAAGTTATATCAATATATAATATACATTAAATATTAAATAAATATAAATTTGAAGTATTTCAATAACTACTATTTTTTATTTTTTAAAGGGCAATATTGTAAAATTACCATCATCTAAAAATTGTTTGACAGACATAAGTGGCCATCAAATTTAATCCCTGGGCTGATGTAACTTTATGGCACCTAGGCTTATGTAAATTAGCAACAACTAGGCTTATGTAGCTTAGCCATGGGTAGGCTTATGAAACTTGTTATCGGTAGGTTGGTGTAGGTTTCCAGCCGCTAGGATTATTTCACCTAGATGATTCTACTCTCGTGTAAATGAGCGGCCACTAGTATTATGTAAGTTAACAACATATACGCTTATGTAAGATAGTGGTGCTAGGCTTATGTAAGTTAACATCCTATGTGCTTCTATAAGATAGTGGCCATTAGGCTTATCCTCCTTTTATGTAACTTAGAGGTTGCAAGGCGTACGTAACTTTGACCCCACTAGGCTGATTTCACCTAGCATGCACTTTCATCATGTAAGTTAGCAACGGCTAGGCTTATTAAAGATAGCAACCACAAGACTTCTGTAAAATAGCGGCTGCTTGGCTTAGGTGGGGAATTCAAATAATAAAAAAATAGAAATCCTAAAATAGCAAAACTAAAATCCAAAAATTGTGATTTATAAATTAGATTACAATAGTGGTGAAATTGGAATCCAATAATATCGCTATTGGAATCCAATATTAGCCAATTTCACTATTAAAAATAGCACGCCAAGCTACTTAGCAAGATGGAAAGTTGTGTTGTGAGGGGCAATCTAGAAGTGACTCTCCAAGTAGCTCAGCGAGTTGAGTAAGGTGTCAATGGCCGACGAACCCATGTTAGGTTTGCAATAGAGAAGGTGTAGTGAATTAGGGGGGCTCATTTTACATCAATGGATTGACGTGGAGCTGAGTTAGCATGGTGACATCGGAGCTCAACATCGATGGTGATAAGGGAGACCCAAGAAGGGCGAGTTGGTTTCAAGGCCAAGCCATTTGAGTTTAAATGCATGGCGGACCGAAGAGGTCAAACTCGAAGTCACATAAATAGAAATCCAACTCATCCTAACGAGTGATATGATCAAACGACGAGTCAAGTAAAATTTTGGGCATTGCACATAGAAGACCAAATAGCGGGGAGTCAACTCAACTCACAAGGAACTCAGGGAGAAAAAAAAGTGGATTAGAGGGGAGTCAGGAGATCTTGAAATCCAAAAAATTTGGACTTCAGAAGTGGTGCATTTCAAAGGTAGGGAGAAGTTTGATTCGGTGTTTAAGTTGGGGTAATGTCCAAAGAAATTAGGCCCTAAAGCCCGAAACCAGTGGTGATGTGGAAAACCGGGGCAGATTCAGAGTTGGTTGAGTTTGAGCTTCAAGGTTAAAGTTGTTCAAGGTTTGAGGATTGTGGAGAGGTGAGTTCAAGGTTGGAGGGGGTGCAAATTTTGAAAGGGTGGGTGGGCTAAGTTTCGAAGGAAGAAAGCCCAAAATACCGAAAATAGAATTCCCGCCCAAACAAATCAAATACCCACTGAGCCGAATGACATGTCAGTTGGTAGGTGAAATGAGTAGGTGGATGAGGTAATGTGCCAAGCTAGCATACAAAGAAGGAGTTGCCATTTGAAAGGCATAGCTCGGTTAGTAGAATAATAACTCGATGAGTAGGAATGGAGCTCGATGGGGCTTGAAAACAAAAAATGGTGACCCCTTTTCAAAATCACAAAACTCCTGCATTTTTTATCCAAATTCAACAGAATTATACTTGATGGAAAGGATTTTTGGAGGAGAAACCAATGATGATGGTCAAATAAATTTTTAGAGAGCTAGATGAAGGTGAAACCTAGTCAAGAAACAAGGGGCAAAATTATGATATCTTTTTCCATACCCAACCATTTTTCACAAAATTACAATCAATGGAAAGATGATTTTGGAACCTACACTAAGGAACTGTTAAAATTTTGGATTTCAGGGGTTTTAGACCTCTAAAAATGGAAAAAATGAAGTAGTAGGTGAATTCCATTAATGAGTTAGGTGGAAGAATAGGTCATGATGAAGCTACAGGAGCTAGGAGATAGACACAGGTACAATCACAACTAATTTATTCAAGCACAAGGTAAGATCATTAATGGATAAAAGATTCAAAAAATCCTCCACACTCATTGCAAGATTAAAAAATTATTTTTATGGGTTTTGGAGAAATTTGAGATTTCCTTTTCTCTCTCTCCTCTCCTCTTTCTTCTTTTATAAATATTGTAAGGAGTCTCACAAGCAAGAGGTTGATGATTTTTATTTCTCCTCCCATGCACCCATATTATTTTGGCGCTCTACACCTTCCTCTAAAAATTGTAATGGGATTCATACCTTCCCTCTAATCTGTAATGTATTGTGCATATTTTGGAGCAATAAGTCATGATTTGTGTTAATTTCTCTAGCCTCTCATGGTCTTGATTGTTATTTTTGGCCTTTCATTGTTAAGCAAGTGGTTTTGTATTTTCCATGTTCATTACAGGTTTGTTTGGTTGTGCTTATTCATGGAATGGTTATTGTTTACATGGTGATATGTGGTGCTAGTGTTTACCCTCTCCGTGGTGTATTGAATGTGATCTAGTCTATGGTACCAGACCACCCTTTCTAGGTTCATTCCTTTAATTGTTTTTCAAGCTATGGGAAATGATTAGTGTAGTCATTTCTATACCCTTAGACCAACAATCTAATACCATGCACATCATTCTATCAACCACTAGGTGTTGGGTGCTCACCTGAGGCACTGTTGACACTAAAATTTTCCTTCGTAATTTCTATTTCATTAATGTATGTATTAGGAATAGGATGTTGTTAAGTATAATTAGTAGTAGTGTCTGATAGAAGATAATGGCACTGTCAGTATGATGTCGCCAACAATGTATAGTACAGTAATAGTCAAAAGTACAATAAGAATGTGGTGGTAAAAAGTAAATATTTGTCGTAATTGGTCCGGTAATGTTAACATGTCAAAGTTGGGGGAAGTAGAGAAGTATGGTCTACATGATTAGGAATTAGAAATATTATATTGGTAATAAGGACAAGGAGTGAGGTCATAAATATTTTGTGTATTTTATTTGTAAAAAGTCTAAAAATGTGGAACCCATGTGAAATGATAAGGTTTATCTTATCTTAAAATATAAGCTTATATGTACAGATAAGCGTTAAGGTATGGAATATGATTCGTCAGAGTGGATTTCTTATCCTATCTTAGAGATAAGATGGATAAGCTTGGAAGTTCTATAAATAAAGAGGCCACCCCCCTCATTTAGCATGGAAGGAAGTAGTGAGAAATATTGTATGAGTAAGTGTGTAAAGGAAGCCATCATTTTGAAGGTGTGTTAAAGAAGCCATTAAGAGGTGTAATTGTGAAGTTTCTCCCATAGTTATTGTTGGAAGGCAATTGAAGTCAGTAACACTTGAAGTACCTCATGGGTGAGATTGTAACAATTTCATATTGATATTATAATTTACACTGATATTTCAGATTTTATCAGCATTCCTTCTTATCATAGTCTATGCTATTATTGTGTTATGTTTTTTGTTGTGTTTCTAGATTACATCCACCAAACTAAAGGTTGTGCATTAGTAAATAATCATAGCACAAGGAGTTCCCGGTGAAGAATTATCATAGTGTTGGATTGGTGATGACAGCATGCACAGGTGTCGAGTCTCTTATTTATGTGATTCTTGTGATAATGTATCATCTTATGATAGGTATTCAATTATAAGTGAATATAAAAGAACCATGCATCATTCTGAGAACCTAGAACAAGTTTTCATCTCATTGCATCCAAAAAAGAGAAATAACAACACCATATGAAAATGATTCATACCCAAAGGAAATACATAAATATTATACTCATGAACACATATATGCCTAAAAATAGAGCCTTCCATTTATATTAATATGTTCAATAATCCACAATACATCCCTTGGAGTCATAACAGACCCTCATATAACAATGTAGAGCTAAGTCATGCATCAAAGCTACACTATGTTCACCACATTAGAGAGATTATGATAGACCCATCCCTCTAAGTGTGTCATCACTCCTATATTTTCTATGATCCCATCCTATAGAATTCTTCATAAGATCTCTACAGAGCTTTGCCTCTCTTCCCCTAGTCTACCACACTAATCACTCTCAGAATGACTCCATGTATATCTTTATATCTCTATATATCTCCTTCTTGCTACCCATGCACCTTAATATATAGCTTTCCTCCCTTCACTACCATGCCTTCTGAGGTAACAGATTGGTTGCTAAGTGTCCAAGTGGTCCTTCAATGGAGCATGCCTCCTTTGATTTGAGCTCTCCACTCTGTGTAATGATGTTATTCTAGAACCTTCCATTGCATGCATGGAATATTCCCTTTTTGATCTGGCACCTTATCCACTCTGCATGCTTGAAGGGTCACTCTTTTCTCATGTGCTACCTGGGATGCCAAATATGGCTAAGTCCAAAACCCGTCTTGCCTTACGTGTGCACCGTGTGTTCTAAAAAACCCTGCTAGAACCCTTCCTTTTGGACCTTCAACCCACATGCCCTTCCTTAAATAGGTCCCACGCACCTACGCGCCCTCTTGTACTTAGATAATAATCGAGGGCCCAACATCACCCCACACTATGCCTATAATCCATCCTTGGAAACATTTTTTAAAGAATAAAGAATGATAGGCTCTTACAATGGTTTAAAATAATAAGGGAATGAAGAAATGGGGAGAAATAATGAAAGAATGGGGAACTATTTTATTACTGGAGGAGAGGGAAATCCTTCCCTAATTCTACCTCTAAATTTTCCCAAGCATCGACCTCATTCTGAGCTTGCTGATAGAGGTCACCCACCAGGGCGCTCACTTCCTGAAAACTCACCTCCTCTCCTTTGTTGCTCATGGTGTTAACAATACCCTCCAATTGATTCCCCAAGTCTTCAAGGGCATCCATCCTACGGGTGATCTAGGGGGTAGATTTCCTTCAACCAGCTTTTGATCGAGCCTCGCAAGGTCTCGATTGCTTCTGATTTCTTATCCACCTTGGCTAAGACCTTGTCTCTCTCCGCTCTATTCCCCTTATTTTTCACTTGAAAATCCTTGAGCTTCATCTCATAGGTGGAAACCAAGATAATTTCCATTTTATCCCTATCCATGTAATTATCATAGGTATCTTCAGCAACTTGCGTGAAGACCTTTACTTCTGCCAAAATTTTAGTATATTGGGCCACAATCTTGACAACCTCCATCTTGTTTTCTTTCTCTTGGTGTGCCTGTGCCTCTTCTACGGATTCCAAAGAAATTGGTCACCTCTCCATTGTGATAATTTGTGTGAGTTAGATCCTCTAGACATTGCAAGGATGAATCATACTTCTAATCAGGTGGCATTAAATCGGGGTGCTTTAGGAAAATTGCATCTATAATCATATCCACCTTCTTGGAGACCTTGCATACCTTATATTCTTCCTTCAGCTCACACCTCAGTTAAGCGATGATCAAATCCTCTTATTTTAGGTCTTTTCTCTTCTCCACACACTCCTTCTTCTTCTCCAATTCCTCCTCTAAGAATTTCACTCTATCACTTCTCTCGAATAGTCTGGCCTCAATTTCGATTGAAACCTTGTTAAGCATATTACAGACCTGTTCATCTAATAGTTGCTGATTGTTAACCAATGGATTTATCCCCTTGGTTTGTGTCACCTTCATTAGCACTCTATACCTTACCTCAAATTCTAGTTCATCCACGTGGGACTCAAACACCCAAGATAACATCTTTCTTGTCTGTGGGTACGCACCTTCTTCATCAAACAATGACATTTCCAAGAGTTTCTCTATTGGTACAGTGCTATAGAAGTACGTGCATAACACCTTGATAGGATCATCAATGTATCTCATTCCCTGCCCTTATGCCACTACTATTCCTTTCCCACCTGTTCACCCAGCTTTAGGGAAGCTCACTGCCAATTTGGGATCTCTACCCATACTTCCATACTCCTTCCAAATGCTCTCTTCTTCTATCTCCTTTATAATATCATTTGCGCTCCTTTCTAACTCCTATTCCACCAACTTCTTCATGATGTCAGCCACTTCTCTCTCTACGTCTTTCTATACTTCCTCCTTGGTGAGGTCTGGGGTTCTTTGGTTCTTGGTGCTTACTTCTTTGATCATCCCCTTTCCTTGAGCCTCATCTTCTTCCTTGTCATTCTTCTCCTTACCCCCTTTTTATACTCCTTTTCATATCCTTCTTCCTCATAATCATGTACATCATAGACTGAATGGTATTCACCTCCTGTAGGCTCATCATCATCCTTATCACCGATGTAGGCACCTAAACTCTCCATAACTTCTAGATTCTGCCTCATCTGTCACCTTGTGCTTCTTCCTTATCAGGGATTCTAATACAAGAGATTATTCTTTTTCTTTCTCCATAACAGGAAATCTCTTCATTGGTGATTCCTCATGGGTGAGGTTCTCTTCATGCTCTGAGTACCTCTTCTTCTGGGGTCTTTGCATTAACATATGAATTATTTCTCTGCACATGTAAGTGCAAGGCTTCGTGACTGCTTCAGGAACGCCCATCGATTGTGTGGTCTACACACTTAGTGCTTTATTCTCCTTGCCCCCTCTTCTCTTTCTCTCTTCTTCAACATGGAAATTTCTTTCTTCATGTGGGGTCTTCGAGAATGGAGAAATCATTCCTAGATATGTGCCTTTCTCAAAATTTGGTCTTATTTGAAAGTATATCTTTGTTGCATCCCTCCCAGTGATTGAAAGTGTTATTGGTTTCATCATTTCGACCTCCTGGGAGACATACTTCTCCACATACACACGATTTTTAGGATACACCCACTTTTGTCCCAGCTCACGGTGATCTTGGTCTACCTCACTAAGGTTGAACCTTAGTCTTTTGGCTTCCATGAACCTGTTCACCCCTTATTGGAAGTATTGTGTGGTGAAGGAGAAGGGAAGCTTACACCATGGACCTTTAGTCCCATTTTTCAAAGTAAATCTTCTAATGCATAAATGTTGGTACACTGCAAATTCTTCCTCTCCATCCACGAGCATGCAGGAAAATGCTCTAGGATCCTCCACTCTTCCCTCAAATGCATCACGCATTTGTTTATACCACTTCTCCAGGACATGCCTTTGTGAGCGGCCATCATGGTTTCACAAGTGTATTTTTAAAATCTCTTTGTGGGTGAGGTATCCTCTTCTGGATAATCCCAAACAAACGTTTCCAGCCCATATGGCACTCCAATTTCTGAAAAGACAATGGTGAGGAGGACATTACCAAATAATATCTTTTCTCCCTTATGCACACTGCTTATGATCTCATCCACGATGAAAGTGGACAAAGTTATAGATGGTTCCCTCTGATATCCTCTGGCATACATTTAGCCATGCCTTGTTCACTTGTGTCCATCATTCCTAATCATTGAGCTTGGTCACCAAGTACGTGGCCATCCTCATAATAGGGTTTGGAATCTCGATGATGTCAAAGTATCATGAACCCTTCTTGTAGTCATATGTTGCTATAGTTTCCTTGATAGCCTCCTTATCACTCAGGTCATCATCTATACTTTCTCCTTCACAAATAAGGCCTATGAACTTGGATATCAGCTATGGTGTTATGTGCATCTTTTGCCTCACAAAATAAAAGTGATCCTCATGCATGCGTGACATAAACCTTTGATAATGGCACTCAGGCTTTCCAAAGTAAGGCAACTCATACAGTTGTAATAATCCTACCTTCTATAATTTAAACTTCACCTTGTCATTGTAAATAAGCATCCCATCTGACATATTTTTGTTAGTTGGGTGAACTAACTCTAGCACCATTTATTTCTTAGTTGTGCTTTTACGATGGTTATAATCACTTACAGTCATTTTCCTTAGATGCGACACCCATTCCTTTCCTAGCAATACTCCATCTAAGTATTACATTTTTGCGTACCATTCTTTGTTAGAGCTTGTGACGGCAGTGGTTTTCTTTCCTTTTCCCTTTCCCTTTGGTTTCTTTGGTGAGACAATTTCTTTCTTGGGTGTCATGCTTTCTGTCAGGATAACTACAAACTCCTTACTCTGCTACACTCCAAAATCAAATCTGAAGCTCAACTCCTGGAATAAATCCTTCTATCTTCGTTCCCTAGCTGCCAAACCCTAGACTAGAAAAAACCTTCCATAAGACGATGCCCTTCACACAACCTTTCCTCTCACCCTGTGTACTCCTTCCTTCTAGTTTGCAGATCTACTCTAGTCACACACTTAAATTATGATGGATTCTTCTTCCTTCGCAAAAATTTCTCTCTAGATTCCCTAGTTTGCGATAGCGCTTCAACTTCATAATAGAAAGATAGAAAATTACTTATCCAACCTTGTATTTATAGTTTTTTCTTCCCTCCAACAATAAATGATATGCCACCTAACAACGTACTTTAACATTAAATGTGGCTTTTTTCACTGGCCGAATTTAAACACCCTTACCCACACGCCACATCCTACAGTGAAAAATCCTTTACAACCTTCTAGCGTGTAAAAATCCAACCTGACCGAAAGACTCTTACGCACACGTTCTATAGCACCGAAAGCACTTCTTTTGTCCTTTACCTAATTTTTTCCCTCGCCTACCTCATGTTGTTCCTACACTATTCATCCTTTGTATGTGGTCTTTGATAACATCCTTCTTGACACCATAATTCATTATCCACCATTTCCTCACACGCTTTCTCAACCTTACGCACTTCTTTCTACTGAGCCACTCAACTTGTATTACAAGCATATGCTTTGTATTACTCCACCCCACACTAAAATTATATGCACGGTCCTCTACACATACACAATATTGGAATAATAATGTGGTTACCAACACACAAGGCACAAAATGAAACAAAAAGAAAAGAACAAGCAATGAGAAAGGGAAACATAAGAAAATAAAAGCATAAAGGTAAATTCTAATCTAACTGGAAACAATCCCTTATTACAAACACCAAGAAAACTTATTTACAGTAGGGATTCAACCTACTTCTATTGAAATGACCTGGCAATCTCATCCCATCTAACGCTTGTAACTGGCAAGCACCTAATCCAAGAATGTACAAGATGATGTAAAGTCCGAACCAATGAACTTTCAACTTCCTAGGCTGGCGCAGATACTTGAAATCATACAACAACACCATATACCCAACCTCAAATTGCTTATTCTTGATATGATGATCATGTCATTCCTTTTGTCCTTTCTTTTTCTGTCTTTTGACTCCATCTAGCAAGTGATCACCTTTTGTCTAACTGCATTAACTTATCAATCATTTCTTCCAGCACTTACTCATTAGCTAACCCTCCTGCACACGCTATATGCATTGATGGTAACATGAATTCAACTAGAAAAACATCCTCTGCGCCAAACATCTAATTGAAACGGCGTGGCCTTGTTCAACCTCTTATAGGTTGTCCTGTATACCCATATAATGGTTGATACCTTTTCATCCCAATCTTATCTTCCAACATCACAGATCTTAGTCAGCATGTGACTTAGTATTTTGTTAAATTCCTCAGCAGTTCCATTTACTTGAGGGCGACAAGGGGTAGTCTTGTGATGGGCTGACCATAAATTTTGCTAACATAATCCTAAGCATTTCATTGAGGAAATGCGTACCTCTATCACTTGTTAAACTTAAAGGATAATCATACCTACTGATTATGTTCTTCCATAAAAATCTAACAGTTGTGGCTACAGTGAAATCCTTTATAGGCGTTGCCTCTGCCTAATGTGTTAAGCAATTAATACAAGTAATGATATACCATGAACTAGTCCTTCGTGTGGCTAGCGTAATTGGTCTTACAAAGTTAAATGCTAATTTTTCAAATGGTTCAATGTTGGATATTAGTCATAAGGGAATTTTTTCCCTCTTCCCAGGCTTCCCAAGGCACTGGTAATGGTCGTAGGACTTGCAAAATTTAATACAATTCTGGTAGATTGTTTCCCACCAAATCCTTGCATGAGTAAAATCTTCCACGTGCAGTGGCATTTCCTACTATAGTTTCCTCCTACAATCCCACCATGTGCTTCCTCCATAATTTCCATGCGACTCATGTTCTAATGATGCATTAGCATAGAACCTCATCACGTACCTAACTTATACAAGTCTTCAATAATCAACATGTAGGGTGTGGCATGTATTGCTATCTACTTTATCTCTAGATCCTTCATCCCTTCTGATGCCACACATGTTTTTAATAACATTTTGATATATTCTAAATCTAAGGGCGCAAGCGCTTCAACCTAAAAAGTTGTGTGTCTATCATAATATCCTCAATGTTTTGTGCATCCTCCCCTGCAGCTAATCCTTGATAAGTGGTCAAGTCATAAATTTTTATTTCCTGGTTATTACAATGATTGTGAACTCAAACTCTTGAAATAATAGGACCCAAAAATATATGGGCCCTTGCAACATGGGCTTGTTGACTAATTATTTCAATGCCATGTCGTCCGTGTAGAATATAAATGGTGTTGCCAATAGATACTATCTAAACTTATGTAGCACGTAGATCATGAAAAATGCTTCACACTCAGTAGTCATGTAATTTTTTTCTACTGGTGTCAACTTCCTACTTCCCAAGAACAAGGGATGATCAAAAATTCCCTCACCAATTTTTGTACTAGTACTACTCTCTATATTTTTCCCTTGAGGCATCAACATACACATGGAAAGGCTTATCCTAAGAAGGAAAACGTAGTATGGGTTTCGTGACAAGCCTATCCTTCAAAGTGTCAAAGGCCTTCTATTGCATATCTCCCTAATGAAAGGCACTCTTGTGTTTTAACAATTCCTACTAAGAGTGCGGTGATCTTGGCATATACCTTGATGAATTTCCTATAGTACCTTGTATGCCCAAGGAGTCTCATGCACTGCACTTTGACTAGTTGTCTCCCCTAATCCTATAATAACTACAAATTTAGTGGGATCTAATAGTAGGCCTTATTTACATACAATTTTTCCTAATAGGGTTCCAAATGGAGTAGCAAAGACACATTTCTTAATGTTGAGGGATATTCCTCAATTTCTAACATCTCTCAAACATAAGCCTCAAATTGTCACAATGTTCTTTCACAAATCAATACATAGTCAAGTCATCTAAGTGAACTTGAAGAAATTTATGGATGAAGTCCTTAAATGTTTGTATCATGATGTGTGAGAACATAGCAGGTACATTCTTCAATCCAAAAGGCATAACCGTGTAGGAAAAACTTCCCCATTCGGAGGTGAAATTTGTCTTCCTCTGGTATTCCTTTACAATCCTGACTTGGTGATACCCTAAGAACCCATCCTTGAAAGAGTATACTTCACACTTGGCATACTCCCTCCAAAATTTCTTTAGTAAAGGGGGTTGGAAAAGGATCGATGACACATACTACATTCATATCCCTGTTTTCATCACAAATTCTTGATCCTTGATAACCATCTTGATACTGATAACCATTCTGATTCTTCCATTGCATTCAATGATACTATCCATGTTATCATCTTGTTTATTTCTTCCTTGACCCATACACACAAATTTAGATTCATCTAATAAGGCATGTTCCAAATCGGGTGTGCACCTTCCTTCAACTTGATCTTCATCTCCCTCATAAGGAATGGTGAACTCCTTTGAGTTCATGGTACCCACGAGTGAAAAAAATCTTAGAATTCACACAACATATCCATTATCTCTTGAAACTTATTTTTCTCAACCAATAGTCCCCAATGATAGCTTCCTTAGGTTTTGTCTCCGTCCCAATATTAATATTCTTTGTTTTCAAGGGCTCATGGTATGTGCAAGCTATTGCTCATCAATGCACTATCTATGACTTCATGATCATACCTTCAAAATGGCTGACATCCAGAATTTTCCATCTCTTTGTCATCTACTACATAGACCATTTTTCATTTTTCCTTTTTATATGCACGCGCGCTCAATCTGTATTTCCTCTGATTCTTCTTCATTGAGGCGCGTCTCCAAATAAGGATCACTTAATCATTATAATAGCATGTCTTCTATTATATTACTATCTCCCATTATAAGGCAATTTATTACTTACAACACCTCATCCACTGATTACTTTGTACTCCTATACTTGAAAGCTTGAATGAGATCAACTGCCAGCTCCTGTCAATTACCTGTTTAACGACACATCTCCAAATGGATATACCATGCGTGTGCATAACCTTGTAAGGTGGAATACAACTTATGCACCCATAATGAAGGTGATAAAAAAATTGTGCTTCCCATCTAGCCCTTCTCACATGCTTGGATATGAAATGAGGTGGTCTCTTTATCATGGTAGTCTTGTATGACAATGGGCATGTTACTTATGGAGAACGTTACAGAGAATGTGATTCTTACGTCTCATCATTCTAGAAAGCTCTCCCAATGTGTAGCCCACTAGAATTATATGGTTCTGAGTAGGTTATAACCAAGAATTCCCCTTCTCTCATCCTCATTTTTCCACTGAGCCTCCATTTCCCAGAGGAAAATTTCAGGAAATTATCCCCCAGAGTAACTTGGAAACTTCTTTCCTCCTAGGTGCTTGATTGAGTGTGACTTTGTTAACCTTGTTACAGATCCTCTCAACTATCTCCCAATCAACTCATAAGTCCCATGCACCCAATTGTCACACGCCATGCTATTGGTATCGCTCAAGGATTGAGCATCTTAAAACTGGAAAACTCCTTTCGTGGGATGAATTATCTCAGGATATTTGATGGAGCGTGCATAGATTCTGTCAAGGAATTCTTCCCCTAGGGTCTCATTATAAGGCACTGACTTCCCATCTATCAAAGGAATGATCACCCTTTCTTCCTTGTTCTCAAAGATGATATACCCCTTGTTAAACCACAGGTTAGCATTTTTCTTGTAACACCATGGGCGCCCAAGAAACGCTGGAAATTTTTCTACCTCAGCGAGCACCAAGACTTTAAAATCTCCAGTGAACTTGGCCCCTTGAATGGTGATAATTGTATCCTTTAGGACACCAATGGGCCTTACCTTAGTGTTGCTTTCCATATACAACACATTTGAAGATATATGTAATGTGGACCTTCCCATTTTATGTCAGGTATCTAAAGTGAGAACATTGACCTTTTCTCCCATGTCGATGAGGATGTTACTTAGAAGACATCCAACAATAACCACATTCAAAGTAATATCCTTATCATAGTCAAGGCTGTGAGGAGGAAGGTTTACATGTAAAACCTACCTTTCGTGCTCTACTCCGGCGTGTGGTACCTTCTCTCTTAGCCATTCTCCTAGTAAGGTAATAATATTCTTTTGCCTTAACATCTTGCAGACTTCCTCTACCTCATCCAGGTCATCCTTTGGGGCCTCAGAATTCTTTCTTTGCTCCAACTACTTTGATTACTCCTTTAGACATTGGATCTTCCCTTACCAACTCTGAATCATGTCCATAGTCTCTTGGTACACCTATTTTTGATGAGCAGGGTCTGGATACTTTTTATGTATCATTTCCTCCCATGAAACTAGTGTCATTTATCTTGGCATCTCCCTAGTGTACGCGGACTCTGCTTGTGTCATCACCTGTATAGGTTCTAGACCTGACTCACATGCCACTCATGGCATCCATTGTGAATCGTATTTCTTGATGCTCATCATCCCATCATCTTTGTCTTTTTGGTGTTGTTGGTTCATATTATCATAAATCTCTGGAAACTCTTCGTTTTTAGTTTCTTCCCACACCATGAGCATTTTAACAGATCTGGGCACTCACACCTGTAATGCTCTGTAGATCTACAGTTATAACATGTTCCTCTCGAGAACTCACTTCATCCTCTGTTGCGGTTACTGAGACCAAAACATCCTCTACAAAAACCTCTTTCATACGCTCCTCCATCTGCACGCCCTTCATAACGACAATCATCATCCTTGGAACTGCTTACATGACTAGTCTTCCGTACACCCAGATCAATATCATTATGGATCTGATCAATCAGTCTATAATCCTTGGTATCATGAGTCGTAGAGGTATAAATACAATAATAGAAAGAAAAATTCTTGTGGATTGCACACTGTAGTAGAGGACATCTACTTGCATCATGATCTCTATTGAAAATTTCACAATCTACCGCTACGGTGCATATCAAATTTTGAGGGAAACTATCCTTTGCATGTCCCTCCACTTCATAGCCTATACACCAAATCCCACTATGAACCTCATGCGTTGAGTTTGTAGATAGCTTCTCTAACTACTTGGCCATTATAGCAATTGAGCCTCTAGAAAAGGACTAACACTGGTATCAACACTCCCAATAGCTTCGGAGCACAGGGAAGCTGCCAATTCCTTACACGGGTCTGTGAAAGTCTTGTCTGACAGAGCCCTTATAAATAGTGTTATTAACCCTCCAACAAACCATTGAGCATGTTGAGAAGGATGAATGTCATAGGATAGTTTTGACAAGAGAGTCTTGAAACATGTGTCATACTTCCACACACTCTCTATCATTCCCTATTGGATCTCCTTTAGAGTGTTGATGCTTTTCTACTCAAACTCAGGGATATGGAACTCTATTAGGAATGCATTCTTTAATGCAGTGTATTCTACCATTGTCTGATGGGAGTCATACTTCCTATACCAACTATGTGTGTTTCCTTGTAATTTTGTTACAAACTGACTTACCTTCCACTCCGGGGTAGTGATCCCTTTCACATGCCATAGTAATTCACACTTGTGCACATGCTCTGCAACATCTTCAATACCCCTATATTCTGGTAAGTGTATAGACATTTCAAAAAATACTTGTGGAGGTGGTTGAGGCCCTTGTCCTTCTAATCCAGATCCTTGGTTTCCTCCAGTGTTTCCTCCTCCACCAGATCCACTAGATTCACCAGGTCATGTTCCTTGTGTTCCTCCAGACCCACTAGATCCACCTCCTACAGTCAATAAAAGGCCTGAAGTGGTAGCACCTAGTGTTCCCAACATCCCAATGAACTACATGCCAATGGTTTGTGATATTTTCCCACTTCTAGTTGTGTTTCCCATGCCACTCCTAGACACGATACCCAAACCTTGCATACTCACACCTTGTCCAAAAATTCCTCTAAATAAATGAGTGGCTTACACAACCATGGATGTTCCAATTGAGAAATTATACCTCCTTAGTGTAGATCAGTTACTCCCACCAATGCCAACTAGTTTAACAATACTTCTCCCTTGAACTGTAAAACCAAGCGCTAGGGGATGGTCACCAGGTGGGTTCAGATGTGCATTGATGGATCTCCTTTCTCTATGTGACGAAATATCATCAAAAGATGAAGGGGCTTCTCTCACATGCTTTCCAAGATGGGGTAGCACAAACTACTCAGGTTCCATGTCCTCTCTATGAAACTCAACTCCTTCTCACAATATCTGCCTCCATAGATCCATCATACTTGCAACCTCGCACTATCTAGTCATCTCCCTTTCACGAGCCTTGTTATACTTGAGTCATCTTTCCTCCCTTTCCTTTTCATTCGTAATGTCTGCCATCTTCCTCCACCCTAGCTTCCTCTCCCATTGCTCAGAGAAGCTTAGCCGACCATGGGGAATTCCTCTAAACTCAAGGTAATGACCAAGATCTTCATACCCAAAGGAATAACATGAAAAATTGATCCTCCAGGCTCCCTCATAAACTCAAACTCAACAAATTATAGGAAAGAATACGTAGAAATGGCATATTCTAGAATATAACTTGCCAGAATTCTCTTCCACTAGTGATCAATAGCACATGTCTGAGTCAGATCTACATCTTGCAGCCTCTGATAGTCATCTTGGGTCCACAAGCACACTCTGTAGTACTAGCTTGATCTAGATGCATATGTTGAAATCCATTCATATAGTTCTAATGGAAAACAACAAAATAATTTATCATACAACTCATGGTACAGGTTCTCTTCCACCCATCTATGCATATTTAACTCAGGTCCAGTACTGAATCTTTGAGAAAACTCATTTGTTGTGCTCTTGAACCATCCTTCAACACTTTATAAGGTTAGACGCTCTGTCATCACGCATCACAAGGACCAAGATACATGTCATTTCTCACAATAACTTTGAAAAGAGGTCTTAGAAATGGAACCAAGATGTAGTCATTTTTATACCCTTAAACCAACAGTCTAATCCCATACCTGCCAACCTATCACCTAGCAGGTGCTGAGTCCTCACCTGAGGCACGTACAGGCATCAAGTCTCTCCTTTATGTGATTCTTGTGAGAATTCATCTTCTTATGATAGGTATTTAAGTGTAAATGAATATAAAATAACCATGCATCATTCTAAAAACCTAGAATTAGTTGTCATCTCATTGCATCTAGAAAAGAGAAATAACAACAACATATGGAAATGATTCATACCCAAAGGAAATGCATAAATATTATACTCATGAACACATATATTCCTTAAACATAGCCTTCCATTTATATTAATATGTTCAATAATCCACATTACATCCCTTGGAATCATAATAGACCCTCATATAACAATGCAGAGCTAAGTTATGCATCATAGCTACACTATGTTCACCACATTACAAAGATGAATACAAACCCATCCCTCGAAGTGTGCCATCAATCCTATATTTTCTTTAATCCCATCCCATATAATTCTTCATAAGATCTCTTTAGAGATTCACCTCTCTTCCCCCAATCTACCACACTAATCACTCGCATGATGACTCCATGTATATCTCTATATATCTCTCTATCTCTTTCTTGATACCCACGCACCTCAATATATATATTTTCTCCCTTCACCACCATGCCTTCTGACATAATAGATCAGCTACCAAGTGTCTAAGTGGTCCTCCAATGGAGCATTCCTTCTTTGATTCAAGATCTCCACTCTGTGCAATGATGTTCTTCTAGAACCTTACATCGCATGCATGGAATATTCCCTTTTTGATTCTATAGTTGCCAGGATAGCACCTTATCCACTCCGTATGCTAGAAGGGTCACACTTTTCTCATGTGCTTCTTGGGATGCCAAAAATGGCTAATTCCAAAACCCATCTTGTCTTACGTGCACGTTGTTTGTTCTATAAAACCCTACTAGAAACCTTCCCTATGCACCTTTGACCCACACACCCTTCTTCAAACAGGTCCTGTGCATCCACGTGCCTTCTTGTACTTAGATAATAATATTGGGCCCAAAAATTAGCATCTCCTTTCTTGGTGTATCACTTCTCTTAGTGTAGGTTTCATTTCATACATCTTTATCCCTATCTCGCTGGAAGCATTACTTTAGGGTTAGTCTGTAGTTTTACATGCATTAGGAGTAGTTTGTGGCAAGTTGGTTAGGAGCAGGAACCAGACTTCTCCAAAGAGCTATCATGTTTCATAATGTACAACACTCAGGATAACTCGATGTTGTGCAATCACACTGAATTCCCCATTCAAACTCAGGAAATTCAGGGGCACTATGATTTTTAGTTGTTCTACTAAAAATATAAGTCACATTGAAGCCACAGCTTGAAAAAATACATTTACAAAGGTTTCCTTGCATTTCAGAATTAAGGGGTTGTAATTTTCAGATTTCAGAGGTTTCTTCTATAGGGTCAAAGTATGAAATCACTTTTGGAGGGCTTAACATGTGAAAAATGAGCTCAAGCTTTCATAGATAATAGATCGGGGGATAAAATTCAAAAGGGTATCCTTAGAATCTCAAAATTCTCATTTTCAGAATTTTAGGATTTTTGAATTTTAGGATTTTGGGATTTTGGGTTTTAAAATTTCAAGATTTTAGAACTTTTAAAATTTCAGACTTCTCCAAATTTTAGGTTTCAGGATTTCAGATCTTTTTGCAACTTCAAGTTTCAGAGTTCTTTTACTTTAGATTTCGGGGTCTATGGTATTTCGGATTTCATAGGATCATTTATAGTTGAACCAGTTCAACCCCCATATCAATTTTTGAACCATTCAAGGTGTGCATACAGGTATCCATTCATCTCATCAATTTGTTGTGCACTTGGTGGAATTTTAGTCTTCGAAGACACATGAAAAGCACAACTGAAGAATCCCTCTGGATAACAAACCCATCTCTATGGGTAGTAGACTTTCCATTCTCTTCCACCCATTCATCTCCTTTCCATCTCTTTT
This sequence comes from Taxus chinensis, assembly GCA_019776745.2. Taxonomy (NCBI): domain Eukaryota; kingdom Viridiplantae; phylum Streptophyta; class Pinopsida; order Cupressales; family Taxaceae; genus Taxus; species Taxus chinensis. The sequence continues at coordinate 260,440,351 of CM034149.1, read as the reverse complement.
ATTCTCTTCCATTCATGAATTCTTGCAGTCATGACTTCATTCGCTTCATGGGATTCACACTTAAGGTAGTAGTAGTATTAGTAAAAGCCACCCCTAGATTTGAAATTTCATCCTTAGGGTGCTATAAACCATCTCCAAATTCATTTTGTGATGGAAATCAGTAGTGGGCATATCCCAGCAAGCAAGACGCTAATTAGTTTGGCTACATGCCAAAGTATCCAGCTATTAGAGAGAAAAGGTATGCAAATTTTGGAGGACATTCTTCACCCGAAGATGTTGAGTTACAAATGAAGACAGTAACGATGATGGCAAGTATAGTGTAGTCTATGGCTTCGGCCCAAATGAAGGCATTCAAAAGTGGATTCAAGATTCCTTATCCATGGGAAGGCCCCTTTCCTTATCATTACAGCCCGAAAGAGAAACTTTCCTTCATAGTTGAGATGTTGCCCCGACTAGAAGAATGGATTAAGGATATTGAACATTATGTAATTCAACCTTGTCTACAAGAGACCCCTATATTACCATCTCACAGTCCTTTTCCTTCCCCCAATTAATATCATTTCAGCCAAAACTTCATTTCCCAAGTTTCCCATCTGCTGCACCTATTTTAGATTCCCATCCTTCATCTTCTATTCTTCCATCCCATCTCATTTTCTCCACTCTTTTCCCTTCTGAGAAACCATCCCCTCCACAAGAGAAAATTAGTAAACCCCTTCCACCATCTTCACCACCAACATTGCAAAGATATGTTGAGACCCCACCCACCACTCTTCTCACTTCCCCAAATCCATGTGGGGATGAAACTCAGGAAACCATTCTAGAAGAGCAACAAGAAGGAGAGCCAGATAAAGAAAAAATAATAAAAATCTTGGTGAGATTGGCTCTAAAATTTGGGATTAATAAAATCCCTTTAATGGTTAAGCCTATGAAGGAGATTGAGGTCCAGCCACAAGTGGTGCAGAATGGTCTTGTAGTAGAAACAAAGCAATAATAGGAGGATAATGACTAGTAGTCCATTCATTTGGAATGTAGTGTTCACATTGGAACTATATTTTCAAGACCTATCAATTCATCACAGCCTGCAAATTTAGGGGAAGAAGAAAAGGAAAAATAAACTCTGTATGTGCAAGAAAAGAGGCATGAAGACAAGATCTCGAGTATGCAAGACATTGCAATGGATTGTAGTGATCCTAATTTCCCTGCATGCCTTCAGCTTGCCACTTTGTTAAAATTTTGCATGGACATACCAAAGTTACCATCAGCTATAACTACCCAAAAGAAACCTCATGTTATGTAGGAAGACCTTTGAGTTTTAAAGGGATTGAATGATCAACAGGTTATGAAGGAAATTTCAGTCTTGTTTCTTCCTCCATCCTTTAGAAGTATTGATTTCGAGGACAAGTTTGAGCTTCCAGAATTCACGTGTGAGGATGAGGTGACACATGGTGAGAAATTTTTGGACCTATAAAACACCATGAATGGGGAAGAACCCCTAGCAGAATGTCAATGCCTATCTGACTTGGAGGAATTCTTTAGTGAAGAAGGACCTACAGAAGTCACAGCCTTTTTTGCCCCACCTCTTATCCGTTGAAATGAAGATCCTCTTCCACGGGAGTTAATGTTCAAGGGGAATCTGATTTGCATAATAACCTTCTTAAAGTGGAGGAGATTGGATCATATTTAGAAGCTCTTAACGAGGATGTAATTATTAAAGGCTTCTTGTTGTCAGTTAACGAGCCTAAGCTTGCCAATAAATCTACCATGACTGAAGGGAAAGGAAAAAGTGATAATACCATCATCCATTTCACAAAATTCACTAAGGTGAAACATCATTTGTCAGTAAATGTGTAAGAAGAATGAAATCCAATCACAGGCAGTCAATTTTTCTAAGAAATTTTTCATAAATGCTTGCTTATTGAAACTCATAGTAGCAGGAAAATCTAGTGGTTCAAGCCATTCCCTATCAGATATCTAGCTTTGTTGGAGCTAGATTCAGGGTTACCATAATTGGTCATGTTTAATTATGAACATGAGGGTAAGCTTCATAGTGCCAAGGATCAGCTACATCGTATACAACACCTTCAAAATTCTAATGCAGATCATTCAGAGGAAGTATTTCTCTTGTCTCTGGTTGATACCTTAATGATGTGAGAGGAAAATTGGGCCTATTTTAGTTTCTCACTCATGTGCACGACCATGTTTAGTTTCAAATCATCTGCATGGCTGCAATTTTCAAGAAAGGGAAGCTTCTTTTCACAACTCCTTGCAGGATTTTTTTGAAGTCCCCTTGCTTCCAGTTAGTATAGGGTATGTGTAGGTTGATTTTTTGCATAAAAAGTGCTTATGCACGCCTTGCATGTCCACTTGGGCATGTATTATATTCTTTTTTTATGTATTTTTTTTCATGTTCTCTCCAACATAGTACATGGTATTTTAGTAGGCCTCCCGCATATAGAAGAAACTAATATTTATAAGAACAATTGCTGATTTCAAAAGAAAACAAATGCATAGCAACTAAAATCAGGATTAAGGACAAATTTTACTAATTTTCCACTCTCTGAGTCCTTCAAGGTCAATCACAAGTGAGATTTTAAACACCTCCACTGGATCAAATAGTAACCCCACTAACATGTTGTAAGTGGAGCCTCAAGAAGAAAGAGAAAAATCAAGTTTAATAGGGTTCCATGATATTAAAAACTTGAAAATTGTCTTATTTAAAACTCTAGAACATGCAATGCATGCCAAACATCATTATTTGTGGAATGTTTTATGCTTGGTAGAATCAGGTTTCGGGACATTTCATTTTAGTCACACATAATAGGGTTGCAAAGAGGAACAGGTGAAGATCCCAACCCAAGACAATTTTCCACTCGAACAAAACTTATTTTTAAAGTTTTTCTTATGAAAATTGAGAGTTCGAGAAGTGGAACATGTTCAAGTTTAGTGAGGTGTAGGTGGTCTCCGGGTTTGAAATTTCAATAAGTTCAGGGTCATTTTACAGGTACATAGTGACTTTATACCCAATGGACAAGTCAAGGTTACTGATACATAACATCTAGTAGGTAGATGTCCCTGCAAGTCACCAAATGGTTGAAAATTTTTGCCCCCCAAGAAAAATTGGCCAACTCGGGCCCACATTTGGACAAGACAAGAAAAAATAGGTTAAAATATGATGAGTCTAAAAAATCCCCACACTCAGCCCCTATCATGCCTCAAGTATGAGAAAATTCCAAAAAATGGGTCTCTCAGGGAAAAATTTTCATTCTAGGCCTCAAAGGGCCACCGAACCAAAAAATAGCTCACTGAGCTACTCGGCAAGCTGGAAAGCTATGTTGTGAGGGGTGAGCTATAAGTGACTCACCAAGTAGCTCGGTGAGCTACTCGATAAGACAAGTTAGGCGTCAATGGCAGATCGCCCCAGGCCAAGTTTGTGGAAGAGAAGGTGTAGTGCATCAGGGGGGCTCGTTCGAGATCATCAGATCGACGTGGAGCTAAGTTAGCATGGAGAAATGGGATCTCAACATCAGTGATGAAAAGGGAGTCCCAATAAGGTTGAGTCAGTTTCAGGGCCGAGTCTTTTGAGTTCAAAGGCATGGCAGACCGACAAGGTCAGACTCAAAGTTACAACAATAGAAATCTAACTCATCCTAACGAGTTATATGATCGAACGAAAAGTCGAGTAAAATTTTGGGAATTGCATGCAGAATACCCAATGGCAGGGAGTCGAATCAACTCTCAAGGAAATCAAGAAGAAAAATGGAGAGTGGATAGATGTGAGTCAGGAAATCCCGAAGTCTGAAACTTTCAAACTTTGGGAGTGGTGCATTTCGGAGGTAGGGACGAGTTTGATTTAGAGTTGGAATCGAAGCTATGCCTATAGACATTAGGATCAAAATCCCAAAACTGGTAGTGATGTGGTAAACCGTGGTAGATTCAGAGTTGGGCGAGTTCAGGATTCAGGCGTCAAACCATTTGGGGTTTCAGGATGGCAGATTTTGGGGATTGTGGCGAGGTGAGTTTGGGGTTGGAGGGGGTGCAAATCCCAAAAAGGTGGGTGGGCTAAGTTCGAAGGAATAAATATCAAAGGCCCAAAAATACAATTCTGGCTCAAACAAATAAAATTCCTCTCGAGTCAATACATGGGTCGTCGAGCCGAATGGCATTTCATTTGGTAGGTGAAACAAGTAGCTGGGTGAGGTAATGCGCTGAGTTGGAATGAAAAGAAGGATTTAGCATGTGAAAGGCATAGCTCGGTCTATAGAATAACAACTTGATGAGTAGGAATGGAGCTCAATGGTCCCCAAAAAGACAAAATGATGACACATTTTCAAAATCACACAAATCCTACATTTTTATCCAAATTCAACAAAATTATACTTGATCAAAAGGGTTTTTGGAGGGGAACCCATTGATGATGGTCAAATTGATTTTTAGAGGGGCAGATGAAGGTGAAACCTAGTCAAGCAACTAGGGGAAAAAATGATGATATCTTCTTCCATTTTTCACAAAATTGTAGTCAATGGAAAGTTGATTTTGGAACCTATAGCATGAAACCATTGAATTTTGAATTTTTGGGATTTTTGACCTCTGAAAATGGAAAACAATGAAGCAGTAGGTGAAGGAGGGATGAAGCTACATGAGCTAGGAGCTAGATTTAGGTGCAATCAAAAATAATTTCTTCAAGCACAAGGCAGGATCATTAATGGAGAAAAGATTTGGTAAATCCTCCACACTCATTACAATATTAAACAAGTATTTTTATGGGTTTTGGAGCAATTTCATGATTTAATTTTCTCTCTCTCATCTCCTCTTTCTTCTTCTATAAATATTGTAAGGGGTTGCACAAACAAGAGGTTGTTGATTTTTTTTCTCTTCCAATGCACCCCTATTCCTACGGGGCTCTAGGCCTTCCTATAAACATTGTAATGGGATTCATGCCTTCCATTTAATCTAAAATGTATTTAGGATATTATGGAGAAATAATTCATGGTCTGTGTTAATTTATCTAACCTCTCATGGTCTTGATTTTTCTTTCTTGCCTTTCATTGTTAAGCAAACGATTGTGTATTTTCCATGTTCATTGCATGTTTGTTTGGTTGTGCTTATTCATGGAATGGTGATTGTTTACATGGTGGTTTTTGGTTCTGGTGTTTACCTTCTCTGTGGTGTATTGAATGTGATCTATTCTATGGTGTCAGACCACCCTTTCTAGGTTCATTCCTTTCCTTGTTTTACAGGCTAGGGGAAGTGATTAACATCTCTCTTTTTTTGTATCACTACTCTTAGTGTAGGTTTAATTTCATGTATATTTGTCTAGGTCTCCCTGGAAGTATTAGTTTAGGGTTAGTCTATATTTTTACTTGCATTAGGAGTATTTTGTGGTAGGTAGCTTAGGAGTAGGAACTGGTTTTCTCTAGAGAGATATCCCATTTCATAATGTCCCAAACTCATGATAGCTCAATGTTGTGCAATCACACTAAAAGCCCCATTCAAAATCAAGAAATTTGGGGGTGCTCTGATTTTTCTTTAACAATTCCCAGGTGCCAAGGTTTTTCTAGAAATTTCTGAAAGTTTGAGATTTTTCTCTCTCTGAGCTATTGAGAGAAATCACCTAACCAACATCGTCAGGAAAGACCAAAATTATTGGTGAGAGAAAGGATAGCTTTGGTAATATCTCTAAACATATGTGCAATGTTATTATCTACATGATTTTTTAGTTGTGTATTCGAGGTCTCCTAGAGTGAGGAAAACCTTTCACTGGCCTAATGCTCCTTCCCAACAATATTCACATCTTTTTGGAGAGTTTTTTTCGTATACATTTGTTTCTAACACTATTATGGATGTAACACCATAGGTATAATGAAAAAAATAATTTATGAGCTTAAATATTCATTTTATATTTAAAATTAATTTATACATATAATTGCTTTAAATAGTAAATTATATCATTAATGATTACAGATGAATGTTTCCACAAATGAGAATGTGTCTACCACACCACAAGACTTAATAAGATAAATGAGACATGACAAAATGCTTGCATTAGAGGTACAAATTTAATGAAATGCATATAAACTTGGTTAGTTTTACATGCTTGATTTGATAAACATGAACAACTTTATTTGTCACACATGCAAGAAAAAATGATATAGAGAGGGGTTTCTCAATTTTTTCCAGATCCAACACCCCTGGGTTTGCATATAAGGAGAAGAGGTGAAATTTATTTAGTGAATCTAAGGAGCTGAATAAATACACATAGATTCAATAGTATATATCTATTTGTACTGAGATATATGTAGGACTACTTGTAGTGCCATAGACCAATATGGCCCATCTTGTATGCCTAGATGGCTCATGTTGTATGTTAATGATTTTTTTGTATGTTTTTATGGGATATATGATACATATAGTTGTGCACATTTAAATTAATTATCATATGTATGTATGTAACATTATAATTTGGGTATTCCAGTTTTCTTTTAGTTATCTATTAAACTATAAGTCAACAATTAATGATTTCCCCAATTTGTAATATTTATTTGATAATATTATTTTTATATAACATTAGTTAAATTTCATTTTGTAGTTGTAGTATTTTTTGGGAGAGAAAATATGTTTTATAGAGTGGAGTGGTTTCTCACTTTGACAAGATATGAGAGTATATAGGTTGATATATTTAGGAGTATTGGTATTGTTTTGTTTTATATACTTTGTCTTATAGTTAAAATTGATACTCATTTTATCCAACTCAATGTGGCTGCTACTTTACAACTTCCTTAAAAATCATACTATATGTAATTCAATTGTGTCAAGATTTGTGGATATATATTTTAACTAAAGGTTCTAGGTTCATACTTTATTATCCATATCTAATGTGACTTGACTATGGATTACTCACTATTAAAGACATAAATATTCTTCCCTAATTATTCATACATGTTGTGTCAAATGAAAACCTATATGTCATCCAAACTTACAAACATTATGTAGAGTCAGGAACATGGATATTGTGTGTGTGTGTGTGTGTTTCTTATTATTAACGTGCACCGAATTCATTACAAATTTGTATTAGTGTTCTTAATAGTATATTATTTGTGTCAATTTAAATAGGTCATCGAGTCAACATTTTGTACCATGTAAATATTATTTATGTTGGTTTTATAATTATTTCTATTATTATTTAATCATTATAATACTTATTTTTAATAAGGTTGTGTTGTTACCATGTAAAAATAAATCCATATAACCTTAGGATATAGATGTAAAAAAAATGCATTAATTTACTCTTTTGTTTTAAATTATAGATGAGTTGTATGTAGTCATTGTTATCAAAATGTCAATAGTTTGTTATCTATATGTAGAGGATGGATGAAATGAAAGAAATAGGTCAAACATTAAACTCAAGTAAGTCAATATCTCAATGGATACATGTTATAATAATGGAAAACTAAGCCACTATGCAAAATTACTAAACCCAAGGTTGGTATCTAATGGTAGTGGTGATCATATGTGTTGTTCATGACTTAGTAGAAGTGGTCACCAAAAAAGGTTTCAAGTGAATAAAATTAGTAATTAGTCCTAAATTTGTATTTTTAGTTTATTTTGTATGGTGTGTGATATTAAATCATTGTAATAATCTTCAATTTTCCCATACTTTGATGATAAATTGAAGGATCATATTGTTGTAGAAAATATATTTTTGATGAGATTTCTAGGACAGTTATCCCGCTACATTTGTTTGGTTTGGTTTATGTGCTCACATGAATTTTTCTATGGGTCCTAATCATGGTACATGCATTCACATGAATAGGTTGGTGGGTCCCTATTCATGATGATACAGTCAATGTGTGTGTTTGTTCCATGTAAATTCTCTATAGTAACATGTTATACTTCTTAAGTGTGGTTGCTTACCCTATGTTCACACTGGGGGATGCAGGATTTTAGTGCTCCATAGATTAATAATGTGTGTAAAATTATATGTGTATGGGATAGTATATTATACAAGTGAGTGAATGAGTTATAGTTAAGGACAACTCACATTAGAGATAAGTATTAAGAGTAACTATATGAATTGATTGATATATGAAGGATATGTGATAAGGTATATTTCCTTGATTTGCAGATATATGAGTCTATAGTCTATAAATTCTCTTATTTTAATTATACGTTAATTTTATAAGAACACCAAGGGAAATTATATATCACACTTATGGCTTGGGGGAACACTTTTCTAGTTCACACACATCATACCCCTAGGGTTTGCGAGTGATATATTTACATTTTCTTATCCATTTTCAATTTTAATCAACCAATTTTGTATTAAAATAGGGGTGATCACATTACCTAAAATATGGTCCTCTAGTACTTGAAAATCATCATTTGACATTTATCTCATTATTATTCAATTTAAATAGTTATTAAATAATCTTAAATGTGCCACATTTTGTGAGAACTTGTGTGCCAAAATTTGATACTTTTTTGGTCTCAAAGTTCTTAGGAGACATCGCATGACCGATGTACCCAGGAAGGTCCAAGATGGTTAGGAGGAATAAATATTCCTCTAATATCGTATACCATTCCACCTAGATGTGTGGGCTCCATCTTGGCCTGGACACCCTAACACTGACTCAAATTGATGCTTCTTGGTGTGTTGTGTTTATTTCCACCTTGAGAAAACTAGATGGAAAGGAAATAACATGAGATATTCAATTTTACATGGACTTAGCATTGAGATTTAGGAATATAAAAGAGGTTCTCAAGTGCCACGGTTTGTGAGATCTTTCCTACCAAAGTTTGAAGGTCTTTTGGTCTTAGGGTTCCTAAGAAATGTTGCTCGACTGATGTAGCGGGGAAAGTTCGAGAAAGTTGGGAATAAAAACTTGTACATCAAATAGAGTATAATTTCCCACCGAAATGTGTTGGAACCATCCGTTTGGTGCCACAAGTTTTGGTTCGTAGGATATCACCCCAGATGCCCTAACATTTACTTAAACTAATGCTTTTTAGAGTGTTACATTCACTTCCACCCCAATAAAACAAGATAGAGAGGAGAGAAATTGAGAGAGTAATTTTACATGGGCTTGATGCTAGGTTGTAAGCATAGACAGGAGTTTTCTAGGTGTCATGGTTCTAAAGAACTTACCTACTGAAGTTTTGACAGTTTTTGGTCTCAGTCAAGAGACGTCACCTGACCGATCTAGCTAAAAGGTCTAGGAGGGTTGGACAACAAAAATACACCTCTAATAGCATAAACAATCCTATTCAGATGTCTCAGCACCATCCATTTGGTGCCATGAGGTTTTGTTCACAATATATCACCGTATAAACCCTAATATTGACTTAAGCTAACACTTTTTAGCATGTTAAATTTTTTACCACCAACAAAAAAATTGGCCATAGAGGAAAGAAATTGAGAGAGAATTTTTACATAGTCTTGACACTAATTTTTTGGTATAGACAATATTTTTGAAAGTGTCATGGTTTATGAGAACTTTCCTGCCACATTTTGACACTTTTTGGTCTTAAGGCTCTTAAGAGACACCTCCTAACCGATGTAGCGTAGAATGTCCAAGATGATTGAGAAGTGAAACTACACCTCCAATATCATATACCATTTTACCAAGAAATGTGGGTATTTTTTCGTTCCATGGCACAAGGTTCTCTTTACAATATATCACCTGAGACACCTTAACACTAACTAAAACTGACACTTTTTGGCGCATTGCATTCACTGCCACCCTAAGAAAACTATTTAGTTAGGAGAAAAATAAAGAGAGTATTTTATACATGGTATTGATGCGGAGATGTAGGCACTTATGGGAGATTACTAGGTGCCACAGTTATCAATAAATTTCTCATCATAATTTGATAGTTCTAGTGTTAGGGATACTAAGAGATGTCACGTAAGTGATGTATCTGAGAAGATTCAAGAAAATTAGGAAACAAAATGACACCTTTGATAGAATATAATAACCTAATCAGACATGTGGGAACTATATATTTAGTGCCACAAGGTTTTGTTTGTAAGATATCACACCAAACACACTAAAACTGACTCAAACTTACACTTTTTGGCTTGTTTTATTCACTCTCACACCGAGAAAATCAACTAAAGAAGAGAGAAATTAAGAGTATGAATTTTAGTTGTAGGCATAGAAAAGAGGTTCCCAAGTGTCATGGTTTGCAATAACTCTCTCTCCAAAGTTTGACATTTTTGGTCTTTGGGCTTTTAAGAGACAGTGCTTGACCAATGTAGTTATGAAGGTACATAATGGTTGGGTAGTGAAACTACACCTATGATATTGTATATAAACCTAATAAAATAAATGTATTTCTAGGTCCTAATGCATAATAACGTATACATGATTCCAAAGAAAGAAAACTAGTGGTTGATAACTCCTTTTGGCATTTTGGTTGCTTTATCTCTTGCACTTTGTTGGCTTTACACATCTTACAATTCTATTGGCACTTGATTGATTTATATTTTGATGACCTCAGACTCTAGCGCCCAGATGCTCCTTTCCCTTCTGGGTTCTTCTATCCTTCTCTTTCTTCTTCTTACTCTTTTGGGTCCTTTTTTCTTCTTTGTCACTTTTTAACACTTTGGTTCAGCCATGCAGATGCCAATTACAAAATTCAAACAAGGGAATCATAGAGATATTTATTTAATTATTCTAAATCAAGGGGCCAAACATTATAAGCATTATCTATCACCACCTAAGCTTTAAAAAAATCATAAGAGTACTAAAAAGCATACATCTAGCACATTCATACAAGGTACAAGAGTTGTATTAGTCTGCATACACAATAGAGGAGGGGAGTTTATTCTATTCCATCACACACATTCTGCATATTTGCTACAATCCATATATAGCCTGCTATCATCATGAAACTTGTACAAGGATAACCTATGGCACATATACACACATAGAAACACAAAGAACTACATCAATTCTGAGATGTAGTTCAATGCTCAGTCGTAAGTTCACTCTTCAAATGACCGTTGAGGTTGGTTCGACTCCACATTCTACATATTTTTTATTATATTTGATGTGGTTTATAGACATGTGTAGGTAGTCATATGTTTTACAGGTTATAGGTGCGATGGGAACCCTAATAGAAAATTTAAAGTGACAAATTTAATATTGTATTAAATACCTTCCAACTCAGAAAAGACCAGACTCCAAGAATCTAAGTAAACACAGGTGCCTAGACTAGTCACTAGCACTCAGGGCACTCTTGTCCTCCCATGGGTGCTTCTGTACAGTATAGTTATGAGGTTCTGGACCCTCATTGATCTTTGGCAAGATTTTTCCTAATCTATTCCAACATGTACAATGTCCAGATCACTCTAAGTCATCATCCCTCTCTCATTTGCTTAGGTTTTTACATTGTTTAATGCTTATTTCTTGTGCATACTATACATAATTATCATAATATAATTTGTTACAATTGTAAATATAATATTATATTTAATTCAATTTTTATTAAATTATTTTGTGAACCCATTCGCTTGAACCCTACCTTGCCTCAAGCCCATATTTTTATTCCCATCACCCGTAGTGGTCATTTTGGTCCTCTTGAGCACATTGAGGTTCCCCCATCTACCCATAATTCATCCAAACTGATGGATGACTCTGATTATCCTTTGATTAACTCAACCTACATTCCTCTTGAAAATATTGAAGCTTCTGATAGTGAACACTCATATAATGAAGATACTAATGTCGATCAAAATCAAATTGACAAGCTTAGTAATTTATGTTCTACTTTATGTAATCATCCTACATGTATTCTGCATTTCTTAAATGTTATACTCACTACTAAAGATTCTTGATATGGTACCACACTCCCTCTCATCAGTTCCTCATTAGTCTCCTTGAATTCCAACACACCTTCCACCATTCTTGTTTCTATTGTTACAACCACCACCGCTCCTCTCATTCCTTCCAATACTTCCCATACATAACCTAGCTCCTCTTTAGGATCTCATGACCTAGATTATTTATATCATGATTTAAAATCCCAAGTTTTCCAATTTATATCATTCCTGATTTGACCTCAGATCAGGTTTCTAGGTTGATCACTTTGGCATCCAGTGTGATTGCATAACATTGAATCCTTTCTCCAAGTGTGGGACTTGTAAAAATGAGAAAGGATTCTCCAGAGAAGGAATGTTCTTATTCCTTTGTTCAGATGCACACGAAATATGCAGAGGGTTTTCTCAAAACCTAATCTAATCTACCAAGGAGACAAGGTAAGAAGATGCATAAAATAAATCTAAGCTAATAGAGGTAATGCACTGAGGAATGAAGAACACCTATTTTTCCAGTGAACACAGACCATTTGAATGTGATATAAGATCATGCACAGATGACAAAATCTGCAGTGAAAGACCAGGAGGATGCAAAAATGAACACAGAGAGGGATGAGAATCATCCACAAACATGCATTACTTGCTCCAAAGATTGATACAATACACTATAGAATGCCATGAGGTAGAATAGTATTACAGTTCAAATGAGAGGTTTGAACTCCACAAATTCACCTGAGGAGAAGAAGGGAGAGGCAAAACAGAAAAATGTTCGACCCTTGAAAAGAAGCTCCTCTTTACAATATATAGAAAGAATGAGAGAGGAAAGAGAGAGGGGAAAGCCAAATCTACTCCAACCACCTCCAGGTTGCATTCAATTCATCTCATTATGACAGAAGCGGCGGATCCTGGCAAAATGGCAGGCTTTCTAACAGAAGTGGCGAACTGTCTGCTGCATTAAAGTTGTTTGTTGAAGCGTTACTTCTGCTTGTTATTTCGCGCCAGAGGAATTTCTTGATTTTCTCTCTCCAAACTGAACCAAAATTCAAGATTGAACCTGGAATTGTGTAGAGAATCTCACAAGCTTTCTGTTGATATAAAGAACGTGCAAATCCAAGCTCTGGATTGAAAGATATGTCGATCTGAAGATTTAGGGCACAAAACAGGCGAAAAACGGATTTTTAAATTTCTTCCCGCACTATGCCACCTAGATGACACATGGCAGGTTCTGATTCGCTGAGCAACTCTCTCTCCTCCACCCTCTCGGCGGGCTTTCTTTTAAAATTTCCTTGTGGGCCCTAGCTGGGACATGGGGCACTATCCCATTGGTTCGGGCCTGACCCTTCAAAACTCGCCCTTTGACTTTTTGACCATTTCCTTTGTGACAAGTGTCATGATTTGGTTGGTTCTCTCGGCCCTTTCGGCTCCTTCGCGTCCACCACGTCCATTTGTCCCAGATGTCCCAGTGCTGCTTGGGACAAAAATCTTTCGGTTCGCCCGATTCGGCCGGTTCGCGTCCATTTGTCCCACTTGTCCCTGTGCTTTGCGGGATAAATTCTTCCGGTTTGCCCAATCCAGCCGATTCGCGTCCTCGCGGCCCAGATGTCCCATTTTCCTCTGGACTGTTTGTTCTCATTTACCGGCCGGTTGAACCGGCCAGTTTGCGTATCTTTGCACACTCTTGTCCCACTTGTCCCTTTGCTATTTGGGCCACCTGTAGGCTTTTCGGCCGATCTGCACCTTGATGTCCCAAATGTCCCGACTGTCCCAGGGACTAGGACTTAGCCAATTTTCACATTTTTTCTGGCCCAAGCTTATCTTCTACAACCCTTCTCGCATTTTCTCAGAGCTTTCTCTCTTTGAACCTGGACAGGGAACTTAGAAAATTTTCTGAAGGGACCCTAGAAACATGAATTTTTTCCCTGAATCAATTTATCTACCTGGGACTTGAGAATTCTGATGCATGTTATCAAATTAACCCTGGGGGGTGAATTTTGGATAACAATTTGGTGACTCAGCGGGGTCACCTTCCTGCTAGGTAGAAGATCAGTGGCCTTTTAGTGATCTATTGGGCATGGAGTCATAAGCAAGCCTGAAAACTAATTTGAACTTTGAAAACTTCCCGCTGAGCCACTTGAAACCCACCGGACATGGAGTTGTTCTTACCAAAATGCCACTGAAACGAACTGTGCAAGAGCAAAACTAGCACAACAACAAAAACTATGTACAGAATTGAAAATCATACATGCTCCAAAATGGAACATGCAGAGTGTGCACAAGCACTTTTCTGCTGAAAGCAAATCTACCTACTCTACTCTAACTGGAAGCAAAGCAAGCTAAAAAAACCCTGCAATTGGTTGTGAGAAATAGCTTCCCTTTCTCAAAAGTGGCAGCCATGCAATTGATTTGGAGCTGATCATGGCTGTTAGGATGAGTGGAAAATCAACAAGAAGCTGGTATTCCATCCAAATCATCAAGGTATTAGCTGAAGGAAAATTCAATACCTCTTTTAGTTGCTCTGCATTTGGATTGAAGAGGTATGACAGCTGATCCTTGGTACTTTGTAGCTCACCCTCATGCTCAGAAGCAAGCATGACTGGTTGTGACTTCTCCTTTGGCTCCAACGAAGCCAAATACCTGATTGGGCAAGGTCTGATCCTTTGAATATGCCCATTTCCCTGATTTTCAGCTCCAAGAATGGAGTTTTCCTTGTAGACCTTCTTGAATGGATGGTGTGGAAGAAATGGTGAAATTCCTCTGTCCTTTCTCTTCCTCCAATGAAGAACATGAAAGATTCCAATCTTCCAATCTTGATTCCGAAGAGCTGTTATAAGATGTAGGCTGCTGCAAATGAATTTTCTCCTTCAGGACAGCAAACTCTTGTGTTTGGAGTGTGGATGATGAAAGAGAGAAAGGTGGAAACTCAACCGGCTCTTCTCCATCAAAACAGTTCTCCAAATCTGACAAGTAAACTGCCTCATTGTTGTCCTGCTGCTCATGTTCAATTTCCTCCATGGTGTCCTCCTGATCTGTAACTTGACCACCATGGTTTCCTTCACTCTCCAATATTGAGTTTGAGAAATCAAACTCCTCTTCAGCACTGGAACTTGAGAGAGGCAAAGTAGAAAGAAGAATTGAAGATTCTCCTGTAGCCTGCTTTGTGCTCAGAGCTCTTGGGTCTGCACTTTTCTCCCCCACAGCTGGAATGTGCTCCTCTTCTTTTGGATTTGGAGCAGCTTCTCCTTCCTCCAATGTTTGAAGACAATCTTGCTCTTGATTGAACTCTTCCTCCAGCATGAAGTTTGTCAAGTCAAACTCTTCAATCTGCTGCTCTAGAGGACAAGTTGTGACTGCAAGATCTTCTTCTTCTGCTGCAACAAAATCAGTCCTAACCACCACCTGTTCTCCAACCCTAGCCTCTTCTGTAGGTTTAACCATCAAGGGGATCTTTGTCATCCCAAATCTAAGAGCCCAACTCTTCAGACTTTGAATTTCTTCATCCTTGTTTGGCTTCTATTTTTGCTGTTGTTTTCCTTGACTGGCATTCTGATTGTCATCCTCCCAACATGGATTTGGGAATGCAAGAGGAGGGATGGGTTGTAACTCAAATGATTTGACATTTTTTTGTGGTGGTGGAGGAGGTGAAACCTCTTGTTTCTTTGGAGTGGGAGGTATTTCATTTAGCTCTTGTGGAGGGGGTTTGGATTTGGAAGAGAAGAGGGCGGAAAAACTGAGATGGGATGGAAGAATGAGAGATGGAGACATGGGATCAACATTTGGGACAGCAGATGAAGGTTTTGAAACTTGACACTGCTGAAATGATACAGCTTGGGAAAGAGGAAATAGAAAGGCATGAGATGGTGTGCTTACCCGTTGACAAGGTTGCTGAATATTCCTCTCATACACCTCTATTTCTTCAATCCACTTTGCAAGCAAAGGCAGCATTGCAATCATGAATTCAAGCTTCTCCTGAGGGCTGTAATGCCTTGGAAAAGGTCCCACCCATGGACAAGGTGCTCTGTAACCAATTCCAAATGCTTTCATCTGTGCCTGAGCTCTGGACTACACTATGTTTACCTCCATCTTTTGGATTTTCTCCAACAGACCAGCATCTTGCATCTAATGGTCTTCATTGTATGCATACTCTTGCTCTTAGAAGGCTCCATAGCCAAACTGACTTTGGCACTGCTACTCATATGGGTATGCATACTGATCTTGAATCTGCTCAAAATGTTGATTTGGAGGATTTGTAAAACATGTTGGAGGTGGAATATACTGCTGTTGTTGATGTGAATTCCATGATGGAAATGAAGTCATGATTGCACAACTTCATAGAATGAAAGAATGATGAAAGAGATGGAAGGAAGAATGGATGGAAAATGAATGAAAATGAATGGAAAGGAAGGTCTGCAACTTCAGAGATGGGTTGTTGACCAGATGGAGTCACCAGATGTGTTTGCAAGTGCCTCCAAAGGCTGAAATCTTCACAGGAACACATCAACCTGCAAAAGATGAAGTGGAAGACCTCTAGACTCCCACCGGGCATGCCAAAACTGTTAGTGTAAAATCATAGCACCCCTGGATGCAGATTAGGTTTCTAGGTTGATCACTTTGGCATCCAGTGTGATTGCATAACATTAAATCCTTTCTCCAAGTGTGGGACTTGTAAAAATGAGAAAGGATTCTCCAGAGAAGGTTGGTTCCTATTCCTCTGTTCAGATGCACACAAAATATGCAGAGGGTTTTCTCAAAACCTAATCTAATCTGCCAAGGAGACAAGGTAAGAAGATGCATAAAATAAATCTAAGCTAATAGAGGTGATGCACCGAGGAATGAAGAACACATATTTTGCCAGTGAACACAGAGCATTTGAATGTGATATAAGATCATGCACAGATGACAAAACCTGCAGTGAAAGACCAGGAGGATGCAAAAATGAACACAGAGAGGGCTGAGAATCATCCACAGACATGCATTACTTGCTCCAAAGATTAATACAATACACTACAGAATTGCCATGAGGCAGAATATTATTACAGTTCAAATGAGAGGTTCGAACTCCACAAATTCACCTGAGGAGAAGAAGGGATAGGCAAAACAAAAAAAATGTTTGACCCTTGAAAAGAAGCTCCTCTTTACAATATAGAAAGAATGAGAGAGGAAAGAGAGAGGGGAAAAGCCAAATCTACTCCAACCACCTCCAGGTTGCATTCAATTCATCTCATTATGACAGAAGCGGTGGATCCTGGCAAAACAGTGGGCTGTCTAACAGAAGCAGCGAACTGTCTACTGCATTAAACTTGTTTGTTGAAGCATTACTTCTGCTTGTTATTTTGTGCCAGAGGCGTTTCTTGATTTTCTCTCTCCAAACTGAACCAAAATGCAAGATTGACCCCAGAATCGTGTAGAGAATCTCACAAGCTTTCCGTTGATATAAAGAACGTGCAAATCCGAGCTCTGTATCGAAAGATATGTCGATCTAAAGAGTTAGGGCACAAAACAGGTGAAAACGGATTTTTAAATTTCTTCCCGCGCTCTGCCACCTAGATGACACGTGGCAGGTTCTGATTCGCTGAGCAACTCTCTCTCCTCCACCTCTTGGTGGGCTTTCTTTTGAAATTTCCTTGTGGGCCCTAGCTGGGACACGTGGCACTATCCCATTGGTTCGGGCTGACCCTTCAAAACTCACCCTTTGACTTTTTGACAATTTCCTTTGTGACACGTGTCATGATTTGGTTGGTTCTCGGCCCTTTCAGCTCCTTCGCATCCACCATGTCCATTTGTCTCAGATGTCCCAGTGCTGCTTGGGACAAAATCTTCCGGTTCACCTGATTCGGCCAGTTCGCATCCATTTGTCCCACTTGTCCCTGTGCTTTGCGGGACAAATTCTTCCGGTTCGCCCGATCCGGCTGATTCGCGTCCTCGCGGCCCAGATGTCCCATTTTCCTCCTGGACTGTTTGTTCTCATTTTGGCCGAACCGTCCAGTTCGCGTAGGAACTTTTTGCACTCTTGTCCCACTTGTCCCTTTGTTGTTTGGGCCGCCTGTAGGCTTTTCGGCCGATCCGCGCCTTGACATCCCAAATGTCCCGACTGTCCCGGGGACTAGGACTTAGCTGATTTTCACATTTTTTCTGGCCCAAGCTTATCTTCTGCAACCTTCTCGCATTTTCTCAGAGCTTGCTCTCTTCGACCTGGACAGGGAAGTTAGAAAAAATTCTGAAGGGACCTAGAAACATGACTTTTTGCCCTGAATCAATTTATCTGCCTGGGACTTGAGAATTCTGATGCATGTTATCAAATTAACCCTAGGTATTCTTCACTCTTCACTCCTCCTTTATAGCACTTTTTCACCTGTCATCTCCTCTTATATGTTTCCTCCTAACTTCGTTGCACCTAAGTTTCCTATGTTCAATGGCCATTGTGACCCTTAGGAGAACCTTCAATCCTTTCACGTTGCATTTCTTGAATATGTTGATGACCTTCCTCAATTGGAAAAATTGTTTCCTTAAAGCTTACATGATTATGTTATGTAATGGTTCTATGATCTACCTGTCCATTCAGTAACATATTTTACATTTTTAGATGATGCATTTCTTTCTCACTTTTCTATGAATATTGACACTAAAATATCTTATACATAACTAGTTAAAATCAAACAAAGATATAATGAACATCTTATGGACTATGTCTTATGGTATAATAAAAACCATGCTAAAAATACCGATGTTCTAGTTGATTCATAATTGCAAGACCTCTTCATTCAAATTATTTTACCTCCACTCTAAGAGAGTGTCATTTTTTATACTTCTCCCTCCTTTGATGACTTGTGTCACTTGTTAAAATTACATGAAAGTAAACCACTATCCATGGTAAAACTTAAGTATTATGATAATTCTTCCACTTCATCTTCTAATAAGTTTCAATAGAAATCCACATTCAAACCATCCACTAAGCCTACCGATTTTAAAACTATTGTCAATGTTGTTTCTACACCATTTGTGCTTCAATTACAATACATGAGGTGCACTTTTACTAAGCTATCTTAGACACCTCACTTCCTATTACAATAACTCATTGAAATAAATATGATTACTCTCCCTCCATGCTAAATATAGACCCTTCTCGATCACCTGGTTGTAACTACAATGAAAATTCACAATCTGACTATCACCAGTGTAATGGGAATTATATTGATCATGATTTTAATCTCAAACATATCATTCAAGATCTTATCGACAACAATGCAATTGAGTTCCATGAGTCATCTACTTCTAAACTGGTTAATGATAATCAAAAGCTTAAAATATTCAATGACCCATTACCAAAATATGAAAAGTCAGTTAGTGATTCCTCTGTAAATCATACGTTTCATGTTGTGCCTCCTCTTTCATTGGGGCTGCTTGATTTTCTCATTACTACTACTAATGTGCCACCACCAGTTATTACATTTTCAGATCATGATTACCCTGTTACATTTTCCTCTAATGATTTTCATGTTGATACTTCTATTAGTACTCATATAGTCAACAACATTATGGTCCATCCTTCGACATTTCCAGTGCATGCTCCATGGCACTCTTATTGGCTATCAACTTTCCTATCTCTCAAATAAATTTTACAGTTCCCAATTCTTATGGATTTGATGTCCTTCCCATTACTATTGGGTCCCTTACCATACCTAGACCATTCCTTGTTACATATTAAATCAAGCATTGTGACATGGTCCTGGCTCTCCCTTGGCTTCTAGCTACACAAGCTATCCCTTCCACACTCCACTTATGCCTTAAGTTCATTCATAACAGGTGAGTTGTCACCATTCAGGGTATTCCACCACACACACCATTACTTATGTCCAATATCTCCTCCCTTTCATCCCCATTCATGGCATCTAGGCCTCCTTCGCCTCTCAAGTATAAACATATCTCTACACCTAGCTCTCTTATTCATACACAACCTATATCACGACCATGTTATCCTCACCAGTCCATTAGTCCACCCCATCGGCCTAAGTACCCTACTTGGGTATCCCAATCCTATAATTTTTATCCACCTCCTTTACCACATTGGTCTCCCTCACATACAAATATTTACTCTCCTACACCACCTATCCTAGACCATGGTCACATGCCTTATCCTCCTTGGATACCAGATAAGGGGCCCTCCATCTCCACTATAGTCGGATAGCTTTCCATCACTCACACACTTGGGGGCATTTCAGTTTCATCCCCTCTCAATCACTATTGGTTTTCTCTATTATCTACCACACTTCACGCTTTATGCTTCACCATAAATATTTCCTATTATTTAGCTTCAATCATATACAATACCTCCACCACCTAATGACACACTCTTGTTCTACAGTTCATACTTAATTGTTGAGGAAGAAAGTATTAAATGAACCTCACATCATGAACATATGTTTGGGGGCAACTCAGATCCCATCATCTTCACATCTTGAATATCGCAGCACACCATCACTTTCACACAACATCTGCACATCTTGGTTGCACTTACTCTTATTCACATATATTATTTACATGTTGCACTTTGTTTCCTATGTTAGTTGGATACTTAGTATGTCATTATCATTTAGAATACACACATGTGCATTCACATTATATGATGCTCAAAAATACTCTTTGCAGTCCCACCAAGGCTCCTGGGGGTATCTACCTTTTCTACTCTCACACTCTAAACTTCACGTGTCTGATTGTTACATTATTTACTACTTCTTATTATTATTATCACTTTACTCTTAATTTATTTATACATGCTCTAACATACTATATATATTTCTAACATGTTAATGGGTGCTTCATGTGTAGCATTTGCCTTGCATGACACTATACAACTATAGCTATCTATGAATTCATGTTTGTTATTATTTTATATTGTTTACAGGCTATGCCCTATGTCATTCTTGATCATTATTTGCTTATGGATGCTTTGGCCCTAATTGTCTTGTGACATTGTGAGTGATGTCACATGTATGTAACCCACTTTTCACGGTACCTCTTGTCTTCATAGTTGTTTGGTACACTATATTTTATTGAATGTTATCTCTTTTACAGTAACACTTGTTTATATCTGATCCATAAAATTCTACTTTGGAACTCTACGAATCACACAATTATATTGTTCTACTTTCAACTTTTGAAAATGACAAATTTTCTTGAAAAATTAGCACTTTGTGACTGATTATCTAGTTCTATAGAAAGGAAATTACAGAGAAGGAAAGAATTCAAAACTTCAACACCAACAATTTTATCCTGGAAACCTCTAATGGAGGAAAACCAGTCAAGAAGGGAAACTGCTCTTTCTTCCCACTTCTATTAGTCTAATATAGACAATTATAAATTACAATAAGTATGAAAAGAATAAATAATGTAAACCTTCTCTCTATTTACTTTCTTGCTTTGTTTCTACACCTTGCTCCTACAATTCCATTCCAACACTAAAGATCTTGCTCACTGATCTCTTTAAACTCTACTTCTCGGTCCCTCTGGATCTTTGAATGACTAATCTCTTGTTCCTTTCATGCATTTATAGGATTTCCCATATCCTCCCATGCACTGGAGTATGTGAAAGGGCATGGAAGGGGAAGAGACACTGTTGGGTGCTTCAAATTTGTGTCCATTCATGTTCCATTCTTCTTTTCTGTTTGAAAGTGTCAGGACCACTGCCATGAGAAAAAGAACGGTCTCAAGACCACTACCCTAGCTGGGTGGAAGTTTCAAGACCATATTCCTTACAAGGTGGCGGTTATGAAACTGCCACTTTGTACAGAGCATCGGTTCCTTCCAGAACCTTCATTTACCTCATTTTATTCACTTTTTTTATTTCTCCTTCTTGGTGTTGATGGAACTGATGAAGTGGTGTGTTTTTATAGATCCCTATGGATCATACCTCCCCTAATTAGAAGGATTTTGGTCCCAAAAAATCTTAGTGGGGGAGTGGTAAAGGAATTAACTCCCTCTTGTGCTCATTCGAGTACCACTGGGTCTGTCTTGGTGTCTTCTCTCATACAACCTGCCAAGACTCATGTGGATCTCTGGTTTTTTGCTCTAGTGCTACATCTTCCTCTATGTTACCTTGAGTACAATCCTCTTTGGAAGGAATATTATGTATCTTTCCTTCTTTTTCATGCATAAATGGCGTTAGTGGATGTGAGCTCTTGTAACTTGCTATCGCATGCATTTGCATGAAGTATGGCCTGAAGGTTTCTTCTCTAACCTGCTCAAGTATGGCAAAGGTCCCATACTGTAGTGGTTTAGTCCTTACCTATCTTTGTTTCTTAAGATGGATTGGCCAAATCCTCTCCAAGTACATTGTTGTTATAGTCTTCATCATTCTTTATATCTCCTCTTCTTCTTTCTACCCCATGGTTAGGTCCAATGAATCTATAGGTAGATACGGTGACTCCATAGCGGAAGTTTGTTTTGCTACTTGAATGAGAAGCTCCTGTGGTGGATTCTTCTTTAAGAACTGACAAGTGCTATCAAAATTCTCCATCCTTTGGTAAGAAATATTCGTGCTCTCACGTCCATTTTGCTTTTCTTCCAATGAAAGCAAACAAAACTGATGATTTTCCTGAATAATTCTTAGTGCTTGGTTGACACTTACCATAGCATTCTTTGATTTTCTCTGGTGTTCCCGAATGTTGAAACTAACTCCATCCTTGGCCCATCTGTACTGGTTCTCCCTCCTTGTGAATACAAAATCCCTAGCATACAAGTAAGGACTTTCGAAGACAATGTCAAATGCATCAAGTGGAATAATATCAACCTCTAATACATCTATGTATTGGGAATTTATCCCAAACTGAAACTTACACTTCCTTGTAACTTCTATTTCTACACCCTTCTTCACCCATCCCAGTGGGTATGGATGTGGATGCACATAAGTCTCTAGACTAAGTTGTTCTATAACCACATCAGAAAAAAAAATTGATTGAGAACCAGAATCTACTAAAGCATTTACCTTAGTATTTTTTATTTGGATTTTGATTTGAAATAGCTTACTCATCTCTTCTTCTACTCCCCCATACATGTTAGTGGCCATGCATCCTAGCCTCTCATCTACATCCAAATCATCCTCAATCTCCACCTCTCTTTTTGTCTTCATAGTGGCCATGGATTTCTTGGAATCCTTGGTTCGGTGCTTTGGGTACAATTCTGGATGTAACTTCCAACATGTGGCATCAGTATGTCCATTTACATCACAATTCTTATAGAAATTCTTAGGATCTTTACAAGTATGCAAAGTAGTAGCGGCATGTTTACCTTTCCATTTACCTCTTTTACTTGTCTTCCCTTGTTCTTTGTCCTATTGTTTTGTTGACTGGTCTCCCTTTGACTCTATTTATCCTTGCTTCTTCTCATCATTAATGTAGTATGCTTGTATACAAACTTCATTGAGATCCTTGGGCTTTGTGGATATTACCTTCCTTTGAAGGTGAGTGTGAAGTCCTCCCAAATACTTGGTTAGAATGTCCTCATCCTCTAAGTCCATATTAACCAACATGGTTTGTCTCCAAAATTTTGTAGTGTAGTCTTGCACACTTTGACCGCTTCCCTATTTAAATTACTGCCACTTAATCATCATGTTAGTATTATGGCCAATAGGATAAAACTTAGCTCTAATCAATTCTTTAAAACCTTTCCAAGTACTAACAAATTAACAATAGGATGTTTCTTTTTCTCACAAGTGGTAGATGGGTTTCCCACCAAACTAGAGCATGACCCTCCATTTTTAGATGTGCAAAGGTGATCCTTTATGCCTCAATGACATTATACACACTAAAGTAGACTTCCAACTGTTTTATCCATTTATCCAATAATTTTGCATCTACTTGTCCTTCAAAATTTTATATTTCCACTTTCGTTTTAACTTTAAAAGGTGTATGTGCAGATTTTACCTTTTCGCTTAAAATTGGTGTCTCTTCATGCTCTTCCCATTCTTCCTCTTCATGGCTCTTTCCGATACTAAATTTTTCAGCTAGCGATTGAACCATCGAGTCCATCTTTTGCATATCTGAAATCTCTTCTTATTTTCTATGTAATCTATCCATCATGGTCTCTAGCATCTCGACTCTACGGACCAAGTTATCTTCCTCCATTTGAGCTTGAACTCTCTGTTTCCACTTCTTCGTAGAAATATCTAGCTCACAAGGTAAAAATTCTTCACCTTTAGACCTTTTCATTATCATACGAAATCACAAGAAAGATTTGAATACCACAGTATTGGATATATAATCACCTCTGATACCAAAATGATCCGTAAACTTCTACTTTGGAACTCTATGAATTATACAATTATGTTGTTCTACTTTCAAATTTGGAAAATGACAGATTTTCTTGAAAATTTAGAGCTTCGTGACTGATTATCTAGTGGTATAGAAAGGAAATTGTAGATAAGGAAAGAATTCAAAATGTCAACACCAACAATTTTATCTTGGAAACCTCCAATGGAGGAAAACCAGTCAGCAAGGGAAACTGCTCTTTCTTCCCACTTTTATTAGTCTAATAAAGACAATTACATATTAAAATAAGTATGAAAATAAGTAACAATGTAAACCTTCTCTCCAATTACTTGCTTGTTATGTTTCTACACCTTGCTCCTACAATTCCATTCTAACATTGAAGATCTTGCTCACTGCTCTCATTAAACTTTGCTTCTCAATCTCTCTAGATCTTCAAATGATCATTCTCTTGCTTCTTTCATGAATTTATAGGCCTTCCCATGTCCTCCCATGCATTGGAGGATGTGAAAGGGCATGGAAGGGGAAGAGACAAAGTTTGGAGCTTCAAATTTGCGTCCATTCACATTCCATTCTTCTTTTCTGTTCGAAAGTGTTAGGACCACCCTCTGAGCAGACCAGCGATCTCAGGATTGCCACCCTGGTTGGGCAGTGGTTTCCTGATCACTGTCCTTACATGGTGGTGGTTCTAAAACCATTGCTCTGCACAGAGTGGTGGTTCCTTCCAAAACCTCTGTTTACCTCATTTTATTCACTTTTCTTGTTTCTCCTTCTTGGTGCTGATGGAACTGATGAAGTGGGGTGTTTTTCTAGATCCCTATGGATCAATATCCTATATTATTTACATGATCCTTGGTTTATACCAAAATAACATTAGTTTTAGGTCCTCTCATTTTAAACGCATTCTCCTACGTTCGTCACTTGCACCCCAAACGAGGGGGTAACTATTGGGTGAACAAATTACCCTTGCAGCATCTCAGAGCTCCAAAACATAACAAAATAGTACAAAATTGGAAAAAGAGCATGGTCACAGAGTGGTCTAGAATAAGACTTGAATAAAAAACACAAGGCAGACACTAACACCTGGTAGCATATAGTAATGGTGGGAGATTTTGTCCTAGGGGAAAAATAGATAGTTTCTTAGTTCAACATAGTTTCCATTTGGTTCTAATATGAATTTACAGTATCAAGAAATTTCCTTTGGTTACATAATTTATTCATCCGATTACAATTTGGTTACAATTTAGGATGTTCCAACCTGCAATGGCCCTTATCATTTGAGAATTGTCATGGATGGAGAGAGTAAAAGACATCTCTCCCCAACACTCTTCTCTTGGCATGAGATCACCCAAAAATATCATCCTTGGCATGAAATCTCACAAAAAAAATTCTCTTGGTGTGAGATCACCCACAAACCTAATATTTTGTAGAAGGATGCCCAAATACGTGGCTCAACTCCATCTAGCAGCATCTCCAAGACAAACAGGACAAATTACTATCCTATACTCTCTCATACATCGGGTGTACTCTTTCCTTAGCTACTACTTTCTACTTTTTTACATACATTACTCTGATATTTTACATATAATACTTTGACTACTCTTTTTCTCTTCTTTTACATGTTTTTCATTATAAGCAACAAGAACCAACTCACATCAACAAGCACAAACTCCAACAACATGCTACTATGCATACACTTCACCCCTAAGGTCTACCTCCCTTTCCTAATTACCATCCTTCACATTACGATCACTTCAGCTTCACATGGCTACTTGTTCACTTGGCATGCTATTGGCTACACTTCTCTTCAGTTGATAAGGTACACATTTTTTATCTAATTTATGCTATCGACTATTCACTCAACAACATAAATTGGGGAAAATTGTAGACACAAAATCTATGTACCTGGGTACATTTATAGGTCCTAAAGAACACTAATGTATACATGATTCACAAGAAAGAAAAATAGTATTTGAAAACTCATTTTGGCCTTTTGGTTGATTTATCTCTTGCACTTTACACATCTTATAGTTATGTCAGCACTTGACTAATTTATATTTTGATGGCCTCATACACTAGCGCCTAGCTAGGAAAGAAGCACCCAGGTGCTCTTATCCCATCTAGGTGCCCTATCCTTCTCTTTCTTCTTCTTACTCTTTTGGTTCACTTCTTGGTCACCTTTTAACACTTTAGGCCAACCTTTCAGTTGTCAATTATGAAATTCAAACAACATAATCATATATATACTTATTTACTTCTTCTAAATTAAGGGGACAAACATCATAAGTATTATCTATCACCACCAAATATTACACAAAGGCACAAGAGTACTACAAATCATACATCTAACACATTCATACAAGGGACAAGGGTTGCATTAGTATGTATACACAACATAGGAAGGGAGTTTATTTTATTCCATCACACACATTTTGCATACTCGGTAAAATCTAGATATATGATGATATCATTGTGCAACTTGCACAAGGGAAACCTAGGGCATATAAACACACACACACACACATAACTCCATGGATTCTGAGATGTAGTGCAACACTCAATCATAATTTCACTCTTCGGGTGACCGACGGGGTCAATCTAACTCCAAATTTTATATATTTTTATTATATTTTATGTGGTTTGTGGACATGTGTAGGTAGTCATCTGTTTTATAGGTTACATGTGTGATTGGAACCATAAAAATGAATTTGGAGTGAAAAATTGAATATTGGAGTGAAGACCTTCCAGACCATAAAAAACCAAACTCCAATCATCTGAGCAGAAAAAGGTGCCCACACCAGTCACTAGTACTTAGGGCACTCCTATCCTCCCATGGGCACTTCTGTCCAGTACAGTTTTGAGGCTGTGAACCCTCATCGAGCCTTCGTGACACTATTCCCATTTTGTTCTAATAGGTACACAGTCCATATCACTCCCAGGTTACACAGAATCAACTAAGTCATAATTCCTCTCTCATTTTCTTAGGGTTTAACATTTTTGAATCCTTATTACTTGTACATATTGTACAGAATTATCAAAATACAATTTTTTATATTAGTTACTCTAAAATTAGATTTACTTAAATTTAGATTAAATCATATAGTGTATACCACCCCTTAGATGTGTGGGCACCATTTTTTTGATGCCACAAGTTTCTTGACGAGTGACTATTTTTTTACCTATTCAAACCTCTCTCAAGGTGAGGTTTGATATTGTTTGGCATAGGCATGCCCTTCTTGGGTGGGTCTCTTGGGTAAGATGAATTGTGAACGCAAGTCCATGAAAAACACCAAACTACGTACTTGGTGAAGTTTTGAATTATTTTTTAAATAAAAAGTAGAAATCATTGAATATTTATGGTGGAGAAATATAACAGTTAAAAATAAAATATGTATCAGCCAAAACTTATGTTAGATTGTTGTGGAATAAACACTTGCACAATTTCATTCCACTCTTGAGAATTTCACTTAAATTTTTGAGTTCTATATAATTTATATGGATGTCGTGAATGCCTATCCAAGTGATAAATGATTAACAATAATGCATGAAATTATAGTTATACCAACAAGAGTCATGTTATTGCGTGTAATTAGCAATATTGCTCAAAACCCCTAAGTTTTGTAAATTCCTAATGACGCAACACACAACCTTATGTACTTACTTCATACCACAAGACAAATATTCAGAGCCATGATTATTTGTTGACTCCTTATCATGTTCTTTCTCAAGCATAAATGCCGCGAGACCTCACTATTGTGCACAATTCAGCTAAGTCTTTTATTTTTCCACCAAGGTATTTTTTATTCCATGATGTATTTTATGATGTCATACAACTTTATGAGTTTCTGCATAACCTGTGAGATTTTTATCTTTATTTCCATAAATTAATATTAGATGGGGATGAATCTCATTTAAACATTAATGCATATAGGATCTCAACACATGGGCCTTGATCCATTTTTCTTTCCTAAGGAAAACCCATACAAGATCATATTAGAGGATATATATAATTCTAACACTAAGAAAGTGGTAATTAGAAGTGATGTTTAGTTCATTAAATAATAAACATGAGATAGAAGTATTGGAAATAAATTAGTTATTGTTGCATTAAGTGATTTTGTTAGAAATGTGCCAAAAAATTAGAATGAGGCATCAAGTACCTCACTATATCTCACCCCAATGATATCTTCATCAAGTAGCAAAACTATTTCTTAATATTTCATTGTAGTGACATCTCAAAAACTAGTCTTATATCATTTTCATAAAATCTCTAAAGGAACATGTTATTTAGTATCCCGGTAGATGTGACTGAGGATGGATTTTAAGAGTAGTTTCATAGTTTAACATCAAATAGAGATATATATATATATATAGAGAGAGAGAGAGATTCTCATTCAGATATAGATATAGAGAGAGAGATATAGATATAGAGAGAGATATTCTCATTCAAATAGAGGCAGAGGCCCCCCCTTCTCTATTCTTTGCATCTCCATCTGGGGGTGTCTGGATTAGACCCCTCTACTCTATCTAGATGTTATCCCCCCCACCCTCTATCTCTTTATAGATAGATGATTTCCATCACCAAGATATCACCCAAGACAAATTTGGGAATACTATTTCATAAGATATTATTGTAGTGACATCTCTAGTAGAACTCACATTTTATCTAACAATATATCACTCAAGAGAAAACTTGGGAGAAAATTCAAGTGCTTGTTTATTAAGATCTCTTTATTTCCATAACTCACTTAAAAATATGAATTTTGAAATAAATATATAAAAAAATAGAAACCAATGAATTTTAGATTTTTTTATTCATTATAGTTGATTAAGTTTATTTTAAAGAATAAATTCAAAATGAGAATTTAAAGAAATCCATGGTTAAAGAAATTGATGTAGTAGAGAAAAATGAAACTTGGGATTTAGTGAATCTTCTAGTAGGAAAGGATGTTATTGGAATAGAGTGGGATTACACGAAACAATTTGAGGTTGATGGAAATATTGAGAAGCATTAAAAAACATTAGTTACAAAAAGGTATTTATAGTAGCAGAAATATGAGAAGCATTAGAAAACATTCATTACAAAAGGGTATTTATAGCAGCCCAAAATTGATTTCAATAAGATATTTGCATCTATAGTAAGTTTGTCTACAACCAGATCATTTTTAGTAATTCTAGATCTTTTTAAGTGAAATGTTTATTAGATGAAATTCATGTAAACATTTTAAATGGAGTATTGGAAAAAAATTATGATAAACAAGTAACATGTTAAATGATATTCTTGGTCATGGGGAAAATTTTTACATATTTAAAAAATATCTTTCTAGTCTCAAGCAAGCACTAAGAGTTGGATATAGTCATATTGAATCATGCTTGTGTTGGGAATTTGGGACTACAAAATAGTGATATGATTCAATAAAAAACAAAATCATCCATGTAGGATCTAAACAATTCCCCAAAATCTACAGTAGTGGAAGTACAAACTAGAATAATCCAAATCAAAACAAAGTATACACACATAACACAACATGTAGCATGGTTCACTCAATGCGGACTACGTCCACCAAAGACAAAGATATCAATATATATTGTAAGCTATGAAAAATACACTACTAACAAGGAAGTAAAATACCAATAATCATACCTCCTCATTCGCGTTTTGTAGCAAACCTCAGAATGGGCAAGGAAACTTAGATTGAGCCCAGAGTTTGTGATATGTAGGTGCTTTTCTTCAAGACGGAGCAAGACCTTCCTTCAACAACGATCCTCTTACTTTGCACTGGATGGGAAAAAGGATTATGAGGCTATTTTGGCATTACGACAAGGCAAAATGATGTTCTTTGCTCAAAGGATGCAAGAACTTAGATATGGCATGAAAGCTTATTCTTCGTGTGTTTAGAGGGGAGGGGTAAGGTTGTATTTATAGCCTGAGGGAGTGATTAGCTTAGATTAATTTAAGTAATCATGGTTTGAAAATGTGGGCAAGATTAGGTGGACGGTTTGAAAATGTGGGCAAGATTAGGTGGATGGTTTGAAAATGTGGGCAATATTAGGTGAGTGGGGGCCACGAAGAATGGGTGAGGATTTGAATTATATTTTTAATTCATAAGTGGAGGATTTTAGGTGAGTGGGGACCACGAATGGTGGGTGAGGATTTGAATTTGAATTTTTAATTCAATAGTGGAAAAACATGGAGAATAATGACATGTTGTGAGGATTAGATTATTTTTAGATTTGGAATGGATAATTAATCAAATTATATTTGATTAATTCGAAGTGTATTTTTGTGGGAAATGAGGAAGGGAAATTAATTGATTTAAGATAGATGTGAAATTGGGGGTGTCTACATTTGCCCCTCTTTGGAAGGGTACTATGAAAGTAGTGTCCTTTCAAAGAAAGTAGATGGTATGGGGGAAGAATTCAATCTACTTTTTAAAAGGTAGAGTGAATGTTTGTTGGGGAGAATAGAAAGTGGTGAGTGACGGATGTCATGGTATCCTCCAAGACAAAAATGTCATGAGAAGATGTGATTATGGATAGATGTGGTGATGCCCCCTCGAGAGGATTGACGAGAATGAAATATACGACAAAACTCTCGAAAAGAAGGGAAATGGATTTGGTGGAGAAGAGGACGGTAATGGAGTGGAAGAGACTGGAATGACCGCATGATGCAAATGGAGGAAGGATTCAATCGACCTTGAATGCTAGGTGTGAGGGTGTGTGGGAAAGAGAAAAGGGAATGGATAGGGTTGGGGGTTGATTATGAGAAGAGTAAGGGAGATAGGGGAGGGGAAAAAAAAGGAATGAAAGAGGTAGAAATAAGAGAGAGGGATGATATGGGAAGAAGGGAATGATGAAGGACAAACAAGGAAAAAAGAGGAAAATGACAGAGTAGAGGGTGAAGGGATGAAATAGAGAGATGTGCAAAATGAAGGAAGCAACAGAGATAGTAAGAGGGATACGTGGCAGTGAAATAAATGAGAGAGTGAAGAAAAGGAGGAAATGGGAAAGGATAAATAAGAAGGAGAAAACGAGGTGGGAGTAGGGGGTGAAATGGAGGGAAATGGAAAGAGGACAAAAGAAGAAGTAGAACGGAGAAAAAAAAAGAAACTATGAGGGGCGAGGAAAGTGTGAAAAAGAGGAGAGAAAGGAAGAGAAACATATACAGAATGAACAAAAAGGTAGGGGTGGTAGAGAAAAGGGGAAGTGGTCAGAAGAAACGTGAAAATTAGGGGAGAGGAAAGGAAGATAGAACGAATACAAGGAGAAGATTGAAGGAATCACGTCATTGCGAGGAAGACCAAGGCAAAGAATATGGAACAGACCGTATGGAGATGCATGTGGAGAGTGGGATGATAAAAAAGACAGGACAACGCTGAACAACCAGGTTATCGATGGGGATGTAAGGAGGAAACGTGATGGGAAAAGGGGAAGAAGATGATATAGGGGAAGTAAAATAAGACGAGGGGTGGGAGAGAGAAGAGGATAACAAAGAAAATGATGGAGAAGGAAGGGAATACAGAAAGGGGGTAATAAGTGGAAAGGAAATGGTAGAAGGAATGTTGAAAGAAGAAAGAGGGGAGGAATGACATCGATTGGAAAAGATATGGAGATGCATGAAATGAGGATACTAGGATGATGGGAAAATAGAAAAAGGATGTACGATGAAGACAATAAAGATAGTGAAGAGGGCAAAGAGGGAGATGGAGAGATGGGTAAGAAGCGACAAGAAAGGGTGGGAGTGAGGGAAAAGAATAGGAGAGAAAAGAGAATGGGGGATAGAAGAGGCAATGCCAATGAAAGGATGTTAGGGAAATCCTCTTGACAATGAGTGGTGGGGAAGGGTGAAAGAAAAAATGAAAAAAGAGAAAGCGAACAAGGACTGGAAAGGGTAACGCCAACAAAGGGACGTTAGGGAAAACCCGTTGCCAATGAGTGGTGGGCTTAGAGGAGGGAAGAAATGAAGGGAAACTCTAGAAGGTCCAAGGGAGTGAATGAGGTCGTGCGGAATGAGGATTGACAATTTTTAGGGAAAACCCGTTGACAATTATGAGTGCGGGAAGAGAATATGATGATGAAAGAATGATATAGGAGTGTTAACAGTAATGGCGAATATGTGTGTGGGTAGAAATGTAGGGGGAATGTGAGAAGATGAAGGGGAAAGAGTGAAAAAGATGGGAGGGAGGAGTTAGGACAAAGTGAAAGCGAAGAGAGGATGGGGGTGATGAGGATGAACGAGGTGAGGATGAAGAACCAATACATGAAAAGAATGGGAAGAAACGGTGGGAAGGATGATGGATCAAGGAGGGGAAAATAGGGGAAAAGAATGTGATTGTAGGTAGAAGAGATGAGTTGTATGTTGTAAGAGGATATGTGGAGAAAGGATAATAGTAGGAGGAAAAAGTGGGTAATAGGAGATACCAGGTGGAAGAAGCGATCAACAAAGTGAACGAAGAATGAGGCGGGGGAGAAGTTCATGATGACAAGTTAAGTGTAGGGAGGACCCTGACATAAGATTGTCATGTGACGGAAGTGGTTAAGTAAGATTGCCATGTGAGAAAAACTGGAGATGAAAAATGGTCAAGCGAGAAGTGGTGTTTGCGAGAAGCAAAAAGGAGGTGAAAGGATGTGATAATGGGGAATGAAGAGGAAATATGGATGGTGAAGGGTGTGTAGTGATGGGGAAAGGCAAGGAGACAGATCATCCTTAAGAGGGACAAAGAGAAAGACAAAATGATATTGGAGATAGGGGTGGAATGGTAGGGTGAAGAAGATGATCTTAAGTGAGATTGCCATGCCGGGTGAGTGGTTAAGTAAGATCGCCAAGCTGAGAAAGAAGGATGATGTTAGAGTTGGTGGGAATAGGGTATGACAAAATGGACTGAAGGGGAACCCTTAAGTGAATTTTCCATACTACGAGAGCGTGTAAGTAGGATGACCAGGCATAAGGTGGATTTGGGGAAGGATGAGAAAAGAATGAGTGAGGTATGCCTAAGTGGTATATGATATGAGATGAGGTGATAATAAGAAAGAAATGACACAAAAGGAGTACAACATGAATGGATGAAGGAATATATGTAGTGGAGGGTGGAGAGTGTGAGGGGAATCCTTAATTGGGATGCCCACGTGGTGAGAGTAATGATGCGGGAATGGGAAGTAGAAAAGGTGGAGTTGGAAGATGTGTTTGGTGGTGATGGTTATTTGATGAGAGGGCATGTGGTGAAGAAGCTTCTACAGCGGGAAGATCTTAGGGAGAGGGTAAACCTCTACTGAGGATTCCATATAGAAGGGGTTATTAAGTAAGATTGTCAAGCGGGAAGAAAACGGGTGAAAGGAAAGAATACCAATGGGTGAGAGGGGACAGGAATGGTGAGAAGGGTAATATGGGTATAAGCGGTAGAGGGAGTAAAAATGAGAAGTGAGAATGAATGGATCAAATACATGGTGATCATGGTGGGGGAGAAGGAGCTGCTGGATAGTGAATGCTACTTGAGAAAGATCGTCAAGTAGGATTCGCAAACTGCAACGGTGATCAAGTAGGATTCGTAAACTGGAGAATGTATTAGTATGAGTGAATGGATGGGGTTGCAAAGTAAGATTTTGATCATGCAGGAAGATACTCACGTGACGAAAAACATCTTAATTTGAATATAGCACATAACAGGATGCATCGTGATATAAAAGATCAGGATGACTAGACTGTAATATGCATGATAGCATAGACAAGGGCCATCAAAAAGGTTTGATGCCCCAGTACGATATGCAAATGGAAGAGAGCATAGACAGAGGCCATCAAGAAAGTATGATGCCCCAGTACGACATGTAATCAGATAACATAAGAATATTACAGAGAACACCAGGATATATAAAATCAAGATGCCCCTTGTAATATATCAAGATACAAGAAAGCAATTAATAATTTGCCACTAATAATGCAACACAAAAACCAGTAAACATGTCCCTAACGTGTTCCACAGTGATGATTGATTAGATGTGCCCCCAAGCAGAGGTACAAAGGATTGGGCCAGTCTCCTCAAACAAGGAAACAATGAGAGCCGGATTTTCCCCAAGCGAGGATTCATGCGAGGAGAAGTGGTTTGAAATTGGTAGTCATAAGGTGGTTGGACCATTCGTTTGGGATAATAGTTCAAAGGATGAACTGTGTTACTTTTTGAGTTTTTATGATTTTGTGGATGTTTTTGGTCTTTTGAAAATTTTACAAATGTTTTTGTATTTTGGATATTTTCTAATGTTTTTTGTTTTTGGATTTTTGGATTTTCTAATGTTTTTGAATTTTTAGGATGTTTACACTGTGTTTGGATTTTTGACGATTTTCAAATGTTTTTGGATTTTTGGATTTTTACACTGTTTTTAGATTTTTGATGATTTTCAAATGTTTTTGGATTTTTACATTGTTTTTGGATTTTTGGATTTTGACACTGTTTTTGGATTTTTAGATTTTTACGTTGTTTTTAGATTTTTGATGATTTTCAAATATTTTTTGATTTTTAGATTTTTACATTGTTTTTGGATTTTTTTACGATATTCAAATGTTTTTTGATTTTTACATTGTGATTTTTTTACAATTTATGGACCAGAGTGCAGACTTATTTTTGAGAGACGATGTACCGTGTTCCGCATTGTAACTTATGCTCAAAATAACATAAATTCACTTTCCATTGGCATGATATGGTGGTGATGATATGATGAAAAGAATTCCAACTCCATTCTTGACTCCACACAACTAGTAAGATGTGTGGGCTCATCACCAAGAATCAAGAAGGACGTAGGAGGTAGGTAATGAATATAGAGACAAATGCTAACAACAATCCCTTTGGGAAATTGTGACTCCATTCTTCATAATGGTACTGAACCGGTTTCCAAAAATGGCTTTCACTTTATGAGTCACATGCTAGACTTAGACAGTTATGTGGCCTACTGATTGATAAGATATGAGGTTAAGGGATAGTTCTCTCTTCACTTAGGCATCTAAATTACGTGTTTGGGGATTCTATAATTTGTAAGCACTATAAGATTTTGTACTGTTGAAATGACTCCCTATGCTTTGCCCCATGCTACTAGTGAGAAGCAAGGGCTCATCACCAAAGGTAAAATATAGGCGAGTGAATTTCCTTTTTGTTTATTTTTTTTGTTTTTGTTTTTTGGAATATTTTACAATGTTTTTATGCTTGTATTAGAATGACCCTCTACGCTTTGCCCCATGCCACTTGTAAGAGGCAAGGGTTTATCACCGAAGACAAGACGTAGACGAGTAAGGGCACCTTCCTCCATTCCCAGTCTCACACTACTAGTAAGAAGTGTGGGCTCAACACCAAAGACTATGAAGGACGAAAGATGTGACAATGAATTATTCATGAGTTATTGAATTGATGGATTTTTTTTACAATAGTGCTTTGTATTCGGGAAGAAACATCTGCCCCCAATCTCAGCCCCACACGACTAGTAGGACGCGAGGGTTCAACACCGAAGACTGAGATGGACGACCAAACGAACTGGGTAACGAAGTTTAGAGCTTTGTTATGAAAGAGAGAATGTATTAGAAGGGGATATATTACCATCAGTAAGCTTCTAGGTAGGACCATAGAGGAAGGCGACTGAAAAGGGGAAGAAGTATGACGCTCACAAACTTAATAGGATTTATATTAGCACTTGTCTCATGATGATAAATATGAAGATGTGATTTTGATAAAGAAAATATCTGCCAATGGAAATGAATAAATTTAAATTATTCGGAGATAAGAAAGACAAAAGGAACAATGTACACGTTGTATCCTGGAATAGTGAACATCTCAAGGATAAAATTTCTTTAAATGAACTACATTCATTGGTTCATCAAGATCTTGACCATCTGCAGTGGCCAATTTATAAGCTCCAGAGCCAAATTTATCTATGATTTTGTTGGGCTCAAATTTGTCTTGTTTGTCTCGTTCTTTGGGTGTGTTCTTTCGATTTTTTTTTAGAATGAAATGATTGACCTTAAATTTTCTAGGTTTGAATTTTTTATGGTAGCTATGTCGTAGCTGATTTTGATATACTTGAAGATGATCTAGGGCATTAAGTCGTTTTTCATCAAGAAGATTGAGTTCATTAAGGCGTGAATGTTGATAAAATCTTTATTGATTACGTCTTTGAGGGATATTCTAAAGGATGGGAATTCAACCTTGACATGTAAAATATCTTCCCCACCATAAACAAGGGAGAGGGGAGTGGCCTCAGTTTGCATTGTTTGATTTTTTGCTTCTGTTTTGTCCATGAATTAATTGATTTGACGATAGATTCAAAATTAAAGATGGAAAAGGTGGCATAAAGATATTCCTAGGTATACATACCTCGTAGAATATATGCACATAGAAGTCTTGATAGGTGAGAATCATTAGTGATGAGATTCCTACAAGATCGATCGTTGAAAGTATGATGGTCATGACAGGTTGCATTGTTGTAAGTGTCCAAACTTGATGTGGTTGTGTTTCGACAAAAAGGCTAGAGATGTTAGGCATAAGAGCCAATATTGGAAGAATAGAATCAAACTTAATGGTACCTGTTGATGGAACCTCATTTGTAGTGTCTACAGTAATATCAAGGTTTGAAAGGGAGTCCTGAAACGAGATCAAGGTCTCGTTAGATGTTGGAAGAATGTTGTCACCCAAAATAGGTTCAATATATGTTTTGGCTGAAAGAGAGTCTTGAAATAAGTTCAAGTGCTTAGTAGATGTGGGAAGAATGTTGTTGTCTAAAACAGGTTCAATGTATGTTTGGCTTGAAAGAGTGTCTTGAAATAAGTTCAAGTGCTCAGTAGATGTTGGAAGAATGTTGTTGTCCAAAACAGGTTCAATGTATGTTTGAACTAATGGAAGGAAATTTGAAGAAGATATGGATTGGTTTGGAATTAGAGAGTCTTGACTATTGTCGTCATGATCTCGTGGAATTTCAGTATATATAGGAGTTTCGACAGTAGTCAACTCTTCATGGAAAGTTGTGGTATTGGATGTGTCGTTGGTTGCAAGAGCATTGTCATCAAGTTCTACAGAGATGACTTCGTCGTCAATTAAGTCTTGGACGTAATTCTTAAATCGTACACATTTATCTATGTGATGACCATCAATGCGATGAAATTCACAGTATGTGTTAGGTTTGTACCAGCATGGCTTAGCTTCCCCTTTGACAAAGGGTTTTGTAATTGGATATCTTATCAGTTTAGCCTCTTTTAGTTGATGAAAAACACTAGAGAGACTTTCTCCAAGGGGGGTAAACTGACGTTGGATTTTACTTGAAGTGATTTCTTCATGAGGTTGTATGATTGACTTTTTGGGTGATTGCTCGCTGATTTGGGTAGCCATATAAGAGATTTGTGTTGTTATCTTATTAATTTGTTCTAATAGCTCATTGTGTGATGTTTTTCGTGAATTCATCATGTTTGAAAGAGAGGGAAAATGAAGAAAGGTGCGATGAAGAAATCAACCTATTGATTGTGATCTTTGTTTTGGCTTAATTGAGTTTTAACAAGTAAGGCTATAAGAAGTAAGCTCAAACAAGCTACTCGGGATACAAGTGGGATATAACTTAAACAAGCTATGACGAATATGTTGATTGGTTTGGATTAAACAAGCTTAGCAGACGAAAATGTAAGGAGTACACTCAAACAAGGTACTCGATACAAGTGGGATGTAGCTCAAACAAGCTATGATGAATATGTTGATTGGTTTGGCTTTAACAAGCTCTGGATTTTTGATAGGAAGAGTAACTCAAACAAGTGACTCAACACAGTTGTGAACTCAAAATGAGTTTTGAAGGGATTTGTGTCAGATGGGATTTTGTTAAACTTGACAACTGATGAAATAATGAGTGAACTCAAACAAGTCACCCAATGTAATTTTGATATAGCTTGAAACAAGCTATAAAGGATGTTCTGACAATTGATGAGATAAGGAGTGAACGCAAGTCACTCAATATCTATTGGATATAGCTGAAAATAAGTTATGGCAGATGTATTATTAGCTAAAGCAAGCTAATGAAATTGGTGCGATGTTTTGGTCTGTGTGGTTGGATTGTTTGGATGTTTTCGCTTGGTATTGAATTGGTCGAGAACTGATTTTTTGTGGAACACAACTAGGGTCTAAACTTTTACAATGAACACATTGATATCAGCCAAGTTTTATGATTAAAAATAAAATAAAAATGCTAAACTATTGTGTTTTCAAATAGCAAGCAATCATGTGGATTCAATTGTTTTGGCTTATGAGGTAACTTATTCAGGAATGATCATTGTTTCATGCGATCATACAAGTATGCTGTGAAATGGTGGATGCAGGCTCTTATTACTCCAAGAAGATGCGTCCTCCGATATACCCTAGTCCTGATATACCTAATTCTATACGGAGTCAGAATTGGTACGGGGAACCCTTAGAGCACTGGAGGAGACTCACCAATTCTTACTTGCCTGTTTCGGAGTGAATCACCACGTCCAGAACAGGTTTTGTGAAAAGGTGGAAGGTGATGGAGGGATGAATGTGTATGGTGTCCTTATAACTCCCCGAAGATTTACAGGGACGATGCCCAGGCTTCGTTGTTACAGCTATTTAGGCGTGACTCGCATGCGCTGCACGACAGCATTACCTGTAAGTGAAGAGCAGCGGCGAGGTAAATACCGAACGTTGTGATGAGACTAGGTCTCAAAGTGCAATGCAAATGCAAATGCTGTTGGTGCGTGGTAGTCAAGTCCACGTCACCGGTGTAGCTTTGGTGGTGATGAAATCCACCTCGTCTACGTGCAAAAACAATATGATAAAGTGATTAAACGCAGGGTTCTTTCCAACTTGAAATAAATCACTAGCAGAAAATAATTACGTACCTGAGCGTCCTTTTTTTTTAGTTTCAGCAATTGTCTTTAAATGGTGGTATTTTTGCGGGATTTTTGTTGTTTTTTTGTTTTGTTTTTGACAATATTCCAGCAACGCGGTTCTACAGAAAACAAATTAGTAGTTATCCTGCAAATGAAATGTTAGAAAAGTGATCGTGGTTGTTTTTGATTTGCCAGATCGCTCAAAGGCGAAGGAAAAGAGCATACACAACCAACGACCAAAAAAATATTAAGAATATGACAAAGGAAAATAATTATTAAAATGACAGTTGAAAAACAAAGCTAGGGGATCCTGCAATGTTAGAACAAGAAACTAAAAAAAATTGTGACCGTTTCTGATTTTCTAGATCGCTTGAAGGCGCAAGAAAAGAGCATACGCAGATACAATTGAAATAGTTTTTGTTAAAAAAATAAATATTAATAATTATTGCAATTAATCATGATTGTGAAATAGCGATAATGATTATGTTCACAAAAAAGAAAAATGATGAAAGAAGAGGGTGAAAACGTTACCGAGAAGTGTTTTCGCGGAAAATTTAAATGTAAGGCAAAAAATTAAAAATAAAAATTATTTTCTAAAGCTTGAGTGGCCTCACGTTTCTGATTTCCAAGATCACTTTTGAAGTGCAAGGAAAGAGCATACGTGTGAGGATGTTTCGTGAAATAACAATTAAAAAATAAAAATAAATAAAATTATAATTTTGTTGTTTTTTTGCAAAAAAGACAGGTGTTAGAAGAAATGAAACCAAAATTTTTCTGTAAGTCTCAATCTAAAAATTATTTTTTCATTGCATAGATCTTTTCAATACCTTTCTGTTAAAAAAAAATGAAGTCATGCCGAGTTCGGGAGCAAAAGTTATGGCTTCCGGAAGATGGGCTACGAGAACGCTCTGAATGAAAATTTTAAACGTGAGAAAAACGTCCCGGGAGTTGGTTTTGTTTATTTTCTGACTTCTATACTGCACCTGAGAAGCTAAAATTTGGACAGCAAGGTTAAAAAATAAAAATAAACAGAAAGAAAGTGTTAGATCATAAAATGATTGACGAAAATAAAAGAAAGAAAAAAATAGTAAATAATTAACTTCTTACAAAACAGTTATTTTAGCAAAAGGAAATAAATAAATATATTTTCCGGATTGGTTGTCCCATGACACTAATATGATAAACTAATGATTAGTGCTTGTGTTTCTATAGATTACGAGTGAATAGAAAAATCAGAACTACTAAACACCAAGCACCGAGGAGATCAAAGACAGGATGAGCTGCATAGTTTCATTGTTGCTATAACCTGCAGATACACCACAAGGACACCACACAACAAAGACACTAACCAAAGCGTGAAGGTTAACCAAAGAAGACCATAAGGAATAGAAAAGGAAATAATAATAAACAATAATAAACAAAGAACGGATAAAACCACTAATTGAGAAATTAATGGTAACAGATCGAAAGTAACCGGGCGTGCCAGAATGTAAGCTAGGAAAAATACACTACTAACAAGGAAGTAAAATACCAATAATCATACCTCCTCCTTCGCGTTCCGTAGAAAACCTCAGAATGGGCTAGGAAACTTGGATTGAGCCCTGATTTTGTGATATGTAGGTGCTTTTCTTCAAGACGGAGCAAGACCTTCCTACAACAACGATCCTC
This sequence comes from Taxus chinensis, assembly GCA_019776745.2. Lineage (NCBI taxonomy): Eukaryota > Viridiplantae > Streptophyta > Pinopsida > Cupressales > Taxaceae > Taxus > Taxus chinensis. Next base: position 260,399,751 of record CM034149.1, on the reverse strand, counting down.
TTACTTTGCACTGGATGGGAAAAAGGATTATGAGGCTATTTTGGCATTACGACAAGGCAAAATGATGTTCTTTGCTCAAAGGATGCAAGAACTTAGATATGGCATGAAAGCTTATTCTTCATGTGTTTAGAGGGGAGGGGTAAGGTTGTATTTATAGCCTGAGGGAGTGATTAGCTTAGATTAATTTAAGTAATCATGGTTTGAAAATGTGGGCAAGATTAGGTGGATGGTTTGAAAATGTGGGCAAGATTAGGTGGATGGTTTGAAAATGTGGGCAATATTAGGTGAGTGGGGGCCACGAAGAATGGGTGAGGATTTGAATTATATTTTTAATTCATAAGTGGAGGATTTTAGGTGAGTGGGGACCACGAATGGTGGGGGAGGATTTGAATTTGAATTTTTAATTCAATAGTGGAAAAACATGGAGAATAATGACATGTTGTGAGGATTAGATTATTTTTAGATTTGGAAATGGATAATTAATCAAATTATGTTTGATTAATTCGAAGTGTATTTTTGTGGGAAATGAGGAAGAGAAATTAATTGATTTAGGATAGATGTGAAATTGGGGTGTCTACATATATAATAAACAATATTAAAAACCAACTCTTTCATATAAGATTAAAATTCATCTCTCCAAGAGTATCTCCTCCTCTCCTCCATATCTCTAAATGGATCTCCATGTGTGCACTATAATTGTGCCTCCAAACACCACCATATATCACATACTAGGAACTACTACATCTCCCACTGTGAAACCATATCTGTGCACCAAGAACTAAGTCTCTCATCCATCTCACTGCATCAACCTGTGTATACAAGAAGACTTCCTCTACAATATCTAGATACTATTTATACCAACAAGATCGCTAATGATCTACAATACTAGATCTCATATGGACAAATAATACAACATGATCTCATGGATCTACAATACAAGATCTCACAACAACATGTGGATCTACAAGATGAAAGACTATGGGCTTTGTATACTATAGAAGCCATTACATTGAGATAATAAAATACAAGGAAATATAGTAGAAGACATAACACTCTTCTCACCATTCAAATGTACCTGCTATTTCCTTTTGTCTAGCTTCTCTCCATTGAATCTCTTTCTTCATGCAACCTTTTTCTTCGTTTTCTTATTCTTCATCTTCAACCAAGTATATTTAACATTCTTCCTATATCCTTATGTTCTAACCCTATTTTTATATCTTATATAAGCTTATACAAAATTATGGCACCTTAGCTACACATTTAAAACCATCTGATCACTTTTACAATCAACCGTTGGATAAAATATTGCATCTAAAATAAAAACATAAACACACAGGTAACCAGTGTCGGTTCCCTAACTGATGTCAGTTCCCTGATTGATGCCAGTTCCTCCCAGGTGACCAACTCTAGTTAGCTAACCAAAGATGGTTACTATGTAAACCAGTAAACCTCAAATGCATGCCTTTGTGAAGAAATTCAGCTCCACAACCCAAAAAAATGTTGAGTGATGGTTACAATAAAAGCGGTGAACCAAATCTATAAAACCTCTATTAATGAGAGGTTTGATATTTCTCAAGGAATAAACTTAAGTTAACCTTGTTTAAAACATTAAAATAATTGAAAAATAACATTGCTAATTCATTCCATTAAACCTTCTAGATTAGCTCTCACTTTAAGGGTTTCAAGAACCGCTTTGTGATGAACTTCATGAACATTCCATAAATATTTATTGTAAGGTTTTTCATATAGTTTAATCAACTTAATATTTATAGCAATAACTAAATTTGAATAGTGTAGTATCCTCCTATGGGTTTCAAATTGTTCAAACAACCATTGATGTGCATTTTTAGGAGGTTATCTTCAAAGCCATGTTCATGTGACAACCATAGACCTAATATTATAAACTCAGTATTCCCCATCTATGACATTTATAGTTAATTTATTTTTGATTCGACACATCGACAAATATAGTAATTTGTAACCTCATTTCCTTCATCCAAAAAATAGCAAAAACATGCCCTGCATCTAAAGTGTTACCACATTTTTAGTATATTTACAAAAAAATAAATATTACTCAAATTTAAAGTAATTTTTTTACTATAGATATTTTACCTAGCTTTGCAATGTATGAGATGTGATCAAAATAATTTAACTATTCCATCTCATCATCGCCTAATGTTTGTGATGGTTTCCCTTTTTACATAGGCCTAAGGGGCCTGTAATACCATTCATCAACTAGTTATTTTTATTGACACTCATCCCAATCAAAATCCATTCAAGATGAATAAAAACATGTCATGATCCTAGTATAAATAGTCCAATAACTAGAATTAAAGATTCAAAATGAGTTGAAATCACTCGATGCAATTAATGTGTTGTAATATTCATACATTTCCTTGTTTTATTACTTCACTAACCAGAAAAATCCTTTCACATGAGAATATTTTCTGATTCACTATATAGTGTTTCATACACCAATCTACAGTAGTTATAGCATTGATTAATTCTCACCATTATTATTCTTTAACTCCTCTCCTTTCAAGGACCTTTTTACATGTGCTCCAGCTCCATCATGCTCCCTTTTTCAATTTTCAGCCTTAAAGAAACTCCAAAAATGTTGAATTCCAATATTCACATGCATCCTTCTTAACCAATAAAACATGCGGAAATTCATAAACCAAGTTACAAAATTTTATAACCAAATGTAGTATCAATTCAACATGATATATATGGTATTCTAATTCCTATAAAACATCTAAAACAACCTAAGATGAACTCTAGGGAATGTTATTTGTCTTCACTAATATAAAATTTCTACTCTCTAAAAATATTTATAGCATCATTTTTGTTACTAGGTGGATGTCTAAATGTAATAAGCAAAAAAAAGAAAACTTAAATTGAATTATAGTACCGGTATTGTACTTCATTTTTTAGTTGTAGTGTATAATTTTTATAAAATATATAACTGAAATAATGGTCCCAATTGTTTGTCTGTAGAAATGACTAAGTGTTAGCCAAGTGTAGAGAGCGCACATAGAAGGCTGCGCGTAGGTAATATATAATTATGCAAAGATAATGAGGAGTACACGCATAGGCCACCAAGAGAAGTAAAATATTAGGACAATGCACAAAAGTGTGCACACGGTAATAGGAAATGAAGACAACTTAATTTGTGAGGATGTGGGAATTTCAAAGTAATAGGTTGGCGTGCAAGAACTTGGGCACATGTAAAATATCCAGGACTTAGCCAATTTTGAAGAAAGGGATAAAAATAGGAAAGAAATCGTAGATAGCATGACACATAAGCAAGTTCCAAAAATTGGAAAAGCGCATGCACACAAGGATATGGTGCATGGAGAAGGTCTAAATATAGTATTAAAGCATGTAGATGTCAAGCTATTTATATATCAACCTATAATTAAAGAAGATATATAAAATCATGTAGTCTATATTTAAGAACATCTATTATTAGGAAAATGCATATAAGCAGTGAAGGGAAAGTTCCCACTAGGTATAAATAGGTGTAGTGTTCTTTTGTTAAGGAGGGCCTTTTAGTAAGCTCCTAGAGTTTGTATGTGATTCATTATGTGTGTTTGGCCCAGCGCATGGTTGTAAGAAATTTTTTATATAATCAACATGTTTGGTATGTAATGCAATGTGTTTATGATGGATAATTGTGGTTGGGTAACAAAGATTACTAGATCTGGGTATGGTATAAGAGGAACTCAAGTGTTGTTGATCATTATCTAAGTTGATTAAGTTTCCTTATTATATGTGTTTCCAATCTTGAATTTTATATCTCCTTTCATGCATGTTGTAATCGTTATGATGATCATGTGTACTCTAACCACATCTTGATAAGTGAAGTAAAGGAGGGACTCGGTGGTTATGAGTGCTTTGGGTGAGCGTTTATACCTATGTCTAGATGAAATTCTAGTGCACCTAACTAAGCATTGGTTAACAAAAAAAAGACTAGATTTTGGTTCCATTGTCGATACCTCTTTTTATTCAGTTCTCAAGATGTGGTGTGCACATGAAATTTCATTTATCCTTGGAGAATGTTGAGCCTTGGGTACATGATAGCCAAGATGCATATACCCAAAGATATAACACCATACCTAATTTTAATGTGTGCAAGTTAGTGGAAGACAACCTCTATGATTGAGTTTATAAAATGGTCTTCATATTCTTCCCAGTAGACTTTTACATGTGGTTGGTAGATTAAGCAGATAACATGGGTGCTCAGATAGGAAGGAAACAACTATGGATCGAGGATGAATACCAATCACTCTCTAATTTGGATGTGTCGTGGACTAGAGATGTAGATTACTAGTGGGAAGGTTTGTTTCATAGTTAAACCTATGAGTACACAATTTCGACATATTCATGTCATAATGAAGCATACTTCTTGTTTTTATGCAATCTAAGGGGATCATATTTACACATGACACTATTATCTTAATATCTTGATGATTGAGCTTGGGATGGAGAACTTGCTGATGGAAGGCTAAAACCCCACCCCACACAGGGGAAGGAAGAAGTTTTGGGAAGGATGGAATTGTTCTGAGTGGAAGAAAGAGAGAGGGAGAAGAGACTACATGGGTATAATGTTATGCATGGGAGGGTAGTTGAAGAAGCATTGAGACTGAGAGAAATGCACTCCCCTTGGCCTCCCGTCGAATAACCAACTCAAACATATTCACCTAACCATGGCCCCTTTCACCCCACATTAATATTTAATTAACTTAATTAAATTAATACCCACCCTCACAATATACATTACTTAATTATTCTAATTAAGCTAATTTCCACCTCACCTAGACACCTCACCTAGCTACCTCACCCTAGACCTATTCTTGGCATGTTTCCATAACTAACTAAGACTTAGTCTTACTTAACCTTAATGAGCTAAGATTTAGTCTAACCCTAAAAATCAATGCCTAAGATCCCTCTAACCACCTTCCTGCTCATAAAAATGTAACGCCCATTATACATCCAAGAAGAAAGGAACAAACCTGAGCTAAAAGAGGTGAGATCTGCCAATTTTAGTAAACATAGGGAATCCCGCCTTAACCAACCAGTCACCCTAAACTGACGCCGGTCAACCTGGAACCATCGTCGGTTACCATTTATTCACCTTAGCAACCTTGTTTTTGGGTTGGCACATTCTGAGAGCAAGGAGATGAGAAGAGAGCTGCATGCAAGTAGAACCAGAGTCTTTTCACGCACCCAGACATCCATAGCCAGCACCAGGACAGATCCAGAAGCATTTTGCACTCATGGTAACATTCCAGGAAGCATCACTATTGCACCAAGCTCCATTCCACCAACTGATCATCACCACCACCCAACCATTGGACCTGCAACATTGGTAAGTGTTTTTATCATTAATCATTTCCATTCTTATTCTACTCATAGAGTTGTTACTTTATCTTATCATTCTTCTATTAACATTCCCATTCCTCCATAGCCTTCTTTCTGAAAAACTCAAAAACCTCACCCACCCTTTTATCAAATCACCTATCCTGGCCCTTCCACCTCTCTGAGTGTTCTCAGCATTCCCACAGACCTCCCATCCCCTTCTTTAGCCCCTGTCTAACCTCACCTAGACTCTACAATAAGGTTTTCATTGAACTACTATCACCCTATTGTACCGACGTTGGTTACCCATAACCGTCATCGGTCTCCCTTAAACCATCATCAGTTATACCCAACCAACATCGGTCTCTGTGTTTCATACCCTTTGCCAATAACAGAACCAAACAACCTTTTACCAAGTGACCTAAACAACCCAGAACCTGACCCTGACCAGTTCCAAGTACCCTGACACCTACCTACCCTTCAGATCTGACTATAGCCTAGCCTATTATATTATATTTTCTTATTTTGATTGAATGAGATACCTAAATCATATCAACTACAGTAGGAATTTTTCTTATTTCTCACATTAATTTGTTTTAAACAGTGGATTGACAACCATCTAGGGAGTATCACACTTCCTGGATCTAGCATACGCTAGGCAGTCCACTGTCATATATTATTTAACTCTTCTTTTGTGGTCTTGTTTTCTATTTCAGGTAGTTCCTCCTAGCCAAAAGGAAGCTCTCACAATCAACATTGGATCAAGAAGTCAGAATGCACGCAACAACCATCAACCAACCAGCATAAATAGGTATTCCTCCTTAGCCCTTACCCTTATCTGTTTCATCTCAAAAAAGTAAAGAAAATGGTGAAACATTTTGGCACACCCGGTGGGACCCATCAGGGGTTCTATTGCATTTTCTTCATTTCTAGGTGAAATTTATGTGTTTGTTTCCCTTTAAAAGGCTTACACAGTAATTTTCTTCCCTAGTAATCCTCTCTTCTTTCTAATTTCTCTAAAAGAAACATTTCTCTCGGTGCATTTAAAAAGGAATCATTCTTCTTTCTTGCTTTCTGCATTTAGTGAAAGAGCATACCCTCTCCTATTCATCATTTGCTTCATCGAACGTAATATTTTTGATTTGGGCTTAAAATTGGTTGCATTACATTCTGATTTGTTGCATTTAGCTCACATTAAAATGAGGGCAACCTATATGCTGGAAGTCATGCCCAGCTGATGGTTGACACAAAGAATCGTAGAAAGCACATTCTCTCTCTCTCTCTCTCTCTCTCTTACCAAACTGCACAAAATTGAAATATACACATTTTTCTTAAACAACATCTTACCTGGGAACACCTTTCAGTGATCACATGATCAGATTGGTAGGTACTCCCCAGCTCGTTACCTCTGTCGAGTCATTATCTCAGAGGACGGCCCACCCCACCATAACATACCTGAAACCTCTCCTTTTAGATATCCTTCTTCGTAGGAAGCCTTCCTCACCAAAAACTCTATTCTAAATTCATGAGTCAGTCTTCTAAATAGCATAAGCTCAACACATTAAAAATCACTTGTTAGGTACATGTTTTTAGTGTTTGATTGACGTGCATTTTGAGGTGTGAGGATACGCTTCTCCATTTTTCCATTCTTTTGCCTTACACACTCCACAATCACAGTTGGAGTATTCTGACTTCTTCTGAGTGTGTCAGGACTTCATTGCATCATCTCCAGACCTCTGGGTTGATTATTTATCTCACTAAAATTCACAACAATCCATTTTTCTACATTTTTCCAATTTTCACAGTAACCGGCATCGGTTACCCCTGACCGGCATCAGTTTTTCTTAACCGACATCAGTTTTTTGTTCTTTTGGGTTAAATTTCCTAAAGAACCCTTATTTCATTTTCTTTGTTGTCAGAGTTCCTGTGAGTCTCTGTACTCTCTATGCTTTGATAAACAGTCATCATACAACTTGTTCATCTGACCGTCACTAGTCTTTTCCTCATTTGGTAAAATTGTTCCTGTCTCACAGTAACCGACGTCGGTTACCCCTGAACCGGTATCGGTCATCCTTAACCATTGTCGGTTACCCTGTGCTGAATCTCAACTGATACATTACCCAAATCCACCTATAAACACCTATTTTCTTCATTCCCACTACTCTCTGTGTCATCTGCAGGATACAACATCACCTGATATACATTCATTCACATGGTGTTGACTCGCAATCAAGCTAACACTCTTATATTTCACGCAAGTCATCAACCACTCCCACCTAGTCCTTCACCACCCTCTATCCTGTCACCCATGGATCCAACCCTACCTACCACCATTTCCACAGGTGACGAGGAATTTTCACGACTCCTTGATCAGAATCCCATGGCCTTACAGTTCTACCTTTCCCACTCTTCCACCCGGGACTCCTCAGGTCAGTTGATATATGGCATGCATGTATCCATCTCTCCTGCCCTTATTCCCACTTCTGCATCAGCCCCTAATAATGTGGTGTTACCTTCACCTGCTTCACCCCCAGTGGTTTCACAGCTAGGACCCATACCCACTATGACCACTGCATCTGTAGTATCAGTCACACCCATAGTATCTGTTGTCCCCTCATCAACCACCCAGACCATAACCTCATCCACACCCATTGTCTCACAAATACCAATTGCAACACAACCACCCATGGTGTCGGTGACCCCTACTCCATTCCAGAATCTTGTCCTCTCCATCCCACAAACACTACCCCCAATCACTACTAGAGTCACTATGACCATCCCACCTACATACACATACTATCAACAACCCCCTATCTCATCTATCACCCATTCTGGATATATGCCCTCTATGTCGGTCCCCTATTCTCAACCTCCCTATTCGGCATCACCATACACTGGAATGCCACCCACATCACATGTTCAATACCAGCCCTCTTATGCCACAGGAGGAGCCCTTCCATCACAACCTACCAATGACCTCATCAAATTAATGATGGAAAGGATGCAGACACTAGAAGCATCAGTTTCTGGCTCACGTAATTCTCTCACCTACGATGAAATCTGTAATGAGCCCATTCATCCATCCATCCCTATTCACCCATACCCTGTACATTGGGAAATGCCAAAATTCAACCATTTCAATAGTAAAGAAGACCCACAACAGCATTTGTGGTCTTTCAAACATGGGTGTTACCTGATCACCCATGATGATGCTTTACTCCTACGGACCTTCCCGATGTCCCTGACAAGACCTGTATTGGACTGGTATAGTGGGCTACCAAGACACTCCATCTACTCATTTAATCAAGTAGCCCAAGCCTTCTTAGATCACTTCTCCAATCAACATTGTTAAGAAGGTTACCATGACTGATCTTTATTCCACACGACAGTATGATGATGAGTCTATCACTGACTTTGTCACTCGCTGGCGCAGCCTAATTAACCAGCTCACATTTCAATTACCTCAAACTGAACTCATAGATTTGTTTACTCAGGCTTGCGCTAGACACATCTCACCAACCCTGCAGGTGCAAACCTTTCACACTTTTGACGAGGCATTCACCATGGCACAGAAATTGGAAATTCGTGCTATCGAAGAGAAGAAAATTCAACTTCGTAACAAGAACATCACGTTCAAATCAAATGATGCTTCTTCATCTTCGAAACCCCAAAACAACTATTCAAAACCCAAAGGATCTGCCAACACCATAGTTCTCAAGGCTGGCCCCCTCATCAATCAAACCCAGCCAAACCTCCTTCTAATCTCTCTCCCATCCAAGCTTTCCAGTTCAGATGAGAACAACAAAAGTACACTTCAATAGGAGAATCTTATTCTTCTATTTTGGAAAATCTTGTTAAGGCTGGTGCCATTACCCTTCCACCTATAAAACCACACACTGGTTTTGACCATGAGCACCCCATGCTCACATGGTATAAAGAACATGATGTTTGTAACTATCATTGTGTGAAAGGTCATAGCGATAATAACTGCATCACCTTCAAGAATATCATCCAAGAAATGTTAGACAATGGAGATCTAGTCTTGGATAGCCCAAATGCACCCGCTAACCAAAACCTACATATCTTCAAGAATCCATTCCCTAATCATGCCCCATCTTCCAACCAAGTTGGTGACACTTCAAACAATGATAGAAATGTCCGCGAGGTCCATGCTATTTTTGATGACATACCAGTTGCTTCCCAATTGCCTCATGTTCCTTCCATAGATGAAATCTTAGCCCGAGCTCCCCTACCTACACAAGAACCTATTTCATCTACTCCTCCACCCACAGAGGAACCCCCTTCATTTTCTCCTTCACCCATGGAAGAGCCTATAATTAGCACGCCACCTTTGACCCCTCAAATTTCTGAGCAGTTGTCAGTGGCACCTCTCCTACTCATAGGAGATACATGTCCACAACCTACACCATCACAAGGAGAGTCAACCTCATCTGGCCCATCCTCTCCTCTACCCATAGAGGATCCTATAGAAATACCATTGCCTTTAGATGACCATTCACCATCAGACCTTCAAGATCCCATTGATCTGCTTTCGGCTCTCTTACCCACAGAGTCTGAGGCTAGCCATTTCCCTGTATCTCAAACACATTTTACGGGGATTGCTACTCGATCCACATCAGCCCCACTTACAACAGTACCATTTTCATGCTTGGCCGATCACCTGGACTATGTTGATAGAGCCTTACTTTGGGGACACCTTCTACTTCCTGTTTCAACCCAAATGCAGTTGTCACTCACCGACACCTCCACTATCTATCCAAAAGTGTTTCAAGCAACCAAATGAAACACAACCACGACTATTACAACACCTTCCATGTCACCACCCATGGCCCAACACACATCTCTTCCCATAACCCAACATACATCTACACCCAAACACCTACCCACACCTATATCATCTCCCTTACCTAAACCTATCACTACCTTAGGGGTCATACCGACAGCTAGCCTTACTCACCCACCCATCAAATTAGATTTAGCCACATCTTCCAAAACTAACACTAAACTTACCCCAGCCCCCCAAAAGAAGACCCAACCTCCTAGGCCTCATACACCAACCTCACCTACCACACCATTATCACCTTCACCCCTTCCGTCCATCCTAGGACCTCACCCCTCGACCCTGGCCAAGCAACCTCCTTCCACCGGTAAACCAAGAATGCACAACAACCCATCTCCTCATCACAAACCTCTAATATACCCAAGTGACCCACACAACCTCCACCATCACCCGTAACCTTCTTACCACCTATACATCCACTACCATCTATAACTCCTTCAATACTCATGAAATTTTCTTCTCTTCCACTCACACCTTCTACCCAACCTCTACCACCACCTCCACAGCAACTCGGTTACCCCCATGGGTAACCCATCCTCTTCCACCATCTACTTTTCCCTCTACATCTCATACACCCATGTCACCTTTTCCCAAAAAGGTGCAACCTAAAGCTAAAAATCCGCTACCCTCCAATAAGGTAGTTAAACCAACCAAACCTTCCATCGCTAGCTCTTCTACCATGCCCATACCCAAGTAGATGCAACCAAGACCTAAGACCACTCCACACACCAAACTAGTGGACCAAACCATTCCCCCTCCTGTAAAGCCTCTTCCTCCACAATCAGTCCGTACCTACCCCAAACCCACATTCACCTCCCATTGTGATCCACTAGCAGGGTCCTACGCAAAAATCTTAACCAATCTCCTCAAAACTTCTGTCATCACATTACCACCTCTTAGACCTTACGACCCACTCAAACCCAAACCAAAAGGGTTTGACGAAACTAAAATTTGTGCCTACCATCATGTGCTAGGACATGATGTAGAGAACTGTAAGGCTTTAAAAACCACTCTTGTCCAATTGTGTCCTCCCGAAGAAAATTTTGACGACGACGATCTTCTTGATGAGGACCCCATTTCACCTTCACCAATTTCCCCAGATCTTCTTCCATTACCTACTCAGTGACCAAAATCTCCACCCCCACAACTCTTTGATCCACCCCCGAGATTCAAGATCAACATGGTCCATATAAGAGAGTTGGCCAAACCACCACCCAAATGCCAATGCACCCTACTCATTTCACAAGGATCATATCCCCCACTAGGGTTTTTTCCCTCATGCCACTATACCTTCCATGACACACCCTCTTCATCCACCTCCCCTCAAATTAACATGGTTCATGTTACCACCCATGCTAAAAAAGACAAGGGAAAAGAAAAGGCAACTGGCCCATCAACCAACCCTGTACCCAACATACCATCCACACCCATACCCAAAGTCACCATTCGAGGTCCTGCATATCCTATTTCTGATGGGGTCACACATCGCACAATGCTAAAACAACTACACCAATCCCCCCTCAAAATGTCTTTATATGACCTCATCCAAACCTCTGAGTCACATCGTCAAGCCCTCATGGAGGTCCTTCAATCTATTGAGGTTTTACCAAATGACCCCACACCCATAGCCTCCATCATTACCCCGGCCAGGAAAAAATCATAAAAAATGACTAAGTCCTAGTCCTAGGGGCAGTCAGGACATTTGGGACATCTAGGTGTGGATCGGCCGAAAAGCCTCCAGGTGGCCCGTGAAGCAAAGGGACATCTGGGACAGAAGTACATGGCGGGCGCGAGAAGCTGATCTGGCCGAAAGAGGAAGAAAAATGACTAACTGCTGAGCGGGACAGTTCGGGACAAGAGTACGTGAAGTACGCGAACCGGCCGGTTCGGCCGAAATGAGAACAGGTGGCCCACTAAGCAAATGGGACATTTGGGCCTTGAAAACGCGAATGCCCAGATCGGCCGAAATGGAGAACTTCAGTCTGAAACAATGTGGGACAAGTGGGACAAAACGACGTGAATCGGCCGGATCAGGCGAACCGGAAGAATTTGTCCCACGAAGCACTGGGACATCTGGGACGAATGGACGCAAACCGACCGGTTCGGCCGAAATGGGAATTTTCAGCACAAGGGCATCCGGGACGAAAAGACACGGTGGACACGAAAGAGCCGGCAGATCCGTGGACCAACCAGGAGATGACACGTGTCACAAGGGAAAAGTCCAAGGGTCAAAGGGGCAAGGTTTGAAGCGCTGGCCCGAGCCAATAGGAATTGGACACATGTCCAATAAAGCAGGGAAGTGCAGAGTTCAGGGGGGACTTAGAAATTTTACAAAAAGTCTTGGGCCCAAAGTTTAAAAGACAAGGTTGACCTCGTGCCCTGTCCTCCAACCAGATCATGCCACGTGTCGTACAAGTGGCGGGGAAGCGGGAAAAAGTGAAAAATGTTCCAAAATCATCAAAAAGGTCAAAATTCAAAGAAAAACCCACGGGTGAGCGAGGAGAGAGAATCACGTGACCAATCAATGCGTGCCACGTGTCATCTAGGTGGCAGAGCGCGGGAAATATTTCAAAACATGTTTTCACCTGTTTTGTGCCCTAAAACTTCAGACCTCCATATCTTTCGATCCAAAGCTCGGATTTGCACGTTCTTTATATCAACCGAAAGCTTATGAAATTCTCTGCATGATTCTGGGATCAATCTTGAATTTTGGTGCATTCTGGAGAGAGAAAATTGAGAAACGGCTCTGACGCATGGTAATGCCAGAAGCGACGTTTCAACAACCAGTTTTAATGCACATGGGTCGCATTCTTCTTCAGCATGGCCAGAAGTGATGTCTCAACCACCGATTTTAATGAAGAATGTGTTTTGGTCAATGGTTGGGCTGCTTACACGTTTTCCTATGTTTTCTGTCTCCTGGGCTCGACAAATGTATTGTATAAAGCCAGATTTGTCTCATTTTAAAAGAAAAATATACAAGTTGTTCGTCTTTTCTACTCTGCCCTCCCTTCTTTTCTTCTCTAGGGTTGAAAATGGAGTTTGAACCTCCTCCCTTGCTCTGTAATGGTGTTTTTGCCTTTTACTATTGAAATGATGTTCTGTGCAAACTTCTGGAGCAACAAAACGTGTTTTGTGATGCATCTGTCCATCCTTGCTCTTCGTTTTTGCTTGTTTCTCTTCTTGCCTCTCTTCATTGCAGGTATTTTATGCATGTTTGACAACATTCTCCTTCTCTGTGTTTCACCTACCGTTTTAAATGTAGTGCTCAGGCTTTTTGGGCTTTTCCTCCTCTTTATTCTCTCTTTTTGGCCCTTGGAAGGTTAGATTAGGTAGTTAGATTAGCTTTCCATCCACTGGAAAGCTGCTGTAGGCAGGTTTTTTAGGAGCAGTCAGTAGTCCCCCCCCCCCTTCATCCTCACACAAGTGTTCTCTCTCAGACTTCATACTCCCACGCTTCTAAACCTTCTCCCGTGGGTACGCTCCTAAACGTTTTTTGCTCCATAAAAATTCACCCTCTCCTGATCCTGCTCGTCCCCTGCTCTTTCCCACCTTCTCCATTTTGCAATCCCTTCCCCTTCCTAGCTCCCCTTCTTTTCCTCTCTTTCCCCTTCCCCCCCCCCCCTTTCCCTTTTTCTTTTTTTTCCTTTCCTCCTTCCCCTCCCATTCTCCCCCCCCCTCTGATTCCCCCCCCATCCCCTCGGCCCTCCTTTCTAGGAATTAACCATCTCTCCTTTTCCGTTGTCTCCAAGTAGTCATCAATTCGGATTAGGGATTCTCTTCTCCTTCATCGCTCAATGACGTGCAAGCCTATGATTCGTTTAAACACAATCCAACTTGATTTTGATTTGTACAACTAAACAGTTGCTTGAATTTGAAGCACTCTTGGGGGTCTCAGGCACTAATGGTTTTCTTAAATGCGTTAATTCAATCATGGACTATACTCTGCTGATTACGTCGAGAGGGGAGTTGGTCGAATAAACTAAGTCTAATGGTATATACCAGTATCGGAAAGAGTTTCAAAAGATAAGCAAGCAGTCGAGACATACATCTCTGCAAAACTCGAATCCTTTTGACCATCTACGTAAAATCTCATCTACACCACTGGATCTCCTTTCTCAATAAATTATGGCGTGGATGAATGGCCTATCCGGTTAAGAGAAAATTCTCGACTAATTTTCGGTTAAGTCTAGGGAGCCTTTCGTGTCAGAACTCAAGGATCAATCACTTCTCTCTAATTTCGCCCGTCCCACTGAGGTCGTTGATGCATCAGAACTATAGGGTGACAATGGGACCACATTGTGTCCGGTTGTATGTACAAAGGTGCACAAACTACCAATGTCCCCTTCATTTACCAATGATTCACTCGGTAATGAGACAAATAGGTAAATCACCCGTACGCTGGGACATCTCTACCTATTCAGTCAGTCTCGGGGAAAAAAGTCCCTCTCGCGTTTATAAGCACTGGGTCTTCCTGATTTAAATGGGATTGGGTCTTCACTACGATGCTATTGACATCGTTCATGAGTCTTCGTCCTTCTCCATACATTTAGGTCTTCCAAGCATTGATACGAAATGTGGGGTCAGTGTTTAGTGCATTTGCTATGTAGTAAAACGACGGATCCCTTATCGTAATCTGAGTTATAGTGTCAGCATCAGATAAACCATGACTATTATTGTCGACAAGTCTAGGGTCAAAGGTGCATGAAAGTTGATTGGAACATGAGGGGGCATTAATGGCTCGGCAACAACACCTAGGTCCTGCCTTACAGAAGTCACACTGCCAATGGAGCCCGGATTCATCTCATGGATGTAGGGGGATTATTGTCGCTTGAGAACGTTTGTGATTAAATTCATAGGTCCCAATGCACCAATGGATCAGTTTCAGACTGAAATGATAACGGTTTAGACATCCGGGGTAGAGCGGCCATCCCTTACATCTTCTACAGAATCTAATAAATCGAGTAGGAACCAACCTTCTCTGGAGATTCCTCTCTCAGTTTCACAAGTCCCACGCTTGGAGAGAGGTTTCCATGTTGTGCAATCACGCTGGATGCCTGAGTGATCAACCTAGAAGCCTGATCTGCATCCAGGGGTGCTGTGATTTTACACCAACAGTAACCAAGTTATGCTATGCTCCTTCAATGACGCCGTGACCTCTACCCTGGGTACCATCGTTCCCTATGTCCACATGGGTCCCCACACTATCCTGGAACTTTTCTATGTCCTAGAAGGGGAGTTCTAGTATAACTTGTTGCTCATCCGACCTTAGATTTTCACCATGGGTTGTGTCCCTTTGAATTTACACCACTGCCTCAAATTTGAACATGAGGGGCATAATTACACAATAACCCCTGACCCATCACCTTTCAAGACCTGTAATATGCTATATCAGCCTAATGACGTGCTTATACCAGTCAAAACATCTGCCATTGTCCCCACTTCACCTTCACCTACAAGCCCATCCACCAAGACCACCACCACCTCTCTTGCATCTAACCTTTCTATCCCTACTTCCACTACAACCTCTACCACTGACTCACCTGTCTCCCTATCATCTAGCAAGCCGTCTATCCCTGATACCAACATACCAATTACTGATCCCTTAGAAGGTGTTTTTTAATGACTCACTCTAGGGGAATACCACCTAGACAACATCAACACCTTCCTGATCCCACAAGAGTATGGGAACCTGCATCAGCACCCCAGTTATGACATCCGCATCGGTGACATTTTTCCTTATGGCCCTCCCCACCTTCGCATAAATATAACGTATGGGGGACTTGATATCACCACCTATAAACCTTAACCTCCATCCCAAACCCAACCATTTTCATCCAACCTACAATCCCTCACTAACCACCACTTCACTCACACTTTTCTCCACCGATGAACGTGGAAAGTATTTGGCTTTGGATTTTATGAACATGTCCTCCATACTATCATTTCTTGTACCTCTTTCAAACACAATGACTGTAGTGGCATTGGTTTGACGCTCCACCTTCCAAGAAGGTTCGCATCGACCTCATCCAGGATGGGAAATATTCACCATCTCATTCACCCACATTACCATCTTCACCCATGGAGTCCATAGATCCCAAATATATTCCTCTTAAAAAAAAATTGTAAACACCATTTCCCTAGGACCGCTGACCTATCAATGCGATCGCGAAGCTCCCTCTTTTCTCTCATTCATATATCCTGACATGATCGATGACGATATGCCTTTTATTAACATTGTTCAATGTTAGGATGATGATTCCATCCTCACCTACCTTGGTACGGAGGAGTCTTATATTCATCGGTCACTACCCTCTAAGACACAAACCTTGTTGAACAAATCGACCATCGAAATCAACATTAACACTCAGGATGATCCGTACATTCTAAAGATTGGCCAATCCTTAGACGCTACTGAACAAGAAGCCTTCACCTCTTTCCTTTGTAACCATAGCAACGCGTTTGCTTGTTCCTATGTTGATATGCCTGGTATTGACCCAAAAATCATGGTCCACAATATTATAACCATTCCTGATGCCCAACCCATCGAACAAAAGTTGCGGAAAATCCATCCCCGCATTGCTCTTCTAGTAAAAGAAGAGCTTCAATGCCTTCTCTCGGTTTCCTTCATTCTACCCATCGATTATCCCCAATGGATCTCTAATATCATTCCTATCACAAAGGTGATAGGGGGACTCTGTATTTACATAGACTTCCGTGACCTCAACCTCACTTTTCCCAAAGATGAATTCCCCCTTCCGGGAATTGACCAACTAGTTGATATCACCGCTGGCCGTGAAATGCTATCACTCATGGATGGTTTCTCGGGCTATAATCAAATATTACTAGCTCTATAGGATTAACATAATACTGACTTCATCACCCCTTGTGGGACTTTCTACTATCGGGTCATGCCTTTTGGCCTAAAAAATGCTAGTGCTACATATCAGCAAGCCATGACTTACATCTTCCATGACATCATGCATCGCATATTGGAAGATTGTGTAGATGATCTTCTATAAAAATCTAAACATCTAACTAGACACTTGCCTATCCTTAAATTCATCTTTGACGATCTCATCAAGTATTATGTGCGTCTTCAACCAAAGAAGGGTGTCTTTGCGGTACTTTCTGGAAAACTCCTGGGATTCATCATTTCTTTGCATGGCATACAAGGTGATCCTGTTAAAGTCAAGGCCATTCTGGAAATGCCTCCACCCACTAATCTTTGTTAACTTCAAATCCTAAAAGGAAAGTTGGAATCTATTCATTGTTTTATCTTGCAGCTTTTTTACCACTGTCAACCATTTCATCATCTTCTCAAGACATATGTTTCATTCAAATGGGATGATGAATTCCATAAATCCTTTGAGGCATTAAAAAATACCTCCTTCAACCACTAGTGTTCATTCCTCCTAAGGATGACCAACCCTTTTACCTATATATTTCCACCACAGACCATTCTTTAGGTGTCATGCTTTCTCATTGCAACAACCACCACCGAGAAAAAATGGTTTATTATGTAATTTGTACCCTTCTTGACTATGAAACTAGATATACCCACACCAAAAAACTCTGCTTAGCCTTAGTTTTCGTCACCACTAAACTCCACCATTACCTGCTCAATCACAAAACCTTTGTCATTACTAATATTGACCCGTTGCACTATATATATGGCAAACCCTATCAACATCAACGTGTTGCACGTTGGCTTATGCTTCTTTCCAACCTTGACCTCGAATTCATTCATCAAAAGTCCATTAAAGGTCAGGCTATCGCTGACCAACTAGCCAACACACCTATTTCTAGGAAGAAACCATCTAACTTTAACTTCCCAGATGAGTCTATAGCTACCCTTTCCCTAGATGAACCCACTTACCAAATGAAACTTTTATTTGATGGCTTCAAGTGTCAGCGCGGGGGTGGGGCTGGTTTTATCCTCATTCCTCTTGATGGTGAACCTATTCCTTTGTCTTTCAAAATTGATTTTGATTGTACAAACAATATTGCTAAATACAAAGCACTCGTATTAGGTCTCTAGGCTACTTATGCCTTAGATATTAAGTCAATCACTATTTTTGGCAATTCTCAGTTGGTTATAAACCAAGTCAATGGTATAAACCAATTTCGTAATGAGATACTTCAAAAGTATAATCATCACGTAGATATACTTGTAACCACCTTTGACCGTTATACACTTCAAACCACCCCACATTCTACTAATAAATTTGTGGATACCATGGCCTACTTGGCTTCTCAGATACTTGCTTCACCCGCTGAATCTAAAATCTTTGTCACCATACAAAGGCTACAATCACCCTCTTATTTACCTCATGAAGTTTACTCTGTTAGAACTGTTTCCCCTGACTCATGTGACCTTTGGTATAAGTAATATGCAGACTATATTTCCCTTGCCATTCTACCCACTGATCTAAATCGTAATTGATAACATTCCTTTCTTAAAAGTGTCTCCCATTATGTCATCATGGGTGGCCTTCTTTACAAGTGCAGCTTCCACAAAATTCTCTTACGATGCCTTACAAGTTCTAAAATTTCTTACAGCATTAAGGAAGTTCACAATGGAATTTTTGGAGGTCACTTTAGTGGTTTAGCTATTGCAAAACACATTCTTCAACTATGCTTTTATTGGCTAACCCTAAACCACGATTGTTGTGATTATGTCAAATGTTGCGTGAAATGCTAGCAACATGCTAATTTCCACCACACACTTAGTCATGCCTTATAGGTCACATGAGACCTTTGGTTTTTCTCTCAAGGGGGTTTGGATCTTGTCAGTGAGATCAACCCCCATTCTTCACAACACCACCAATGGATCATAACCGATACTAAATATTACACTAAATGGGTAGAGGCCATTCCCCTCATTTCTATGAAATCCAAGAAAATATGTGAATTCATCAATCATCACATCATTTGTTGCTTTCGTGTTCCTAACCGTCTCATCACTGATAACGGGAAGTAATTCAAAAGCAATACCCTACAATAGCTTTGTGACGCTTTTGGCATCCAAATTAGTTTCTCATCACCTTATTACCCGCGAACCAATGGCCAAGATGAATCAAACAATAAAACCTTGAACAAAATTCTTATGAAAGTAGTCAATGATACTGGAAAGGATAGGCATACGCACATTCCTTTTGCCTTGTGGGCTTATCGCACTAGTATTCAAACTTCAACTGCTGCCACCCCCTTTTCTCTGGTCTACAGTACCAATGTTGTCTTACCTCTTGAAGTCTAGATTCCATATCTCTGCATCTCACTACAAGACATGCTCAATGACGATGACTTTTGCTAAGATCATTTGGTGCAACTCAAGTTATTAGATGAATTCCATCTCAATGCTCTTGACCATCTCCAAATCTACGAAAAATGTATCAAACATGCCAATGACAAACATGTTCACAAAAAAACCTTTTAGGTCAGTAACCTTGTCCTGAAAGAAAATCAACACGTAACCAAAGAGGAGAAAAGTAAACGGGGAAAAATTTCTCCTAATTGGCTTGGACCCTATATCGTTACCCATGCCTATGGATCAGGTGTTTATCATTTGTCTTCACTCAAAGGTAAACCCAAACCTGAGCCCCTTAATGCCTTGCATCTTTGACCATTTTATTGTTGATATCAAGTCCTATATCACTTTCTGTTAATTGATCGCTCGTCCCTTGAGCGTTGTTCACCTTCCATATTACCCATTTTGAAGATCCATGACTAAACAAGAATCATGTGATTACCCATCACCATTTTAGCCTTGTCTTCAATATGAGTACCATAGCTCTACTCATAGCATGATTCTCATGGATACTATTCATCTTCTTCAAGATGGAATCCCATGATCGTTCATCACTCAAAACCACCCCCTTTCATGGTTAACTCCTTTGTACTATGATTTTTTCATCCGAACAAGAACCTACCCTTCCTCTATAGTCTTTTCCATGACTTAAACGTCCAAAAACAAAAAGGGATGCAACTCCTTGATTCAAAATTCCAGCAAAAGATGACTCCCTCAAAAGGGACATTTCTTCACTCTAATTCCACCACTACAAATAGACTGCTCCATTGAAGGACAACTATATCATAGTTATTTCAAATATTCAATAAAAAATATCCTGAAGCTTCCCAAATCGATCAACTTCACGAAGACCTCAAGGAGATCATATACTCATCCCATATAGACTTCCCACATTGATCAATCTATTACAAACAAACAAATGAAGAAAAAGATGAAATTTTCGTAATGGAATTGCCTATCATTGATCCTGGGTTTATTGTTCTGAAAGACACGCTGTTGTAAACTAAGTTACACTAAACCACCTATTCTCACCTCCTTGCCTTTTAGCCTAATCCCCTCATTACTCAAGGGACTTTCCACAAACATGACATTTGGTAATTATGCAACTGTTTTCACCCTTCGGATGGTCCATTATGCAACGCCTGTAGGGTCTTATGTTCATAATCCCCTCTTAGGTATGGTTGACTCATTAGGGTTCTTATCAATTAAGTGGATCTTTTACCACCTCGTGCCATTCCCCTTCCTCATTACTTATTGATTATATTATACAAGACCAGCTCATCGACACCTATATTTAATAACCACTCAATGATGCCTATGACCTACATTCAACCATGCTTATGACCTACACTCAATCATGTCTTTTACCTACATTTAACATGTCTGTGACCTACACTCAATCATGCCTATGAACTACATTCAACCATGCCTAACACTTACCAACCCATTCTTCTACTTCATCATAATCTTCCCTAGCTTATGGGAGAACTACATCGGCCTGAGGTCCCTTTTCACCGGGACTATGTAGGCAGCACTTCAAGGGCATGTGGCCCTTGGAGGTTAGCTCAGACACTCTCTACCCTAACCAATTCCCCCTTTCCCTTTCCTATTCACATTCTACCCTATTTAGTTTCCTTTCTATATCAACACTGGAAATTAAACCAAACAAGCAACAATTTCTAAACATCTTTGCCATCATAATGTACACATTCATTTCATCACATCTAACATTTCTTTGCCATCATCATACATTTTCCTACAAATCATCTTAAACACGATCCATACCATCACTAATTGTACACATTAATGAATTAGAAATTCAATCAACCATAAAACCCGACTCAACCAGGCCTAAATCAGCTTGAATCAACCATGCCTACACCAACATGACTCAGTCATGCCTAAATCAACCTGGCTCAATCATGCCTAAATCAACCTGGCTCCACCATGCCTAAATCAACATGACTCAACCATGCCTAAATACACCTAACTCCACCATGCCTAAATCAACCTAACTCCACCATGCCTACACTAACCTGACTCAATCATGCCTAAAATGACCTGACTCCATCATGCCTAATCCACCTATTTTCCATCACATACACACATAAATATAAAAATAAAAATCAATAACCCCATTCATGTTATAAGTACCATCAGCTATAAATCAGAAAGTATATGTATACATACGTGTGTACATGGATATAAATAAATACTAGTCTCTGATAAACTCTCATATATAGCCTCACCATCTTCAACACACAAGTCGGTATATGATCAAAAATAACAAAAAATATCATCTACATCCTCACTCTATTTGACATGCAAGCCGGTATATATCAAAAATAAACAAATATACAAAAGAGGAGGTACATATGGCTATCAGACATCACCCTGCTAGATATCCTCCATCTCTATCTCACATGTATCCTCCTCCTCCTCTGCCCTTGTACGACATCCAGCTAGCATCTCACCACGCACCCTCGGTCCTGGCTAGATCTCTATTGGTACCTCACCTATGGCTAGCCTCCATGAACTGGTGGCCTCGCCTTGACCCTGTCTCGGGGCTTGAGTGGGTGCATGACCTAGTCCTCTCACTCAAGGCTTGTTTTGGTCTATACTTTTCATAGGATAGGAAATCTATCCCTGCAGCCATCAGCTGATCCTGGTAATACCTCACCTCACCTAAGGAATCCCTTAACCTACCTATAGGTATTATCTATGGTGGTGCCATTGGCCTCGGCCCCTGTACCTGTATCTCAGAACCCTATCCCGCCGGTACCTATAAAGAGGGACCTTGTCCATGTGCCTATGCCTATCCTGAGGGAACATCTCCTGCCCCTTCCTATATCTGGGCATAAAGGGCCACAACCTGCACTTGTGCAGTGGCCAACTGGCCTTGTAAATATATTATATGTACTTGTAGGGTGGCCACCTGTATCCCATCCCCATCTCCACCCTATGCGGGTACCTGTCCCTGTGCTACTAGGGCCTGTAGAGTGGCCACATATGCCTATAAGATAGCAACCTGTGCCTCTACACCTATCAACTACCCATGCACTATCCACAATTGTGTAACCAGGGTCACCATTTTCCCATGTAGGGCATCCCTCTACACTATGATGGTGGATAAATATGGCTACCCCAGCCTCAGTGGTACTACTCGTAAATGTGTGGTCCACCACTTCCTGTATCTATCAGTCACCCCGGTATCGTCAATCCCTTATTCTATCACCTGATCCTCCTGCCCTGTCGGCATTGTTGGAAATGGTAGAGGTAGAGGCCTCTCCACGTCATCCCTCCCATACTATGGGAACGTAGGGGGTATATCTTGAAGTAGCCTGAATTGTCATGTGACCCTATCTACAAGCATCATCTTGTACTCTCTTGCACGTTGCCCCTCTATCCATCAGAGCAATTGTATCTCCTGTAGCTCCTCTTCCATATGCCCATATGATGGAAAACCCAAATAGGGCCTCTAAATAATGTCCACGCTAGATAACCCCTCTAGCAAAAACTTGTAATATGCTACATTATATGTATCCCTGGTAGTCTGGCGCTCGCCAACAGTATGCACCCATCACCTGAAACCCACTCGAACAAAACCCAGCTTAAATGCATCATCACGGGGCATACCAACTGGACACATACCACAATGTGCTCATATGCACAATAATGAAGTAGAAAAATACAACACAGGCTAAACCTTTGTAGCCGCCCATAAGCCCATAGCTCTTTGTATAACTATACCAGGAATGCGGTCACCCATACAAAATGGGTCATGTCCTCCACCATGTCCTACAAAACCCCCATCAACAATCATGGGAATCTCCCACCCTCTACATCTGGAAATGCAAAGCAGTAGACTGCCTTCATCAGCAACACTACCAGCCTCATCTCCTCCAGATGGGCCCGATACATATCCCTGTAGCTCATACTTGCACTATAGAACCTCAACTCTTCTAGCCCCTCACAAAACATGGTTAGCATTAACTCGTCAGATGCCTATGAGGAGATCGAGTGCACCTGCTTCCCCACTATCGGTAACCGCAGGATCCTATATACATCCTCTAGGGTGATGGTAATCTCACCCATCGGCATATGGAAATTATTATTCATCGAGTCCCATCTATCGATGAAGGCGACCATCAAACTCGGCTCCCAAACTACATGTTGATAGCATATGACCCCGATCAGGCCAACCTCTACCACATGGCACCAATCAACAGCTATCGCACTCCCTCATACCTCCACAAGCATGGGTGGTACCATATCCTGCATCTGCAACTGGTCCCTCGCGTGCACCCAATAAAACACAATATTGTCAAAGCCTTCCCATACCAAACACGTATCGTACCCAATAAACCTTGTCCCGTACCCGTATTACTTATTATACCCACCCTAGCACTTACCCCTTGCTAGACCAATCTATTTATGCCATTTATATATATCCCCCTATTTTCCTCTCATGAAACCTACCCTTACATCTCCTGGCATATCCTTACCTCTTATCATTTCTCTCTATTGTCCTTTTTTCCCAAAAATCCGGTCGACACCAATTAGCAATGACCGTTATCAGTCATGTGTAACCAACATCAGTCACCTACTACTTGATTAATGCTGGCCAAATACCACCGATGTCAGCCATCACTTGACCGGAGTAGGTCCCCATCATAGAGTTGAATACATCTAAACCCCCCTATTTTCCCAAAATTCTCAAAATCTAACCTAATCCTCCACTCTAACCTACCCAAACCTATCATAGCTTCATTCCCAATCCTATTTTACCTACTTTAGACCTTCCCACCCCTCATTTCCTTCATTTTTACCCATACATTCCAAATAATAAAATTACACCCAAATGTTCACCCAACCCCATTTCAATATCCTATTTCAATAACAAATATAGGATTGTATAGAATCCTAACACATCTCGGTGTCGTCAACATGGTGGTACGACTGGTTGCTACACATGTGGCTCACCTGAACCTTTTCCCACCTCCGCCATGTCCAATCACCAAATCCAATCCTCCTAACCTCCACCTAATCATAATCGATCCCCCTATGCTCATGGACCCGTCTACCTAGATCCTCTCACCAACTGGTACTCTCCACCTCTGATAGGTTTGCTAATGCACCCTTTTCTCCACAATAGGTGCAAAATTCAAAAAGTGCTCTGTCATTTTATCAAAGCCAACACATGCAAATAAATCCATCCAATACAAATTTTTCCTTTTAAAACCCCCACCCTGACCTAACCGATGTCAGTTATACCTAGAACAAAATCAATCTTGTGCCCTAGAAAACTGTTATCGGTTTACCTAGACCGTCACTGGTTAAACATGATCAGCATCAGTTACCTGTTTTACTCCTGTCAACACCCTTTCCTCATTTCTGACCAAAATTTACCCTTCCCACCACCTTGTTGACCTTACTCACCCTTATCGCAACCTACCTCTAAGCCTACATTACCTATACCTATCCTTAATTACATTTAGGGACTTGTTATTTTACCGATACCTTGACCCTACCCGTGTCGTGACCTCGCCACCAAGACCCGAAACATTTTTAATGACTTGTGAACCCATGTGCTTGATATACCTTGCAACATTGTTACCCATGTTGTTTGACCTAATGACCTTACCTTGCCTATTGTTGTGCCATTTATCCTAACCCAACCTTTGGTGTACTGGAACATACCTACACATTCCTCCACCTAACCTGCGATGTGCTTCTGCACCATATCCTATACCTTGGATACCGAAATCACTTCAACCTTGATTGGATAAACCTATTGACCTTGGACGATGTAGATTTTGTATGATCTTTAACCTCGTACTATGCCACAGTTTATTCGAGTGCATACGTTCGAATGTCACTACCTTTGACCCTGGCCCATTTCCCTTTTTTCCCGATTTGACCTTTACCCCATTTCCCTATTTTTACCTCCACCTACCCGACCCACACCTACCTACCTCACTGTTGATTAAGTGGATATTCCCATGTCTTCACCCGTTGTATCTTATGATGATGGTACCTATTTCGCTTAGCCTAATAGCCTTACCTTTCCTATGGACATGACCCTTATCCAAAAAAACCTCAACCTTTTGACCTTTTGGATGTACCAGAACCACACCTAAACATTCATGTATCTTACCTTGCTGAGTTCCCGGACCGTATCCTTTACCCTGGATACCGGACCTCAAGAACCCTTGTTTGGATGACCTTTATGACCCTAGCTAAAGTACATTTTTTATGTTGAAAAACCTTGGTGTATCATGGAATTTCACAACATGTGCGTACATCTAAATTCTCTACCTAATCACCCACCATACCTCTTATAATCACCATACCCTCAACCATCACCTTCTTCACACCTAACACTATTTTCTCAAACCAACCACCTCCTCATTTTATCAAACCACTCACCGCTTCCTTCTTTCACCTCATCGGTTCCTATTTGGAGGGGGGTTACTGTACGATGGAAAAGTGACAAGCGAGCATGGGAATCTACAAGTAACTCTTCCTCGTACCTGACCTCACGAGGTCATGCCGAGACAGCCGGTGGGGATGGAATATACATGGGATGCAGACAAGCTAGTTAGGCAATCTTATGTCTTCAACGCGCACTAATGAATCTGTGAATCTAAGGCAAAGAAGGCCCTCCTAACCTGAACTGGCATGATAGATCGGTTGGCAAGGATGACTGCTCGAATACATATTCTCTGGGCTCTCTAGGTCCCGTGATTGTCATACAAAACAATTCAAATTTTAACTAAAATTAATAAACTAATTATGAAAGATGTATCTACACTATGCATGTATTCTTCTCTATTTTTGTATTTTCTGATGAACTATTTGAATGAAATTTAAAAGAGCAGCTAACTTAATATATTTAGAAATTGGACAGCTAATCTAGTAACAGAATTTAAAACAAACAAGATAGCCTGAGTGTGGCTATTTGTCTATGCAGTTGTGAATTTTACTCTAAATATCTAAGAAACTAATTGATTTTAGCCTATTTGCAAGACTCTCGATGCTACCTTAGAAGTGAGGAATGAATTACATTCTCTCAGAAACTACCAATCCCCATAGCTTCCCTGGTAATATCGAGAGTGAGTTGTTTGAAATAAAATAATTTACTACTCTATTTGATATGTTTTTAGCTAGAACTTTGATAGCTCAGAACTTGGCGTCTACAAAATAGTGGTAAATCCGACGTTGTGTGTAACTTTTTCCCCTCAGTGTGATCTCGTTGTTCTTTCATGTTCTCTTGAATCCAAAAAAGTGTATATATGATTGCATCAACAGAAGTAAGGATACTTGGAACAATGGACAGCTTTAGAACGTAGACCGAATACAATGCTGAGTAAGAGAGGGATAGCGCAAGTGAATATAGAGCTTGGCTTATGTAATTCCTAGTGGGATTTATTACAGGAATCATGCAAGACAAAACGTGCCAGAGAGTTTTAGAAGCTATCATGTTGTGACTAAAACAAAACATGCAAATATAAATGGATTCCAATCTAAGAAAACAAACTATCTTTACTTTAAACTGACTTGCATGGAACAAATCATGACAACAAAAATGAAATAAGATGGATATGAATGACCTCCTCAACATCAAAGGAAGACCAACAATGGCATGCAATGACATGAAACTATTGGAATTCTAAGAAAAACGAAAGACTCAAATACTATTGCAATGATTAAATTCAGAGGCAGGATTTGAGGGGGCCATTTGTTTGAAAACAAGCTGGCTATATATAGCATTTGCATTCACCCAGAAGGTAAAAACTTGGAATGGAACTCTTAAACTATTAAAAAAAGTGCAAAACACTATTCACATGGCGGACCAAAAACATAAATGCAAAGCTCAAGTAGTGGTGAATAAATGCTGGATAGAATCGTTTAAAATTTACGTTTGAACGTCGATCGTCAGAAGAGCTTTCTGGAAAACGTGTGCAGGACTGCCGCTGCTGAGCAGGGCGGCGGTTACAGGACCGCCACCCTGTGCAGAGCGGTGGTCATTAGGACCGCCTGCCCAGGTAGGGCGGTGGTCTCATAACTGAGGGAGCAAAAGGTGCAAGAAGATAGGGGGGTAAAGGGTAGAACAAATAAAGGAAGTGGAGGCCGGGTAAGCAGGGCACACGGGATACAAATGTACACCTAGCGAGCTTTTATGGATCCTGAACATCTTGCGAGGAGACCTGTATCATCATTGGGGCATATGTAACATCTTTTCCAGCAGTGTTGTAGCCTCCAATTTTGGGAACGTACATATTGCCCCCTCAGAGAAGCGTCTTAGCTATGAAGAGGTGTAAAACGGTGGATTCGAGTATGGCGGTCCCAAAATGGGAAGTTAGAAGTTATACCTGATACGCCCGTCGTGTGTGGAAATGACGCCACCCGAAAATGCCCGCCATCCTGCAAAATGAAAAAAGAGGAATCAAGTGCAGATAGATAAAATAAATTGAAAGGAATAAATAGATTGGAAAATAAATGCTAAAATAATATGAAATGAGGACATAGTACCATCTGCGACGGGGTTAAAGAACTTACCTCCGTCGAGTGCTCCAAAACCTACGAAAAAGGATATTTAAAATCAAGTTTAGGTTGCTATATAGATATAAAAGTGGGCCCAATTTTCCTATTCATTTGCGTGCAAGTTGATTTGATTGATTTTGAGCTCTGGGACCCACGGTGACGGTTTCTTGACGAGAGTAGAGTCAAAACGTTCGTGACGTGAGATAGTGATCATGCCTTCGCGAGCGGAACACGTCGACCCACGAAGATCACAGGTTAGTTCTTCCTCAATTTATCATTTTCCCCCCCTCAATTGTTAGAAATGCTAAAATCTTTGTCGTGGGGGGGTAATTTTTGAAAATACTAGTTTTAAATGAGTCTCTAGGGGGCGCCCATAGGTTAGGCTTTTATCTTAAGTTAAAATGGTGTATTTTACTTGTTTTAGGCATTTTTAGGGCTTTAGCTAAAATGGTTGTTTTTCATGTTTTTAGGCTTCTTTTAGGGTAAATGACCGCCGCCTTGCACAGGGCGGCGATTCACGGACACGACTGCCGCCCTGGACAAGGTGGCAGTGCGCAACAGAATGCAAAAAAGCCGCTTTACCTACTTGTTTTTGCATTTTTAGGTGGTGGTTACATGACCTTGACTAGCCTATTCCAGGCGGCAGTTACGATTACTAACTCTTTTTTCCTGCTCAGGATTTTGGCGTGTTCTTCACAAGAAGGAGTAGTTACATTAGATGGAGCACTTGTTTGAGGGAGCGTGTTTGGCTCCCAGCAGTGTTTTGAGGCATTAACCCAGACCGAGTGAGACACTTTACAGAGGGCCGATATTTGGAGGATCGCACAGGTTCACTCACGTTGCTAACTTGCTAATCACATATTATGTGACTTATTTTCATACTGAGATGCAGATCAGAGAGACCTTCCATATTCGGTGGAGCCGAGAGAGAGAGTGTGACTGGCTCCCAGCAGCCTTAGATGCCCTAATTACAGTATACGAGGGGGATACGATCTTCATAGGGTTGGCAGTACTGTCTCTATATCGCAACAGTGCCCCATGTTGCATCTCAGGTGGTTCAGTGGGCATACTTATGTGGGGGATGTTGTTTTCCTCGACTGGGGATCGAAGAAGGATCGTGAGGGTCCACTCCATTGTTGAGTCAAACATTCATGGGGCTCCGCAGTGAGTGCTACCATGGGCATCCTTGCTTCGAGATTGTTTACTGTATCAAGGGAGGGTCCCGATCATCATGAAATTGACTTTGGCTCCCACCAGAGACAACAGAATTCACGGGCCCATGGACGTGTTTACACTTGTAGAGCAGACTTATCCTCGGGACCACCTACCAGTCATCTATATAGGGTGGTTAAGACTACAGGGGATAGTCATTGACCCACCCCAGTCTTGTTATGAGTCCTAGTTTATGAGCACATCCCCTATGTATTTGCCAGGCTGTATTATGGCAGAGGATCCTGGGCCCGTCAAGGCAGCGAGGTGGATCAGGGATGACCGTTCTTAGAGTGAGATACCACTACTATACTGCTGGTCCCCCATCATTGACCACTATAGACATCGAAGGCTACATGGCCTGGATATTAGGCCACCTGCAGGGTTATGGGAGAGGAGACTGTTACATTGACTACCTAGCCACGACTTACCAGTCAGCTGGTAGTCCGTTTACGGGGGCAAGTCATTGAGATCCACCCTAGAGGCCTAGAGATCTGAGTTGGGTTTACGAGTGCTTCATTCTTGACTTATGGCTTTAGTTAGAATTGTTTAGAGGTGACAGATTTCGAAGCTTGTTGTTTCATTTAGCTCTGATGGATTTATATGTGATAGTTTTCTCAGAGCTTGTCATCAGCCAGCTATTTGCAGCTGACTGCTTATGACATGTTGATGACTTGATTCACCGGGTATGCGTAGACTACCTGGCAGGCATCCCCTCAGGGCAAGGAGGCTCTTACTTTGATCTTTCCTAGCTCCACCACAGGAGCAGCGTTTAGCAGTTGGTAGGCATACCGATGTTTTTTCCCCTATTGCTGGAAGGTTCCTCAGTATCATGACTGGCCTACTCCTATGCTGAGGTAGCATGGATATAGGACAACCGGTAGCACTTGTATACAGGAGTCAGTCTCATAGGCGAGGCCAGGGGAGGCCCTAGAGGATCGGGAGCCCTCCGTGCACTCAGTGCGCCGGCATAGCCTTGGAGTTCCTAGGCATGGGTGTGCACCCTCAGGCGGGATATGGACAGTGGTTGATAAGCCACTTGAGCTCTCCTAGATTTTTGTATGATATATTCTTTTGTATATCCCGGGCTCTTTGAGTGTTTTGACCATGCTTAGCACAAGATGGCTTTGTATAGAAACTTTTATCATTTATATCTATGTATATATATATATATTCTTTTTGGACCAAACCCTTGGCATTTATGGCCTTTGCTTCTATTTCCATGTTTCCACATGTAAACTAGGATGTTATGTTTATATGCTTTTTAGAATGGATGCAATGGAGAACAAATGGTACAAATGTTTAACCTCCTTTTTTGTATTGCATGGTGTTGATACATGATAATGTAAATACAATGTGATTTTGAACTGTATTTTCTTTAAGCAATTTTTGATACCTCATATTTGTTTTGGAAAAGTGGTGAAGATAAACCGATATGATGAGTAGATAGTCTTGTCCCACTCCTAACTCCACGCAACTAGTAAGATGCGAGGGCGTCGTCACTGAGAGCTAGAAAGGGGCACAAGTTGTGAAATATGCTGAAATGATAGTGATGAAAGATAGAAAAAGCTTTAGTGGAACCAAATTAGGAAGCTACAAGCCTATTCTACTCGAGTGACTTCCATAGTCTAGGATGTAACTTGCTTTGCGGTTTATCTAGACTTAGATCCGTAGATGGCCACATAGTAGACAAAATCTAGGTTTTTAGGGTTTTTAACTCACTTAGAATTTTAGACATCTGATTCATTTCTTTTTGACGCCAGGCTTCAAGATTTTGAATTGTTTGCTTATGACCTTTAACATTTATTTGTTAAGAGGACCCCCTACACTTTGCCCCCATGCTACTAGTAATAAGTGTGGGTTTATCACCGTGGGAAAGGCATAGGCGAGTAAGGGCATTTCCATCCTTTCCCAACCCTATGTCACTAGTAAGATATGCAAGCTCGTCACCGAAGGTTGGTGAGGCAAGAAAAATGTGTAAATTTAAAATTTTCTGTTTGATTTATATGTTTGACTTGTTTACCTCTGACCAAAGTGTCAGTATACTCTTATTTCCAAAAAGATATACGTATGGGATAGATGTGACACGATGAATCTTCTAGAATAGAACATAGAAAAGAAAACCTATTCTATGAAGAAACCAAAAGTGAGAGCAAACCTACAGATCTTGGTATGGTTACCGTTAAGAATTTGTCATATCTAGCTTTATTTGATGAGATGATTCTGAAATACACTTGACGATAATCATTAAGAGATGAAGAAGTATGATTAGAGTGTTTATGCCAATACCATCATAAGTTTGTAATGAATTGCTTTGAAGAATAAATTCCTTGATCACAAGATTCGTACGAAACATGTGGACAAAATTAACCTAACTATATGAAGATGCAATGTAAATGTAAGCTATACTATTAGTGTCTGGTTACTTATGCACGTAAAATCGTTTAAGGTGTAGGGAATTGAATGTTTCACCAAATTTCTCACCTTCTAGCGTACATAAGAGGTATGCACCATTTCCGTAGTCCTTCATGACTCGGTATTGGCCTAACCATCTGGGCCAAAACTTTCTTCCTTCGCCAGTTTTTTTGTCGATCCAGTCTGTCCAGCCTTAGAACTAGATCACCTTCATATATGTCACGTTTCATAGACCTTCTTGTTATACTACTCAGCCACATCTAGTCAGCATAGACTATGTACCGCTGTTCAGCATCTAACCTAGCTTCATCTAGGCTTTCTAGTTATGAGAGACATGCTTCTCTATAAGCATCTTCAATCCAGAATCCCTTGTAATGAAATACAGAGACTGGGTATTTCGACCTCAAGTGGGAGGACTACCTCTGCCTTGAATACTAGCGAGAAAGGAGTCACTCTTGTTGGTGTTCTTATCGAGGTTTGGTGGGCCCACAAGGCTGGATATAACTTCAAGTGCCAATCTCGTTTATTTTCTTTCAACCGTTTTTAAGGAGAAAGGATTTTAACATTTTGTTTGTTGCTTCATCTTGTTTGTTGGCTTGAGGGTAATATAAGGAGGCTGTATGATGGCTTATTTCAAATTTATTGCACAATTCGTGAACTTCATCATTCTTAAAAGAAGTTCCATTATTTGAGATAATGATTTATGGGACACTGTACCTACAAATGATTTGGTTCAAAATGAAATTGGTGATTACAGAGCTCGGTACAGTAGTTAGAGGCATGGCCTCTACCTACTTGGTAAAATATTTGGTGGCTGTGATTATGAAATTATGGCCATCTGTAGATGAGGGAGAGAATTTCCCTATCAAATCTAGGCCCCATGTAGAAAAGGGACATGGAGTAGTGATTGGTTGTAGAGCTTGTGTCAGCATGTGAATCTCATGGGAGAATTCTTGGCACTTATGACACCTTCGTACAAACTCTACTGCGTCGTGTTCTAGAGTAGGCCATAAATAGCGCATCCAATGTATTTTACAAGCGGTGGCATGGCCACCGAAGTGGCCTCCACACATTCCACTGTGAGATTCGTGAAGAATCCTCTTGGATTCTTCTGTTTCGACACATCTTAGAAGCATTCCATCGAACACTTTGTTGATAGAGCACTTACTCTATAACGACATATTTGGCTACAATAATGCACAATCACCTTCTTTGTTGTGGTGTAGCCCCTTCTGGATACATATGGTTCATGATATAATTAATAGTATCGGTATACCAGGGACACTTAGAGATAGGACGTCTGGTTTCAATGTAGTATATGCATTCATTCAGGAAAGTCTAGATCTACTAGATTGCCTCCGTCTAGTGGGTTTTCAGCTAACCAATCCGCAATGACTTGTCCTTTAATGGATTTCTTGATTTATGAATGTTAATTTGAATTCCCCCATTAAGGTTATAAAACGTCCAAACTTTCTTAGACAAGGACCCTTGTGTGAGGAAAGTTCGTAAATAGGTCCATGCCTTTACCATGACCCTTGTTTCTTGATTCAGCATATAGTGTCTTAAGCGTTTGGTAGTGAAGATTATTGCAAGGCATTCTCATTCTGCCTGTGTATAACGTGTTTCGTAGTCGAGTAATGTTTGACTAATGAAATAAATTACGTGGCTCTCTTTTTTCATCATCCTCTTGGGCCAACATACATGCTCAGCAAGACATCGATAGCTCATGAATATAAAATTAACGGGCGGTCTAGCTTAGGCGGCATTAACGTAGATGGTGATAACATGAAATGGTTAACTGCATTGAAAGCTTCATTACAGTCTTTGATCCAATCAATACTATAATATTTCTTGAGCAGATTGTTGATTAGATGGATGGCGAAGCTTAAGTCTGAGGATGAATCTCCAGATTACACCAAGTTTTTTGAGAAAAGACTTGATTCTAGATTCATTCGAAGGTGGGACCATTTCGAGGACAGCCCGAATTTTGGTTAGATCAACTTCTATCCCACATGATGATATGATGTAACCTAGGAGCTTCCCTCTTGTTACACCAAAGACGCATTTATTCTAGATTTAGTGTGACCCTGTATTCTATCAGATGTG
The DNA here is from genome assembly GCA_019776745.2 of Taxus chinensis. NCBI lineage: Eukaryota > Viridiplantae > Streptophyta > Pinopsida > Cupressales > Taxaceae > Taxus > Taxus chinensis. Next base: position 260,365,945 of record CM034149.1, on the reverse strand, counting down.
AAAAAATCACGCGGAGCACTTCCGGATGGTCATAACACTTCTTGGATTTGGCCAACAAGTCATCTACCTAGGATTCCACAATTTTATGAATCAGATCATGAAATATATATGTCATGGCTCCGCTGGTATGTAGCCGCTAGCGTTCTTGAGACCAAATGGCATAACAACATAGCAGTAGGTTCCCCAAGGAGTTATAAACGTGGTTTTATCTTGGTCTTGTTTAGGATATTCTGATTTGATTGTATCATGAGAATCCATCCATGAGAGACAAAAGTTCAAATCCAACTATTGCGTCAACAATGACGTTTATGGATGGTAATGGGAAGTCATCCTTATGACATGCTTTGTTAATGTCTTAGAAATCTATGCAAATGCGTATCTTCCCATTCTTTTTGAGAACGGAAACAATATTAGATACTCATTTAGAGTAATCGATTGGTTTGATGAATCCTACTTGGAGGAATTTTATTACTTCCTCTTTCACCATGAGAGCTACCTTAGGTTTCATGGGTCTTGATTTTTGTTTAATTGGTTTTGCGTTTGATTTAGTGACGAGGTTGTGTGCCGCAATGTGAGGTGCAAACACCTGTCATTTCCTTATAATTAAATGCAAAAGCCTTCTAATGTTCCTTGAGGATCTAAGTGTGTATTTCTACTTCTTCCGATGGAGTTAACGAGGATCCTATTTTCAAGATCTTTGGTTCATCCTCCGTTTCGATGTTAACATCAACTGTCTCTTCAATTAAAGAGGCATTACCTTCTTCAAACTTAGGTGGGGCCGGAGGTAAATCTAAATCGTCCCCATTCTCTACTGTGTATATGCTAAGCTCCTTCTTGTGGGAGGGTAGTTCTATCATGGAATTTCCAAAATAGGAAGATGAATGTGGGATTAAGGATAAATCTATCTATATGATGGGAGAGATGTAACACTGCATAGACATTTAAGTAATTCAGAGTGGCCATATCACTATCAATGTGGTCTAGGATAATAGATTTGTTCTCGACCTCTGTTCGTTAACAAGAGAATTTGGCAATTTTCTTCACCAATGGTTTGGTACAAAGGGATACCATGAAATGGGTATCTTGGAACTCCATTGTTTGGAGTGAAGCGTGACGCCGAGGTTGTTATAGAATCTGACGAGAATATTTTGTCTCTCGCGGGATTGCTTCAATTGATATGAAGTCAAAATCTTTTCTTAAATCTAATATAGTTGTTTTATAAAGCTGCAAATGCTTGGCTTTAGTTTCATATATCTCAGAGACTTGGTTTGCTACCAATTATGAGTCTCCTAACACCCTGGATATTATTAACACTGATCCTCTTAGCTAGGATGAGGCCAAGGAGGAGGGCTTTATACTCAACGCCATTGTTTGTACATTTGAAATTTAGCTTAAAAGCAAATGGTAGGACTTTTCTCTCGGGGGAAGTAAAGATTACACCTACCCCAGCTCCATAACGACATCTAGCTCCATTGAAATGGAGAGTCCAATATTTACCTGGGAACATGGATGCTCAGAATATTTGATGTGTTAATGTATTCTACTTCCACCATGCAAAGATCCTCTTGCTGGAAGAGAACCAACACCTAGGGTATATCCCATGCCTACAAAATCAAACGGTAGGAACATTGGTAGATCTTGTTCTAGTAATTCAATGATTTTTGCAGTAGTTCCTAATGATACTATTTCTACAATGTTTTCCTCATCCTTGAGGCTTGGGATCATTTTGACTAGACTCATAGTCTCGAGATCCGTTATAGGTACCAAACTTTTCCTCTGGTTTTTGCGTCGGTGGGTTTATTAAGCTGGTTTGTTGGGAGTTCAAATTCCGAGTGAATGCCTGGTCTTTTCTTTAAGTCAGCTAGGTGTATATCGAATGGCTTTGGATCACCTTTGGCTACAAACACCATTCCTAGATGCAAGAATCTTACTTCTTGGAATAATGTAAAAGGGATTGCCTTTATACGATGTATCTATGGTCGGCCGAGGATCATATTATAGTTAGTTTCCTCGATCTATAATATAAAACTCAATTATGATTGTTTTGGGTCCTAAGGGGACTGGTAGTATTATATTCCCAATTGAAGTGGCTTTAAGGCTGTCATGGCCTCTTAGTGTATTTTGAGTTGTGGAACAATTGGTTTCTCCATACCCTAGCTTTTGAAGGAAAGAGAATGGGACTATGTTAACCTGCTTGCCCCATAGTCTACCATCGCGTGCTTTCACATAGTTGTTATAAACCCATACTTGAAAATGTAAGGCTGGATCACCTTGACATGTAATCTCAACATCTATTGGCATTTTGTTTATTTCAAATACGAATTCGAGTATCCCTATCCAGCTGCCCCAGAGGGTGAATATCAAAGTCTATATGATTTACCTGTGTTTCCGGAGGTGGAGTGATGTTAATTAAATGACCTAAACCTAATGCCTCTAGAAGAGCAGCCCTGTGAGCAGGAGATTTCTTTAGTAAGTCCAAAAATGAAATGTGTGAGAAGGTTTTTGTTAGATCAGTTAATTAAATCATAGGCACCTACGGGTTTTACTCCACTATTTGTTGGATGTTATCTGTCTCTGGCAAGTGACATGGACTTGGCTGAGAGAAATACTCTTGTGTCCTTGTTACAAATTCGATGGGTAGTTCGACGCATCTAATTCTACTAAACAGACTATCTTGGGTCATGGCTGACTTCCTAATCGTGGCGCAACTGATGGATTTAGTGAAGTTGAGGATTCATGATCATTGTTTCCTGTGCCATTATACCTTTATTTGTCCCATTTAGATTTAGCCTATTGTTGTCATGATTTGGGAGTGGATCATTAAAGATCTTAAGGGGAGCATTCTGAGGGGAAAACTGCCCCTGCGAGCGTGTTCAGTGGTGGTGACGCAGGATCTGCCAAGAACATATCTGTGAAAAATTGTCTTTGTTCCTCTGGAAAATGTCACATGAATTTATTGTAGTCACGGCACGTTCTAGTGTCATTGCATCGAATTTTGTGAGAAACCACAATATGAATTAGGATTGTAATTCCTGGTCTACTGGTTTGGTGCATATTGTGGCCTAAAAACTCTGGTCAATCCGTTACCTGTTTGGATTAAAGTTTTACATTTTTTGGTTTTGGTTTTGATTCTAGTTTTGACAACCAATTGAGTTTTGGCTTTGACCTTGTGTAGGGATTTCACCATTGTTGTTTTTGTTGTTGTTGTTGTTGATTGAAATCCACTGCATTAATCATTGGAGTAAAGTTGTTATTTTGTTGATTGTTCATTGGTGGTGGAGTATTCACAACATTTACCCTCTTAGCCTAATCAGTGACTCCGTCTGTTGTCACCCCCACGATTTTTTTTAAGGATTTTAGGTCCTTGATTAACATATTTTTGGTAGTAGGGTAATTCGTAGTATTTCTGGTTGGAGGTGATCAACCTCCTGTTCATGCTCCATACGTATTATGGCCGCTATCTATTGTCCTCTTGATCTATTCGGGAGAGCGCTCTCAAGTACTTCATCGTAAGTCCTTAGTGGGAACTTTTGGACTTCTTATTTTACTTCTCTACTGAGAGAATGAAGGAATAAATTACATAGCTCCATTTGATCCATATTTGAAGCACTGGCTGAAGAATAAAGGAACTGTATGCCACCTTTGGATGAAATGAGCGACAGATTCATTATGTTCCTGCTTAATGTGCAAGAACTCCCTAATTCCTATTCTTAAAAGTTTGTTCATGTCAAATGCCTTAATGAACTCTGAAATGAGTTGTTTAAAAGAATGGATGGAAGCCTCAGGTATTCTATAATACTAATCGAGAGTGATGCCTTCTAAAGTTTTGGGGAATATTTTAGCAACAACCCCATCCCAAGGGAGTAATTCTCGAATAGCTGTGGCGTAAGCTTTGATATGCGTATTCAGATCTTCCTCTCCTTTGTATTTGGGAAAATCAAGAAGAGGTATTGGAAGCATAACGCTTCGTATGGTGAAGTCTAAGAGGTTCTTTCAAATATTCTAAATAAGTCCCTATCACATAGGTTTCGACCATTGATGGCGCTTGCTGAAGGGGGTGGCGGTGGAATGGGCTGTTGATACAGCGTAGCATATGCATTGGTAGGGGCATAAGGAAATCCCTCTGTGGTTGAGCAAATGTGCTGTGAGAAGATAACATATCCCCTTGTGATGATTTGGAGTACATGTTTAAGTATGACAGGGGGATTGTCCAAGAATGGATTGTTTTGTACTAGACCGGGAGGTATCGGAATGGTGTTAGAGATGGCGGGTCTAGTTGGTGTTTTTTGTGAATATTGAGGAGGCATGCCTAACGTACCTATTCCTATGAGGAGCTCTACTTGGCTAGAATGGTGTGGAGGATTGGAAGTTCTTACCTGTATAAATTGAGAATGGTGTTTTGCCTGAGCCATTTCCAGCCCCCCTAACTTTTTCTACTAAAGTCAAAATGACTTCATTTGGTAAAGTCACGGTATTTTTCCTTGGTGGCGTTTGTTGTGTATCTTGATGTTGTATAGGCCTATGATACCCCACTATGAACTGATCATTGTCTTGCCAAGTTTCTCCGAGGGCATTTTCTATATGCAGTAGCATAGAGGTATTTTCTTGAAAAGAGACCTTGGGTTGTGTTTGAAAACTCCCTATGGGGGGGTACATACTTCAAGAATATTGTTCATTCCTAGCATAACGTACTGAATTTTCATCATCTAAACCTGGGTATGGGTCTGATTGTATACTAATTTGTGGTCTAAGTAGTACCTGAGGAAACGAACTAGATTCTCCTGTGAGCATCATATTGTTCGAGCCTGAAGGCTCTGTTTGCCGTGTTTGAGCGAGCTGATCCAACTCCTCAGTTTGGAAAGAAGAGTTATATCCAGTCCTTGGAGATGGAGTTTGTGTTGACAACTGGTTAGTTGAGTAGTTATCACCCCATACTGAAAGCGAGAGTGATGGTTGTCTATTCAATTGAGCGTAGTATGCCTCAAGACCTAAGAGAGGCCTGCCATACGCATCGAATCCCGACATATTCAGGGGGTATATGAATACCCACAGAATAATGGGAAAGAGTGAAGGTGGATGAAAGAAGGTGAAACACTAAAAGAGGAAGGTCGAGAGTGACGCAATTGCTCCAAGTTCTCCAATTTTGCTGGTGAAGTTGATGCAAAGACAGATGAGGTGGAAAAAATGAAAATTCTTGCTTGTTCATGTCGAGTTCACCAATTTTGTACGATGGAAAAGTGACAAACGAGCATGGGAATCTACAAGTAACTCTTCCTCGCACCCAACCTCCTAAGGTCGTGATGAGACAGCTGGTGGGGATGGAATATACGTGGGATGCAGACAAGCTAGTTAGGCAATCTTATGTCTTCGATGTGCACTAATGGAATCTATGAATCTAAGGCAAAGAAGGCCCTCCTAACCTGAACTGGCGTGATAGATCGATCGGCAAGGATGACTGCTCGAATACATATTCTCTGGGCTCTCTAGGCCCCGTGATTGTCATACAAAAGGCAACAATGTAAATCCAATTGCAGCAAAGTAAAATTAACTGTGTGAAGTGTATTTATAGCATATATAACTTCTCTATTTTTGTATTTTTCTGATGAATTTATAAAATGAATTGAAGGAGCAAATATTTTAATATATCTAGAATTTGACAAGTAATCTAATAATGAATTTAAAACAAACAAAGCAACCGAGTATAGCTACTTGCCTGTGCAGCTGTAAATCTATTCTAAATAATGAAATAACTGATCTAATCTATTTGAAAGACTCTCGATCCTACCTCAGAAGTGAGGAATGAATCATAGTTTCTTAGAAACTATCAATCCCCACAGCTGCCCTGGCAATATCGAAAGTAAAATTGACTGAAATAAAGTGATTGGCTACTCTATTTGATATGCTTCTAACTAGAACTTTGAAAGCTAGAACCTAGATTTTGCAGAACAATGGCGAATCTGATGGTGTGTGTGGTTTTGTCCCCTCAGTGTGATCTCCTCGTTCCTTCGTGCTCACGTGGATCCAGAAAAGCGTGTAATGCTAGCATCAACAGAAGTAGATATTGGGACAAAGGTAGCTTAGGATACAGACTGAATACAATACGAGTAGGAGAGAGATAACGCATGAGTACAGAGCTTGGCTTATGTAATTCCTAGCGGGATTTATTGCGAGTCATGTAACATAAAACGTCCAGAACCTGAAACTATCCTATTTGAAGAACAAAACCTGCAACTTTAATGGCTTCCTATTGAAATCAAACTGTCCTATTCCAATTGATTTGGATGAAGTGATAACAGCACTTTGCACAAGGTGGATATGTGGCTTCCTAACAACAAAACAACACTAATTAGGCATGCAATGAATGAAACTAAGAATTCTAAGGAAAATGAAAGACTAATCTATTGCAATGAGAAATTCAGAGGTAAATTTGAGGGGCCATTTGCTTGAGCACAAGACAGCGATTTATAGAATTCCCATTTACCCAAAGGTCAAAACCAAATTGATCTCTTTAACCATAAAAATGCAAAAACACTATTATAGGGAACCAGAATCATAAATACAAGTAAAGGCGGTGAAAAAATCTGGTAAACATTGAAATTTACGTGAGTCGTGTTAAAAAGAACATTCTGAAAAATGTGTGAAGGACCACCACCCTGAGCAGGGTGGTGGTTACAGGACCGCCACCCTGACTGGTCAGCGGTTCAGGCAGGGCAGCGGTTTCATCACTGAAGACCAAAACACAAAGAAAAGGAGGGGAGAAGAGAAAACAAAGCACACAGGGGCTAAGCGGGGCATGCGGGATGTTAAAGCATACTTGGAGAGCTTTTCTGGATCCCGAACACCTTGTGAGGAGACCTGTATCATCATTGGGGCACATGTTACGTTGTCCCGGCAGTGCAGTACCCTATAATTTTGGGTACGTACAGTTACCTCCACCTACGCTTAGGGAAACATTACATTCACCCACACATGGAGCAACCACATCTTATTTTTGTTAGTGTCGCTTACCAATACAGGCTACATAACAAAAAAGGATCAAAATTTAGACACCAAAATTGGGTCACACTCCCCTTGGCCTCCCGTTGAATAACCAACTCAAACATATTCACCTAACCATGGCCTCTTTCACCCTACATTAATATTAGTGTAATTAACTTAATTAAATTAATACCCACCCTCACAATATACATTACTTAATTATTCTAATTAAGCTAATTTCCACCTCACCTAAACACCTCACCTAGCTACCTCACCTTAGACCTATTCTTGGCATGTTTCCATAACTAACTAAGACTTAGTTTAACCCTAAAAATCAATGCCTACTATCCCTCTAACCACCTTCCTGCTCATAAAAATGTAACATCCATTATACATCTGAGAAGAAAGGAATGAACTTGAGCTAAAAGAGGTGAGATCTACCAATTTTAGTAAACCTAGGGAATCCCACCTTAACCAACGTCAGTCACCCTAAACCGATATCAGTCAACTCAAAACCACCGTCGGTTACAATTTATTCACCTTAGCAACCTTGTTTTTGGGATGGCATATTCTGAGATCAAAAGGACAACAAGAGAGTTGCATGCAAGTAGAACCAGAGTCTTTTCACATAACCAGACATCCATAGCCAACACCAAGACAGATCCAGAAGCATTTTACACTCACAGTAACATCATGGGAAGCATCACTATTGCAACAAGCTCCATTACACCAACCGATCATCACCACCACCCAACAATTGGACCTAAAACATTTGTAAGTGCTTTTATCATTAATCATTTCCATTCTTATTCTTCTCATAAATTTGTTACCATTTATGTTATCATTCTTCTATTAACATTCCCATTCCTCCATAGCCTTCTCTCTGAAAAACTCAAAAACCTCACCCACCCTTTTACCAGATCACTTATCTTGGACCTTCCACCTCTCTGAGTGTTCTCAACATTATCACAAACCTCGCCATCCCCTTATTTAGCGCAATCTAACCTCACCCAGACTCTACAATAAGGTTTTCATTGAACTACTGTCACCCTACTTTACTGACGCCAGTTACCCATGACCATCATCAGTCTCCCTTAAACAATCATCAGTTATACCCAACAGACATCGGTCTCTGTGTTTCATACCCCATGCCAATAACAGAACCAAACAACCTTTTACCAAATAGCCTAAACAACCAAGAACCTGACCATGACCAGTTCTAACACCCTGAGAACTACCTACCCCTTCAGATCTGACTAGAGCCTAGCCTATTATAGTAGATTTTATTGTTGTGATTGGATGAGATACCTAAATCATATCAACTATAATAAGGTTTTACTTATTTCTCACATTAATTTTTTTAAAAAAGTGGATTGACAATCATCTAGGGAGTATCACACTTCCTAGATCTAGCATACGCTAGGCAGTCCACTGTCATATATTATTTAACTATTTCTTTGTGGTCTTATTTTCTACTTCAGGTAGTTCTTCCCAGCCAAAAGGAAGCTCTCAAAACCAGCATTGGATTGAGAAGTCAGAACACTTACAGCAACCATCAACTGATCAGCAATAAAATGTATTCCTCCTTAGACCTTACCCTTATATTTTTCATCTCAACAAAGTAAATAAAATTATGAAACAATTTGTGGAGTCCTAAGATATACAATTGGTGTGTAGTTTAACACTACCATGGGGACGCAAGAAAGTCATTATACAGGTCCCCAAGTTATGGCGGTAGGCTTGAGAGGTTCAGGTCAGCCACCACACAGAGGAAATCCTAGTGGAGAATCGAGTTCAATATCAGTTTCCACTCCAAGAAAATGGCCACAATAGCCATTACAATAACCTCAGAAACTACAACAAAAAAGTCCTCAGATTTTCTTTGAGATGTCTCTTCATTTACCAGAGTATAGGAGTTTGAAATATGTAGCTGACTATGTGCATAAGTGTGAGTTATTGTGGAGAGATAAGGGAAAAATGGCTCCAAACCCAAAGGTAATTCAATTTACAACCACACTTTAAGGGCGCACGTATAGCTTGTACAACAAATATGATCCACATAAAACACTAGTGGACTATAATGCATTATGCGCCACCTTCTTGGTTGAATTCCACATACCTGAATTCAACTTGTAGAGCATTAGTGCGCTGAAGGATATTAATCAGGGTCTGTCTAAAAGTGTAAAAGAATATGACATTCATTCCAAAACCTTGTTTTCTAATCTTTCCTATAATATTCATTAGATCCAACATGTGCAGTGGTTTGTAGGAGTCTTGGTGACACCTTTTTGAAGAGCACTATCACATAATACATTCACTGATCCATATAAAGAATTATAAGTAGCATTGTACGTAGAAGAAGAAGGAAGTGTAGATACATGGGTAATTGCATTCCTTGAAGGAAATTACAGAAATGACCACTCATTTAGAGAAACTATCTTTTAATTCAGCACATGACACATGAAGTGGAATATGGTGTACTAATTGTGAGGTGGAAGGAAATTTGAAGGATAGTTATCTGCACAATACACCTGTTGTTAACAGCTTGTGAGATCTATCATAAAAATCATGATGTAAGTAATTTTCCACTTTTATAGTGCGTGACGTAGAATAATGTCTCCATGTATTAAAAAATTTGTGATGTGCATACCCATGATACATCTAATTTTCATTTGATTGATAATATACATGAGGAATTTGAAACAAGGTTGTGCTAGACAATTGTGGAAAGTAGCTTGTAAGAACAAGAAGGGCATAACAATGAAGGGCACAAAAAAGGCAATGGAAGTGTTTGAGGTGTATTCCGAAGAAGATTCCATGACATCTATGGAAGGTTTGCATGAGGGACATGTTATACTTGTGGATAGTCTGTTCATTATCAGTGTGTGACCTAAAAATAGGTTTGTGCGTATTGTGGCAAAGAACATAAAGTGGAATATTGTTCAAATAATTATGCCCGTATGTAAAAGAATAATAAGAATTATCAGGGTGTAACCAAGATCAAGGTATAACACACTAATAAGGATAAATGGCCAACTAAGAATTTGGCTTATCCTGAACTTCAACTTGTGTTAGTTACCACACACATAGAGACAACATGCATGTGCAAGAAAGTAAAAGTGAGGCCACTCATTAGATGGGAAGAAGTTCTGCGTGCTAAGTATCCATATGTGGCACACTAGAAGGATGTTTATCAGGAGTCCATGGGCATCTTCAAGGAACTGTGGGG